>OY756438.1:13719570-14060493 GCA_963576905.1 Mystacides longicornis
AACCGAAGTGGTTGGTAGACTGGCGGATACAACGCCGGCTTTCGTAGTGTTTGGTGCTGTATTCTCCTACTATACCTACTGAACAAATGTCAGACATGGACTTTTTATCACTGTAATGCTTATTTTTATTTTTTTATTTTCTTTATTTCGTCCATTGACCCCAAAGAGGCACTTAGACTCATCAAAATTCAAAAAATCACAAGTTTCAAGGTAATACAAGCAACAATTAATAAAACAACAAAAAAACAAAAAATGGAGCAACATTCACATATGATTGCAAATCATCACTAAAAATTCAAATTTATAGATCAACGCTGGCTGGGTGTAAAGGGCCCAATCCAGCGTGTCGTCAAGATTCACAATAATATTATAATAGGTATATAAAAAAAAATTTAAGTATTGTAACAGTACAGTAGGTAACATATTTCATATTTATTCATTTATCATTTCGTCAACAGAATAAAATGCTTTATCAACCAAATACGATTTCACCTCTCTCCGGAAATGCATTTCATTTAAGTTTTTTAAATAGTCAGGGAGCTTATTATATAAGCGTACGCTAAGACATAGGAAACTTTTATCAAATTTGGCAAGTCTATGTTCTACTGGTCTGATTTTGTTACCATGTCGTGTATTGTAATTATGAATATCCTTATTTAAAGGAGTATTACCCATGTTTTTTTGGGCATAGAGAAGACATTCAAAAATATATAAACCAGCCAGTGTTAGGACGTTTTGTTCCTTGAATACGGTTTTGCATGATTCACGTGGTCTCATATTGCACATTGCCCTTATTGCCCGTTTTTGTAGGATGAATACTCGATTTATGTCAGCCCCTCTGCCCCAGAACATTATTCCGTACGACATGATGCTATGAAAATATGCGAAGTATACGGATCTGGCGGTTTTTGCTCCACAAGTATCTCTGATCTTTTTTATAGCATATATTGCGGGGCATAGTTTACCGCATAGTGCATCTATGTGGGAACTCCATTGCAGAGTTCTGTCAACTATAACACCAAGAAATTTATACCCATTAGTCATTTCAATTTGACGATTGTGCAATGTGGCAATAATTGGGTTACTCTGTGTTTGTTTCCTGAGAGAGAAGTGCATCGCATTTGTTTTCGTCAGATTTAAAATCAATTTATTGTCACTGAACCACTCACTCACATTATCTATAACATTAATTAAATTTACATTGGTTTTATTTTTATCTTTATCCTCACCATCCCTTATCATGAGCGAAGTGTCATCCGCAAACATGACAGTTTCCACCTCGTCATTAAGAAAGAATGGTAAGTCGTTGATATAAATCAGGAACAATAAAGGACCTAATATGGAGCCCTGTGGGACTCCACGGTCAATGTTTTCCAAAGATGATTTTCTGTTGTTAATCTCAGTCAATTGCTGTCTATTTGATAGGTAGGACCTGAAAAATGAACTTTCAACCTGTTTTATGCCATAGTGTTCTAATTTTTTCATAAGGATTTCATGGTCAACACAGTCGAATGCTTTAGTTAAATCACAGAATATAGTATATGTGTCGCATTCTTTCTCAAAAGCTTCTAAAACATTTTTAATAAGATAAGCTATGGCGTCATTAGTACTCTTACCTTTCTGGAATCCAAATTGCTGCGGATGCAACAATTTGTTTTCAACCAAAAAGTGAAAGAGCTGTTCAGCAACAATTTTTTCAAAAATTTTACTAAATACAGGAAGTACAGAAACAGGTCTGTAGTTACTTGGGTCGTTCTTATCACCCTTTTTAAATATCGGAACAACTTTAGACTTTTTAAGTAAGGTGGGAAAAACACCCTGCTCAAAACACATATTAACGATGTTTGCAATGTTGCTGGCTACTCCAACCACAATGGATTTCATCAATTTTGATGAGATATGCCATAGGTCATCAGACGTTTTTGTTTTTATCTGCTGACATACGCGAATCACATCATTTGTAGAAATTTTCTTAAATTTAAAAATACTAGTGCTCGTTTTGGTAAAACATAAATATCTCTCCGGATTATATATCGAGGAGTTTAGATCTTTTGTTAAATTTGCAGCTATATTTATAAAGAACTTATTGAATGAATCAGCAATATCATCATCACATTCCTCAAAATTCAAATGGTTGGTATTTGATTTCCCCGTTTCTTCCCTAATTACTTTCCATGTTGTCTTAATTATGTTATCAGATTTTTCAATTCTTTCTCTAATGTACATCGCTTTAGCTTCACCACAGACCCGTTTAAATACCTTACTGTAAGTCATAACATATTCTTTCATCTCCCGTGAGCCGTCACGCTCTCTCCTCCCATACAAATCATACAGCACTCCACGTGAGACTAGAATACCAGGGGTTGCCCAACATTTAAACGTTTTTTTGTGATCTTTTGTAACCTTTTTGATTGGAATAAAATAATTTAAGTTTACAACAATGTTTTCAAAGAAGCCTTTAAAATAAGAGTCTACATCATTGTTCACTAGTGGATCATTCCACCCGTTAACGGACTCACAAAACAATTCAATACTTTCCTCATTGTGAAATCTTTTGTATACGTAATTTCTACTTCTACATTTTGACAAACTCGTTAATTGTATCTTTATTGATTGACCGAAGTGGTCGGATTTGACTAGGTTCAACGTATTCACCTCCTGGTACTCCATATCTGCGAAGATGTTGTCTATACATGTAGATGACACATTTGTCACCCTAGTAGCATTATAAATACAACGTTTTAAGAGATAGCATTTCATTAAATCTAGTAGTCCTCCCAGTTCTTTAGAGGGTTTATTATTAGATGATACATCAAAATTTATATTGAAGTCACCGCAGACAATTACGTGTTTATTATTAGTACTCGTGATTTTATTAAGGGCATTTTCTAATATGGACATAAATGCTTCCATACTACCGGATGGTGATCTATAAAGACATAAAATGATAACTCCCTCAACTTCGACACAACTAAGTTCCGCTATTTTTTCTTGCGACAAACTGACAATATCTAATCTGTTTTTAGATTTCCATCTTTTATTCACATAAATCATTGTTCCCCCTCTAATTGCCCCCTCCCTACAAAAACTACTTACAATCTGATAGTTGGGTATATTGTAATTATCTAGTTGCTCCTGCCTAAACCATGTTTCAGTGAGACATATAACATCAATGGTCGCTATCTTAATAGCTGTATACAGTTCATGCATTTTATTTTTTAAACCCTGTACATTCTGGTGCGAAATTAAAAAGGATGCATTGTTACTCCCAACTTCAGTCGAATTGTGTATTATGGAAAGATATTGTGTGTATTGTATTTTTTATTTTATTTTTTTGAATTTTTGCTGCTCTCTTTGTAATCTAAATTTTCTCTAAAAGGCAATTTGCCGTTGATTTATAAATAAATAAATATACTCCGGCGCACCCAGAATGAGCCCATTACTTCTACCATTACGGAGAGGAGATGGACTTGGATGCGACATGTGTTGAGGATGCCGAATGACAGTTGACCGAGGAGAGCGCTGTTATTCCTACAATCAGGGTCCCAAAGATACCCTCTCATACTGTTTTCGCTCCGAAGCAGAGCTGAGGAATCTGTGCATTGTGTGGGAGGAGGTCATAAACATTGCGCCAGACCGAGCGCAATGGAGAGATCTTGTTACCTCCTATAAGAGAGTTTGTATTTGGATTCCACTAAGAGGCACAGGGAAGGAACGAACTATCCACAGTAGGTAATCAATCTCATAGTCTCAATCAGTGGCGTACCGAGGGGGGGGGGGCGGAGGGGCGGACCGCCCCGGGCGCCTCTACGGAGAGGGCGGCAAAATCTGCTTGTGCTATATTATACACGACCAGATTGATAGGATCAGAATTTTTATTTTGACCAAAAACAACATTTAATTTCGGGTTAAGGTCTTAAAAAAACTTTTGCGGTGATTCCGCAGGTAGAAAAATCTGTGTCAGGAGTTAGCTCTGTCCCACTCTGTCCTAAAATTGAATTTTTGTACTATAGTGTTGTGCTGTAAGTATGTAAATTATAATAAACTAGCTGACCCGTCGAACTTCGTATCGAAATAAATCATATGGGTACTCTAGGTTTTATGCAACAGAGCTCAAATTCGTTTTTTTAGTTCTTTAACACGAATGACTATTTACTGGCATTAGCAAAACCTGCATACCACGCTGCATTCATTGGGTCTGAGTTTATTTTTACATCAAAAACTTATTACCTATGTAAATACGATGTGGGAAGAGGTCATCATTGCGCAAGATCGAGTGCAATGGAGAGCTCTTATTGCCTCACTTTGTTCCTGAGTGGAGTTCAAAGGGAGTTTTAATTTTGATTGATTTGATGTTAATATGTATGAAAAAAAAGAATTTAGGTATGTCATTATATTCGATGTCTTAATAGGTAGTTATTTTGCTCAGTTAAAATAATATTGATTGATTAATCAAAGCACGATAAGGAACATCTCCGTACCGATTCAAAATACGCATTGAGGTGTCAATACTTTTTTGCCCATCACGCTGATTCCCGAAGGGGGTAGGCAGAGAGTATGGACTTCCATTCTTTCCAATCCAAACTCACTCGCTTCCTCCAAACGCATAACATTCCGCATACATGCTCTTATATTCCTTTTGCTCCTGTTTTGGCCCTCCCGTAAGACGGCACCGATATGGTCGGTCTATGTCATTCCAGGTCGGCCTCGTCTGCGTGCACCTATTCTTTCAGGTTTATATTATTATCCTTTGAGTCATTCTCTCTTCGTTCATTTTCTTTACATGTCCAAACCTTCTTTCTTTATTCACATTCATTCTAGTCACTACACTAACATCCACTCCACATTCCTTTCTAATATTATCATTCCTCACCTTATCAATAGGTAAGTCTCTTTCCGCATATCCTACGCAGTGATCTCATTTCCACAGCATTTATTTCAACTTCCAAATTTTTCGTCAATGTCCAAGTTTCACTCCCATAAATCATGGATGGTATCAGGATTGCATTGTACATCAACTGTCGATTTCAGAGATATCTTCTTAGAGGTCTAAGTGCACCGTCAACCCTTCTCCCAGCCAATTTCCTTCTTTCAATCTCTTTTTCACACCTTGCATCTCTTCTAAATAAATTACCTAAATAGACATACTTCCAAGTTTTCGACATTCACTTTCACACAAAATTGCGTTCTTAAATCTTCTCTTTCAAAACAGTGGAAATAATTAAAAAGCTCATTCAATGCAGTATCTGTGTGATTTTTTTTCTAACTTCTATTACAACATGGTGGAATTGTAGCAATTTTTATTTTCAATAAAGAAACACATGCTAGGTCATTAGCAAATAATATCCAGCTTTTTTACATATTGACGATGCAGATTATATTTACGTTATAATGTACTCATCCTCTGTAAAAATCAGACCATAAACGAAGAATTGATTTTCAAACAAACAAAAAAATATTCTACTTGTTCTTCAATATAATCATGTATTCCTTGTATTAAAACTTACCAAAACTCCTTATAAAATGAACTTCAATTAGGTATAACTCCTTAATAGCAATGTTATGTATACGATTCTGTTTGCTGGCGGTTTTAAAAATCTCTGTAAATAATGAAAGTTTCAAAACCTTTTACGCTTCATTACAACAATGTATTCCTTGTATTAAAACTATCCAAAACTCCTTATAAAAATTAATTGCAATGAATATTATATGACTTATCCAATCAATCTATTTCATACGATATATTTTATATTCGCATTCTATCAATTGCAACAACAATCAATCCACTGACAGTTCTTTCAAATGTCAATTAATTAAAATTCAAAAGTAGAACAAAATTATATTGTAAAAAGTACTAAAAAGATTACCTACTTTCTGTGTTTTCTTAAGTTTCCTAATTTTCCATGAATTTTTCTTATTTTTTTTCTTATTTTTTTTCTTCTAACACAACCTTCTTCTGATAAGAGCCTACACGCCAAAAAAAGAATTAGCGAAATCGGTCCAGCCGTTTAGGCGCGATAAGATGACATCGGGAAATAGCTCTCCATTTTTATAGTGTTCTAAATTTTCTAATTATCTATGCATTTTTCTTAATTTTTTTCATCTAAATCAACCTTCTCCCGATAATAGCCCACACGTCAAAATAAGAATTAGCGAAATCGGTCCAGCCGTTTAGGCGTGATGCGATGATATCGGGAAATAAATCTCCATTTTTATAGTTTTCTTAAATTTTCTAATTTCCCATGCATTTTTCTTAATTTTTTTGTTCTAAAAGGACACTCTCCTGATAAAAGCCTACATGACAAAAAAAGAATTAGCGAAATCGGTCCAGCCGTTTAGACGCCATCCGATGACAACGCGAAATAGCTCTCCATTTTTATATATAAGATACCTATGCAAAAAAATATTTTGATTTTTTTTTCATTTTCGAGTTTTTTTTTCAATGTATATAGGGGGGGGGGGGGTTTCCAAATTATATAAGGGGGGAGGCGCATATTTGATTAAGGGGGGGGGATAAATTATGAGATGAATTATTTTTAATACAGTTAGATGAATATGTCGAGTTATGGAGCTGAAGTCCTGGATTGGAATATCTTCGATAACAGACAGATTTGTATGATGCCTAACAAACTCCTAAAATTATGTATAAATATTTCAGGCTACAATTTAGGAACGATCCTCGGAATGTATGGATCAGGAAAATTGGCTGCTTCTAGTGTTGGGTGGCCTTTGATATTCTACGTGGTCGGGTTTATGAGTCTCCTAACTGGATCTGTAATTCTGGTGTTTGGTGCTGAATCTCCAGAAAGGCACAAAAGAATATCCCTAGACGAGAAATTGATGATACAAAGCTCTCTAGGGCAATTGAAATCCAAAAAGGTATGTTACATCGTTCGTTCAATGACGAACCTCCGAAAATGTTTTGAGCAAGTGAATGTGTAAGTTTGTTGGGGAAATATGTTTCGTAGTGTGAGCAATTAGCCGAACGTAGGAAAGAAAATGGTAGCAGGGAGGGTGGTGCTTAGCCTCTTAGCATTTAATTGCTTTATTTGAGATCCAGTATGAGAAATAAATAAATTTCAAGCTAAAAAAACTAGTGCATATACGCAATCCTGTCACCATTTATGAAACGTAGACAAGGACAAAAAAAAATGAAGAATGCAGTAGAGATGAGAACTCTACGAAGAATCTGTGGAAAATCTGAGAAAGAAATGATAATATCATGAGGCTGAAAGGGAAGGTGTGACACTTACACATGGTCAACCGAGAATGACGTGGATCAAAAAGATTATTTCCGTCCTCAAGTAAGACTAGGCCGGAAGCAAAATAACACTTTTGATTATCTTTTGTTTGCTTCTTTATGTATAAACAAACATTCTAAGTGTTAAAACCGTCTCATTTGTTCATTTCTGTATTCGTTAAGTATGCATGTTTTGTTCCAGAAAAGCAAAACCCCATGGAAACAAGTTTTGACCTCTATTCCTTTCTATGCCTTACAAATTACTCACATCGGAAGCGCCTGGGGATTTTTGCTAATGCTAACAGAGACACCGAGTTACTTTAAAATGGCTTTTGGTATTGACGTGGAAACGGTAACTATTATTATTCATACCTAACTTAGTAGGTAATGTAGGTAGCTTTTTTCTTTTTAAAATAATATAACATAATATACCACGTTTTTTAGAGTGCGTCTCTCTCCTCCATTGCGCCAGCAATCACATGGATAGTCAGCTTGTCCACAAGCGTATTGGCCGATTGGTTGATAAATAAAAATATCTTCAAGTTGACTTATATAAGAAAAATTTCCAATACTATTGGTAAGTATGTAATATTGGATTCATTATTCTAGACAAATGTCTTCAATGTACGACTTTCGAATTTCGTCAAATTTAGGATAAGATGTTGGACACTTTTCCGACCCATTCTCTAGCGCTAAGATATTTGCAAATTATTGACCTTAACATTCTTTATGATGTACCATCGATAAACATGACGACTTTGGATATTTGTATTTGAGATAAATTTAACAAGTAAAAAGTAGTGGACCCGGTAATGAGCCCTGAGGAACACCATATTTTAATGTCCATAGTGCATGGATAATTTTTTTTTTAATTTTGTGAACTCAATTCACTATGTTATAGTAATACTTACAAAAAAATTAAAGGTACCTACGTTTATTCCAAGTTAATTTTTTCTTCTTCCACCATACAGGTTCTTGGGGAGCTGCAACTGTTTTAGTAGGAATAACCTTTGTGTCCAGCAGTCAGATAAACGTGGCTGTGTTTTTGGTTGTTTTGATTTCCGTCTTGGATTGCTTTGGAGGAGTTGGTTTTATGGTATGAATAAGCCTGTTTTTTTTAGATTCGAAAATAACAAACAACAACAACATTAAGCTTTTGGTCGTATTTTTATAACGATGCACATAAAAAACATTAAGGGTAAGTATATAATAGTTAGAAAGATCTTACCGGTCTCCGAGAAATTCTTTGAAAACTTCAGATTTTTAGCAATGAGGACCGAAATTGCACAAAATCATTTTTATATTTTTTGTTTCAGTTGAACCATATAGACTTATCGCCGAACTATGCAGGAGTTTTGATAAGTGTCACAAACTGTATCGCAGTTGGGGTCAGCAGCCTATCACCCTTCATGGTGGGACACATTCTTACGGATGTTGTAAGTTAGAAATGTCTTTAAATACTTGAGTCTCAATCAGTCTCATTTGAAACCTAAAAATTCATTTCTTCATCAGCTGTAGTCCTATGCCCGGTCCTTTTCCAAACATCGTTGTTTCTTTTTATCCTCTTCCAAATCCTTCTCATTATTTCTTGTCATTAGGTCTATCTTTTGTTATTGTGGACTGCCATTACGAAAACCTTAAGTTCAAATGACTTAAGTTACGACAAGTGATCAGCAATCTTCCGTACCTATCTACTTTTTAACAATGCTCGTTTCCCCTGTTTATCTTCTTATTTTGATATTAGGGTTATGGTCAGGCAATGTGTTCCAAATATTTCCCTTTACTTTGCTCTTTGTACTATTTGTAGTAGTTGATGGATGATTTTCTGCGTTAAGATTCAGATTTCTGCTACTGTTATTTTTCGTGTGTTTTATTGTTCATATACAGGTTTTCTTATTTCGTTATATGTTACCAATGACTTTGAATCATTTCTACTTCTAGACGGACATGAGTCAATGGAGATTGATTTTTCTTACTGCAGCCGGTTTCTATTTCTTCTCAAATTTGATTTTCATCATTTTTGGATCTGCAAAACGCCAAGCCTGGGATTCTATGGAAGAATCAAACGATGGAGGTTTGTATTTTAGAAATAGTATTTAAACTTTTGTCACCTTTTTAATGGGATAATAATAAATGTGTCTATTTTTTTCAGAAGACAAAACGCCCGAAGTTCCCCTGATGGAGATGATTCTTCCTAAGCCTCAACCGAATGACGCAAATTTGCCTTGAAACAACCAAAACATAGACTAATTTATTATCATTAAAATTATTTGGAATTGACGAGAACGTTGAAATTGGATTTGATTCCTGACAATATGCAAACTGTTTGACATTTCTTATCTGTTGGCAGTGCATATTATTTAGGGAGTTAAAAATGCTTTCCTAATGGATGACAATATGTCTTGATTGTCATCAATAAACTTTAATAACAGTCTTTTTGATCTAAATCTGTCGTTCAAACATGCATGGATCCCGTGATCCGAGTTGTACAACCACTGATCAATTTTTGATATGGTTGATCTCTCGCATGCACATAATTTTGTAAACAAACAAAATCGTAGGAGGGCAACGCGAGGGCTTACAACCATGAGGTTCTATGTCAGATTTTGATGATTTCGAGATATTGTTGCAGAATATAATATTATTTTTTTAATGATTTATTTTCTAAGAAAAGATATTCACTTAAGTCTTATTTTATATTTCAGAAAATAAAAGTTGCATTGTACCTATTTATTAGATTTCTGCAAAATATGTTTGTATATTTATTATTTTACTTATTTTTTTTTGTATTGTTCTGATTATTGCAATGTTTTGTTGTTTTGGAGCCCTTGACGCAGCATGAATTGTAAATATAGGAATAAGTCTATGAATGATTAAACAATGATTATTTGGTGAACATTCTAAAGCAGCTATACTTTTTTAAACCTATGTTTAATAGTCGTGCGATGTATCAAAGGTTCATTCATAATATTCATTATCAAGAAGCCATGGGTTTGATTCCTGGTTCACTGACTAAATGTGATAAATATCTTTTTAAAAACGTTCGCTATTTTAGGGGTCGAAATTGAAACCCTGGAAATTTCTTCTCATGTTCAACATGTGAAAAAAATCTCATCCTATTATATAGGTGCTGCAAAAATCTCTATCCCGTCCTACATCACTGACATTATTACCCTCATGAGGCATTTCCAGGCCCCAAATGATGTTGATGTTTAAAAAGACCACAAATACGCTCAATGATTCTGCAGAAACAAGACTAACCTGAAACTGGGCAGTGACGACCCAGTAGAGAAATTCGCCCACTTCAAATAATATTTAGGTTAATCTAATCTCTAAGAACGCGTGTATTATGCCTATTTTGTTATACGGCTGCGAGTCTGGACATTTTACAAAGGCTCAGCAAAGAAGCGTTGGAAACAGATTCCTGCGACAAATTTTGAGGATCAGGTGGTTTGATTTTGTAACCAATGATACCGTCCGAGAAAGAACAATAAAGCCCTTTGTTACCTCAGTCATCTTTAATCGCAGAGTAAGGATGACTGAGGTTACGTAGGCCAATGAATTAATTTCTACATAGTCTGAATAAATGTCTGGGAAGATATATGTAAGTTAAGTATCTAGTAAGTATAAGTGATAAATCTCCTGTATATAAAAATACAGCTGGAGAATTTCCCTTGGGCATCACATCACGTGTGTTCAGTGTTCACGGTTGGACCAATTTCGCCAATTCTTATTTTGTAGTGTGTGATGTATTATTGTCAAGAGAAGGTTCATGATGAATCTCATGTGTGCAGAATCCCCGTTTCGCACAAGTGATTATTCTGTTTTAAGAATTAATTAAAAAAAAAAATTTAGATTTATCATTATATAAATTCGAATTCAATATTTATAGTTAAGACAGGAGAACATTCGTCGGGAAAGCTTTCTTCTTTTGAGTCACAATACTACGATTGGTCTGTACCAAATATGTAGACACTGTTCCTCCATTCTTCTCAGTCTCTTCATCTCCTGGTAGTCCATGTCCCCGATCACCCGGTCTGTATAATAATTATCTCTGGGGTTGCCTCTACGATTTCTGCCTTTAATCGCTCCTTCGATGATGGTAAAGAACAGACCCGGGTGCCTGATGTTATGGACTATCTATTTATTGCGTTGTTGGGCAACTATTTTTAAGAACTGCCTTTTTCTCCGGCTCTTCTCAGTAACTCGTCATTTGTGTAATGCTCCGAACAAGACCGGGAAAGTTAGTTTATTATAAATAGCAGTACAAAATAATGATAGACCATGATAAAGCGCCTCCTTGACTTGTGACCAGTCACTATCATGATTTACAGTGCAGAAGCATGGGCAAACACATCACTGATTACAACAGTTGATATAATTATCTCTATCTCACAGCCTCACGCAGAAGATGTTGATAAAGAAAAATAACTTAGTTAAGTGTAGATAAATTTAGTTCACAGCGCTGTCGTTTTGATCAAACTGTATAGACAAATGAATTCTCTAAATGAAAATATGGAATGTGAGAAAGAAATAAAACCAGTATTCAAAGGTAATTCTTTTTCTATGAATTTAATTCTATCTACCGAGACAATTTGAATTTCACGAACGAATTTTTCATCAATGTAGATTTAGGAAGAAAATTAACTGTCAAATTTTTCATATTTTTTATATAAGTTATATAAGTGTCTTTGTTTGGTTTAAATAATTGTTTTTATGTTCCAATGGACAGTTAATTTTTCGCACCCTGTATATTTCGCACCCTCATTTGTATATTGACGAAAACTTCGTTCGCAAAATTCAAATTGTCTACGGGGCTGTACTTATCTGATGAACGCGAGCGATAACGTAACCAACGAAATGTTGCATGCTCGTGGTTCAGATGTGTCTGTTTGGGCCTGTGTCTTTAGCATTGCAATCCTTAGAGATCTATTCAAGCAATCCTTATAATACCTTAGAGATCTATTCAAGCCGAATTTAACTCATTTGGTCTGTACAGACCTGAGCACGCGCGGTAACGTAACCAATGTAACGTTACTGCGCGTGTTCAAATATGTACAGACCCTAAGAAACTCACGGGAATTTTGTATGGGATGCGGAGCTTTCCGAAGTATTCTGTAGGAGCGCTATACACGTTTTAATACATAATTTTGTTGCTACACGCTAGGGTAAATATCACGCAAACTTAGAATAGGGGAAGTGCACTTTATCAATCCATGCACCCGTTTGCCGGATTTGCCGACCACTTGACCATCCTCTCTGTTATGCTCTGGGTTCTTAGGGAGCGGCCCGTCATCGCAAAATTGCGAGTATCCTACTTGAGAAGTTTATGTCATAAAATCGTGTTTTCATTTAAGGGTATGGAAAACGACACACCCACGCCATCATGATATTCTGTTGTATGTTATCCACCAGCTGTGTCAGGGGATGTCTGAATGTGGCCATCCTTGCCATGGTGGACAGTTCTTTACAAGGTAATAACACGCAGGTGAGGAGGAGCTCTAAAATGTTCACTTTATTTCTCAAAACTACTTAAGTTCACGAGATCCATCTAATAGTTTTATTGGATTTGATCAACTGATCATTTTTCCAGACATTCGACTGGGATAAGCCAACGCAAGGAATGGTGATGAGCGCCTACTATTGGGGCGACACCGTGATGCAGATTCCAGCCGGTTTCCTGGTCTGCAGATTCGGTGGGAAGCTGTTTCTTACAATATCGGTTATCGCTAATGGTATTAGCTCGTTGACAATACCTTGGATATCAGGAGTTGTAAGTATATTTTAAACATAATATTTCGTATAGCATTGGAGAGACCAGAGTCAGAGATTTCGTGTATGAGTGGTCATCAGGTACTGAAGTGCTTGAAGTTATGGATGACTTCAATTATTGTGCCCTTGAAGCTGGCGAACTAACATTTTTCCGTAATTTGAAAAATAAATAAAGTGAAAGTTTGAATAATTATTGATTCTTCACAATAGATAGAAAGGTTGTAAAAAAGTTTTACAAGTCTTCAAAGCCTTTTTAACAACCCTCTCTAGTATATTTTGTTATTTGGGAACGCAACAAACAAACAGTCAAATAATTCATAGTTAAGTTACAAAAAAAATTAAATTTCAGGGACGACCTCTAAGACCTTTAAGTTGTAACAATTTTTTACGAGTCACATAGTAGTAATGGAGCCGAATCACTTGAAAACGAGTGCAGAGCTAAAAAATAGTAGTAATGGATGTACCGATTAATATTCGAGAGTGGACAGCTCATGATATAATTTTATGAATGTAATGAATAATTTGAAAAGTTTGAGAAAATAGTTGAATGCAATTCGAAAAGAAAAATTTTAAGTTTCTTAGGGGTACATATATTTTTATAATCCCAAACTTAGAAACCATTTAAAATGTCCCAAAGTTTCCTCGTAGGCGAAGTTCCTCGAGAGATTTTTGGAGCGCAGGCTCTCCAGCGTAAAGACCTACGTTACAAAAAATCAATGATTATTTTCAGATTGGGTGGCAAGGGGCCTTCATGAACAGAGTTTTGCTTGGTCTTACATCATCTTTCATATTCCCTAGCATCCATGATTTGCTGGGGAAATGGGCCCCAGTTTCAGAAAGGTGCAGAACTGGAGTTATGATCTATTCAGGTTTGTTTATTAATTCGTCTCCCGCCTTGTGTATGAGATTTTCGAACTTCTTAATGTCGAGAATTTTCAGAATATGTAAAGAAAGAGTAGTGTAACATATTTTGATACAAGAGTATAAAAGAATTGAAGTAGTTGGTAGACCAGTAATATCAGTCGACGGCTTTCGTACGCACAGCGTATTGGAGGTTGTGTGTTCGAATCCCGGTGCGACCATTTGCACTTTCACAACACAAGCTTTATGTGAAAGATGTCGGAAGTGTATTTTAGTTCACTTTGGGAGAGCTCAGATACATTTTTTGAAAAAAAAAAAACGCGAAAACTAGCGGGGCATCAAACTCGGTCATCGGTATCGTTACATAAATTATATCAAAAGGATGCATGTGTTCGCTTGCGTTCGCTTTTCGAATCACGTATATACACTTAACCTTTCGATTAAATTGACGCAATGTCACACGTTCGCGGCGCAAGTGAGGACGGACCTTTAACAATTAAAAACTTCCACACAATTATTGTCAAAATACGTCAACAAAACATACACAAGACCACAGAAAAGCATGAAATTACAACATTGCCACTGCTATCTGTCGGGACACAATCCGTAAGAAATGTATAGGTGGTGAAACGCTCGTTTAAATTTATTTTACAGATAAATTTATCATAGAAATATTTATTAATAAGTTTATCCAGAGTTGGTGAAATAATGAATTTCTCTATTTGTTGTGCTTTCTGTTTCTAACATTATGTTTATTTCAGGTTTAAATATAGCGATGATTCTTGGATCTCCAATAGCTGGGTACATTGCTACAAGCTCCTTGGGATGGCCCTGGATATTTTACTTCTTTGGCATCGTTTGTGTTGTGAATGTCGTCATTTGGATGTGGTTCGGTGCCAGTACCCCAGCAGAACATAGAACCATTACAAAGTTGGAGAAAGATTATATAGAGAGTTCTCTTGGTGAGACTGTCACGGTATGTCAATTCAATCTTATTGGACATGATTGAGGGACAAAAATACGTCATTTTTCTTCTCCAAACTTACTTTCATAGCTTTGTTTTGTAGTTTGTAAGATAAAAGGTCTATTCCACCAGGTCGACATAAAGTTGGGCATGACATTACCTATTCATAAATTAAAACCTTCTTGGATCTTATCCAAACTCCTGAACATACGATTTATATGAACATATGGAAACACTCCAAATTCCGAAGTTCAACTCGGCTGCGGCTCAGCGCCACTTCCAGTATGTTGGTATAAAAGAATATACCTAATAAACTGCCAATTAATATTAGGAAAATCAGGAGTGGGACCCTGTTGAGGAATAAAATAAACAATATTTCTCCCAATCTCATTAAATCAATTATTCGACCAAAAGCAATGGACATAGGTTCACTTGAAAAACACACGATTCGTGGAATATTTTCTATACATCCAAATAAATTTCTTAAAAAACATTGAAATTGGACTTAAGCAAGTTTGAAAAGCATCGACACAAATTTCGATTATTGTTATTTGGTGCCGATAAAGGTTTTTGATAAATCTAAGGTTTGGTAAGGTTGGTTGATCTAACAAACTTGGATGATTTTTTATCAATGCTCAGTCAATTTACTCAGTCGAAAGCCTTTTCATAATCTATAAGGCATGTAAATATAATTATTTATTTATTAAATCTACGGTCATAATAAGACCTATAACACATTAAAGATACAAAAAATCACACTTACAGCTAGACATGATACTTTGCATAATATTGTCAATTTTATTTTTATGTTATATGCACCTAATTAATATTATATAAACAATCGATTATTTATTTTCATGTTTGTAGAATCCAAAAGTACCCTGGAAATCTATTATAAGGAGCAGACCAGTGATAGCTTTGATCATAACGCAGTTTCTCCTGTTTTTCGCATACTCTATAATGTTTGTTGAAATACCGACATATTTCAAGATTGGACTAGGCGTGGACATGGAAAATGTGAGAGCATCCCTAATTTTGTCCATTTTGTTTTTGTATGTAAATACCACTATCCCCTACACCTTTTGCGTTTTAATCCGTAGATTGGTCTGCCCGAAGCATACTCTTGACCACGCTTTCTTGGTTCTTTCCGTCCCTGTTTCAGGCCGCAATCGTTATTTCGACAATGACTAAATCGTACATACAGCGTATTGGAGTTCGTGGGTTCAAGTCCCGGCGGTGCCGATCATTTTCGCTTACACGACACAAGCCTTTGCTTAGTGTGAAAGATGTCGAAAGTGTATATTTGCGTTCACTTCGAGTGAATCTCTGAAAAAAAAACGGCTTAATATTATACAATAAAATATATTGCCCCTGTGTGAGGCCTATTCCGCTTACTTTTTCATGGAAGAATGCCGGTTCACCAGGTTTAAGTACACACTTGAAGACATTTATGCAAAAAAAAATCGGATGTAAGTGCTGGATGTTTAAGCCTTTCCAAGCAGTTACTCTCTTGCTTGCAATTATTTTAAGCAAGGCCTTTAAGCCTTTAAGCCCTTTAAGCAAGGCCTTTAAGCAAGGCAATGGTCTTTCCAATAAATCGTCATTGGTGATGTGCCGCGTCCTTATCCAGTGGAGTAGAAGCAACTGTTCTTATAATTCTTTTTTAGCAGCGAATATGCATACTTGGTAAAATTAATGCTTATTCTAAATTTCAGAGTGGACTTCTTTCTTCCCTGCCATACATATCTTCCTACGCCGCCAGTATAATCTGTTCATTAAGTGCTGACTATCTTTTGAACAAGTCCATATTTTCCCTAACCACCATAAGGAAGTTATTTAATACTATAGGTGAGTTATACATAGTGAAACTTTTAAACCTCTATTAGGTAGGTTCGTTATCGTTGATTGTTACTGATGTAGTAACATTACAGGTAATGTTATGCCCGTTCACATTATCGCATTATCCTCGACTTTTACTGGAATAATGTAAACTTGCACTATAATGGCGAAGATCAGGGTTTGGTAAACTTTATCAGTTCACGGCATCCTTTTAACAACATATTGTTTTTATTATTTTGAGGTGATTGGAAAAAGTACCTGAAATCGCTGCTATAGACGGTCCATTGCAATCCCAGTTAGTGATGAATTCACAAAAATCTGCTTTGCTAAAATTTACTAGATGAAAATGAATTTCTTGGTGAATTTTATTTGAAAATAATGTTTCTTAGTCTCCTGTCACTATGTAGGACGTGTGCCTACGAAACTAATCTGGATAGTAAAAATTTGTGGAAAAGTTATACAATCTTTTATTTGAACTTTATCTGCTTTACTATTTTAAGTTCTACTTCCACTTCATCACTTAGGTACCTACTTTTTCAAACTATAGTAATTAAACATTTTCCAACATCTTCCTTTAAATATTTTTTACGATCACGAGTTCTACGGGTTTTGAATCGCAGGACTTATAGGACTGGATATAATTCAATCCAGTATTGAAGAACGTAAACTATATGACACTGGTATTCTATAAAAAATTAAGAACGTTCCTAATTAGACTAATATTCAAATTAGTTCATTTTAATTCATGTGAACTTAATTCTTAAATTTTGGAATGTTCTCATTCTAGTTCGAACCAAAAACAGAATAGGGGCTATTATTCAGCCCAGCGCTGAGCTGGATAGACTTTCTGGATTACTGGACTAGAATAATATTTTCAGGGGTATAGTGTGTACCTACTCAATAACATTGCAGAAAATCTACCGCGATGGAAGGCTATTGTTGCTTCTTAATGCCTGTGAATGGGTTCATAAACTTTATTGATTTACCGGAATGTTGACAGGTAGCCTGATTCCGACAGTAGGCCTCATGCTCCTGGTGTACGTCCCCAAACAAAACGTACCTCTCGCCGTGTTCCTCATCATGGTCATCATAGGAGGGGACACATTCTCCGCTGCTGGTTTCATGGTATGAGTAAGACTTTTTTTAGGGGAAATCCGTCATGGACACCTTAAAGATAGTTCCGGACTCCTACCGGCTAAAACCTTGGCTTTAAACTTAGTCACTTCAAAGAAATGATAGAGTTTCACTGCCTGACGCGATTCTCTGTGAATAATGAAGGAATGAATCCTGATCTCCTGCGTTTTTGTTTAATTGAAAGAGCGAATTCTAAGCAAAGAAGCGAGCAAGGACTAGAACTCTGGGGCGTGTAATCTATCATTGCCCATTTCTTTATTTTTGGTATTCAGTTATCAGGACGAAATAATCTGGCTCTATGTTCATTTGGTTTAAACGCACACTAACATTATCTACTCAATAACATGATTGATAGTATGATACTCTTCTCTTTTTTTTTTACAGCTAAACCACATTGATCTCTCTCCAAATTTTGCTGCGATCATAGTAAGTTGGTCCTTGACCATATCGGACATTGGTAACATGATAGGACCAATCATGTCAGGATATATAGTGGCGGATCCTGTAAGTTGAATATCTCTTTTATGTCATTCTCATGTTAGTATGTTCGTTAGTTAGTACGTTAGTATAGTCAATAGACTTGTTTTGTAAAACTTTTGTTTTGTTTCTAGAGTGACATCTCCCGTTGGAGACTACTGTTTCAATTGCTGGCTGCCATCTACTTTATGGGCAACTTGGTGTTTGTTATCTTTGGCACAGGGGAAAAACAACCGTGGAATGATTTGAAAACCTCACCCAATATTGGTTGGTGTTTAATTATCTCTTTTTGAACTTACCTATTCGCTTTTTGTCAGCCTAAGGCCCTGTCCTAATTGAAAAGTGATCGCGCGTCCGAGCGTCGAGCGATCACAATGTTCTGAGTTTGAACGGTCCGTTCGCATTTGAGCATATTATGATGCTCGACGCGTTCCGATTAAGGTACACACACACATACACAGTACATAAGTGGTTGAATGATAGTTTATTCGTGTATTTGTTTTCTTACTTTGAACAGTATATCTTGTGTAATTTAGTTCCACATGTTCGCATCTTGTATTATCAGATTGTTAGTAATCACACTTTTTTTTCATGTTGTTTTTTGTACATTTTTTGTACTAAGCATTTAAGTTATGTTTTTTCTGTATTTTTTGTTTGTGCTTTGTTCTTTATTTTAATAACCTATAATTGTTTTCTTGTTCTTATTGTTAAATGTATTTTGTTAAAATTAATCAACTTGTCAATGGCACGAGATACTCTCGTTATATCGAGGGTGATTGCCATAATAAAGAAAAAAAAAAAAAATGAACAGAAATTTACGTCATATGCGAGTGGTAATTTACTAAAAGGATACCAACCAAAAGTGAAAATTGAGCTGGCTACTAAACCAGAGTTCAATATAGGTACCTACCTATTCTGGTCGTAGTGACACAAAGGGTACCTTGGTCCCTTAACCCTCTCTCAGAAAAAAACAGAGTTGGTAACTCTATGAAAAAAATTTTACAGTGGTGGCCAAAAATATTTGGAAAGCTAGAAAGTGAACACCATTTGGGTGAAGGTCAAGGAAAAACGAGTGCTGGGTAAAAAAAAATGATGTGAGTGGCATAGAAATGGAGGTTTTGACATTCGAAGGGGAGGCCTACGTTCAACATTGGACGCGATAGGGCTGAAGAAAGCAAAAAAGAAAGAAAGAAAAAGTTGATATACAAAGCATAACTTTCTTTTACACTAGCCAAAAGATGACATTATTACCACAGAGATTTATTAAACGATTCCCCAAAATTTAAAATGCAGATTGATCAAAATTTTATGAATTCACGGAGAAATCTATATTTCTATCTCCCTTTAAGACCCTACGTTGGGCCATAGAGAGGCAACAACAGCTCTACACTACGCTAGATCTTATATTTTTGATAAAAAAAGATAATATTCATAGTATTCATCATACTTACTTCATAAACTATTAAATTTTACTTAGCTAGGTTTTGCTTTTGATCTCCGGGCAATATTACGACCTACCTACTCCCTTTATGGCCCCCGCACAACGAAAGCCAGCCCGGAGGAGACCAATCCGCAGCAAACACGACCCGCACGAAAGCGACCTCTCAGCTCGATCAAAGAAATCAAACCAAAAAGCCGGCCCCACACAAATCAAGCCCAAAGCGAATCCCCTCCAAACCAACAATGCGGGAGGCCTAAGCCCCACTCAGGAGCATAGGGAGGCATCAACAGCTCTCCATTGCGCTTAAAGGCGTTCGAGGCTCACTGTGCCTTTTCTGACCGGTTGAAGTTTTATTACGACACGTAATTTAAATAAATTGTTACCCAAAAAACCCAAAACACACCTTATATTATATAATATGTTATAATTATAATAATGTTACAATTATATTAGGCAATATATTTTGATGAACAAATAAATTAGCCTATCGCTGAGGCATATAAGTCTGCATAAAATTATTCAAAGATACAATAATAATTAATATATTCGTTAAGATTATGTAATACTAGCAGCAAATCCTGTCGGAGGACAGGCATATGAAAGGTTCATTAATTATTTTATTGTCCTATAAATCAGTTTATCAGATTTTACTTAGAGAACTGTGGACATTTTTTCCTCTTGTAGCAACAGTTGTATGTAGAAACCAAGTAGGTAGGTACTTCGATACGATACCTACTTGCTGCGAAAATTTCTGGAACTTTTTCAAAGCAACACTATCGAATTACCGACGAAATGTTTGAGTATGAAAAATGTTCCCTGTATTTTATTTCGCGTGTGGTTGGAGTGTTTCAATGAAAATATCTAACTACGAACGAACTCGACCAATTATTATATTTGATATGTGTATTATATTTTGTTAAGTCGTTTTAAATATGAAATGCAATTAGCCCTAATAGTTGTTAAATATTATGAGTTATTGATATCGACGCCCTAGGAGTTATTTGAAGCGTTGCATAAAAGGTTATATAAGAATCACTTTTAACATTTTTATGGAGAATCTTCTTTAAAACCATTAATCTATGTGATATTGTCGGTTGAAACAGTTTTATAGATTAGGTATACTTATTATAACACAGTATATCCCAAAACAGACTTAATTTTAATTTTTATATAATATACCTATGTACATATATCTTGTAATTTTCATTTTTTATATTGCTAAGCATTACAGCATTTTCCAAATAAGACTACCTCCCAAAATATAGTGTCAGTGCCTCTTCCCGGCTTTTTCCCGTCGTATGGTGTCCCCTTAATCATTGGTTTTCTACCAACCCCAAAATATACCTCGATTCACATCACTTGGGTGGTAGTTTTTGGTCTTCTTTTTTTGGTTACATGGCTGTCATATAGTCCCAACGTAGGTAATCAGGAACACTGTGACAAATCTTTATATTATCCTGTCAGCCCCAATGCGACGCTTGATCTTTCCCTTCAGTATCAGCTGAATCGGCCGATACTTTTTACTAGTGATGTTGAGGATGCAAGTAATTTGAAATCCGCGGATGATGATGCGGATTTTAGAAGTCTCACATCCACGGATGCGGAGCTCAGGACCTCTATTCTGTAGCAAGTGTAGGTTAGTCACTTGGAAAAAAGTGACTATTAGGCGATATATTTTGTATGAAAAACGTCTATATGCGATTCTCGCATTCGATACGTATAGACGTTTTTCATACAAAATGTATCGCCTAATAGTCACTTTTTTCAAGTGACTACCCTACACTTGCTACAGAATAGGGATACAGAATAATAAATGATAACCCAAATAATAGGGGTGTAAAGCTTAAGAAATAAAAAAATGACCTTTTTAACGAAAGGCTGACTTTTCACTGAATAAAATAATTTTCATTCAAAAACCAACATTTTGTAAGCATTTATTAAAAAATCAATAATGATACAAGGATCTTACGTCTACACATAAGAAATAAAATGTCCTTTTTTGAAAGTGCACTCTATTTAAAAGTTTGTCTTGTTAAGTCCATACTCCAGACAAGAACTAACACTTTCTAATATGGCACTTCTTGATAACAAAGCTCAGTAGTTACCGCTCTCCATGCTTTTTACTTTCACGTGGCATGCATCTTCTTTCTCTCTCAAACTTCAAGGCCATACCAAGAAGATAAGAACACAATTGCATACCTATATTAATTTCGTGTCGCGACTTGCTTTAGCGGTAGGTACATCCGCATTAATGAATGCGAATGCAGATGCGGATGCGAATGTCTGCAACAACCAAGCATGATGTGTCCCAGATATGAAAATTTTACCTGTAGGTACTTTACCGGCTCGACTAAGGACTTCTGAATCTGTGACAAGATCGGTCCAATGAATCTTAAACATTTTGCGAGGTTATCACATCTCAAATGCCTCGAGCCTGTTCGTTGTGTTGACCTTCAGAGTGCAAGTTTCACTGCCGTACAGCAGTGTCCCTTTTGACTATTGATATGGAGGTACTGGGATCTAGGAGTACCTTCCACTTGCACATTCTCTACAGAGGTGCCAGGTCCATCCTCGCTTTATTTATCTGTTAATTACTTTCCGTATCCGAAACACCATCTAATTTGTAACCCCTAATATAATATATATTCAACACTATGATATGCCACCAGTGCGTTTTCGTGGGTGCATGTATAAAACCACAACCTGTTAAAATTTAAGAAGGTAATATATATTTTTATATAATTTCTATTTTAAATTATTGTTTATTTTTTTCAGTTTTGGTGCCATCTGATCTGGAACAAGAACTGACTCTTCTGAGGCCAACTGGAAAAGCTATCGACGAAAAAACTGATGAAAAAAATAAAAATGATTTAGTACAAAATTAATATAAAAAATGAATATTACTGATTTGTTATTTTATTTTTATTACCTATAAGTATCTTCTCAAAGGAATTGAGACAAATGATTTTCTTATTAAGTTACAAGGGGAGCAAGTTTAGATTGGAATTCGAGATCATTAAGGGATTTCACAGGAGAAGGGGGGAGGTTTCAGGCATCGTAGGCCTAGACAAATTGCATTCGGCGAGCGACTACAATCGAATTCTTCGACAATGTAGAGTAGGAAGAAAATTAACTGTCCACTTTTTATATTTTCATATTTTTATTTTTATAATTGTATATTTTTAAATTTTTAGGTCTTTGTTTGGTTTAAATGATTGTTTATATTATGTTCCAGTGGAGAGTTAATTTTTTCGCACTATACATTGGCGAAATCTTCGTTTGTAGTCGAACGCCAATTTGAATTTGTCTACGGGGGGTGTTCCTACTGTGATAGCGCAAGATCAAGAGCAATGGAGCTGTTGTAGCCTCCATATTATCCTAAATGGGCTTTAAAGGGTGAATCTGTGTGAAGGTGTTTCAATGATACTTACAAAATGAAAATGTTTTTTTTTTAATGACATAACGATAAAATGTGAAAAATATATTATTACCTAGTAGATGTCGTACGTGATTAGTCATTGTGATTCTAAGCCATCCTTGAATATAAATATTTATAAATGTTGATGAATTCAATGACGTGGATGAAATTAGTAATTAAGTTACGAGATGATAATGAGAGTTATTCAAAGAGAAGGCTGATTTTCATCCTTCCGAGATACTGAAATTCACCGATCCTGGGTTCCCCTCTGTTGAAGCAGAGCTGATGGATTTTAGGTATGGAAGGAGGTCATTGCACAAAATTATTGGTTTCCTGTTTATTTATTTATTTATCAACGGCAAATTGCCTTTTAAAGAAAAAAAGATAACATAGAGAGCAGTAAAAATACAAAGTAAAAAAATACATAAGTAGGTACATATTAAACTATATAGATATACATATTGTTATTATTTCCTCCCTCCATAAGCATTACAGAGAGAAAAATTACGTGCAACACGTTTCTTCAGTATAATAGAAGAATACAATAATTCGAGAATACAAGGCTAATGGATGACTGATGACAGTTGCCAGAAATTTGATTAGAAGTCTCCCTCTAGGTAATACATAAGAGGAGAGGTATTCGGATAACTATAAACGATTAAACAGGATGATAAAGGTATGATATACCTACCCACAGAAGTGTCGCTAAATTACTATGCGTTGAAAAACGTCGACGTAGAACAGCTCAACAACAAGAGGTAGAAGGCGGGATGGATAGAAAGCCTAAAAGACCACAGTCGCAGCTGAAGCAGATGTCGAAGAATCAGTGAAGATCAGTCGAGAAAGTAAGTCTGTTGGAACCATTATACTTACTTACTTTCCGTGTCCAGAACACCATCAAATCTGTGATCCCCAGTATTCGGCCACCCGAATACCACTATTGTTTGTCATCAGTGCGTCCTCCTGTGTGCATGTCACACCCATCAGAGGACATGTAAACAGGTGTGCGTTGTCCTGAACAGAGCCACATTCACAGGTGTCGTCATCTCTATAACCCCATTTCTTGAGGTTACTGTAGCATCGGGAGACACCTGTTCTTAATCTGTTCAGTGCCCTCCAAGTAGGATATGGGAGGTCATGTCCTGCTGACATTTCCTCCGCCGGAGGTAGAAATGTGGGGCCAGCAACATTACGCCACATAGATAGCCTTCGGGCATCGGGCGAACCATTATGAGATAGTTGTTCTAATGTGACTTTTGAAGATGTCGATGCTGGAGCTAAAAATGTCAATGTCGTTCGCGTATTCGTTTCCCAGACGATGGAGTCGTGGGAATACCGTACTCTTCAAGTAGTTGGTAGTAAGAGAATTGTCACAGCTAAAAAGACATCTACTTCTAGTGCTGCGGGATGGTATGTGGAATTTTATGAGACCGATCAGTGCGGGCTCGTCGAAAAGGTAATTCAGAATTTTATAGAGCACGATGAGGTCAGACAAAGTGCGTCTTTCAGACAGCTTGTGCATGTTTAATAGCTCTCGCAACCGCTCGTAGTTCAGCTCCTCGCTGGGTATACCCAATTTGTAGTTGATGTGTCTCAAAAACTTACTCTGTACTCGCTCTATGGTGTGTTTATGGCACATATATTCGGGAGACCAGATCGGCGATGCATATGTTTATGTTCCATAGTGATTATTGAATTAATTGATATCATAGGAAGAAGCAAAATCTCTAGATAAAAATGCAAATGAATGTTAATGCTGACTATCTTTTGAGAAAAATCAATTCATACACAAAATGACAGAGCATAGCAGCAAACAATGTCTTGTGTGCAACTTTTTAAATTTGGCAATGATAATAATTAATAATTACAAACAGGCGCCGCTGCCAAGCATCAGATTGCTGATTAATCTTCACAAATATTATCATAGATAATTATTTTTTATGTATTACATTACCTATAATAATATAATTTATAAATGCTTATCATGGAATTTTACTCAAGTTCCGACGGATGATGCAAGTTTTCGCAATAGATAATATTGTATGTATAGTATAATATATTCCTTCTCTTTCTTTTTCAAAATCACACCTTTCTATTGGAATTTTGAGCTCTCATGATGTGACTCAAGACTCTACGTTGCATGCAACGTTACATTGGTTACGTTTCCGCGCGTGTTCATGTCTGCACATTCCCTTATACTACGAACACGATATTCTTTGAGAACAAAAAAAAAGCATTCTATGTTTATTTCTTTCACTGCCGGCATTAAAATGATGAAAGCGCTAAAGAGACAGGATAAGCTGAACTATAGTGTCATTAATTGAAGCTTGGATTCATGAACTAAGTAAAAAGGGTTAAATGCGAAAATGTTTATAATTTAGTTACCATTAAAAAATTGATTTATCTTTGATTTACGGCCGTGTAATTGCGAATTCGCTTTTTAGGAATTTACTTCATTAACTGGATACACACGTAACGATTTATCTTTACGATTCGACCGATAATCGCTCATTTTTCTATAATTGTTTTCTTTGCTAAGATTCGAAAGATGAGCGAGACTTCCTCTTGAGAAAGTCCATGCAAGGAGCAAGAGGTATACCATTAACACAGGGATCTCTCTGTTTCTCAGTCTAATGGGCGAAATGTGCGATCTGGAGTACTCGGATGACCTAGCGTTGTTCAGTACGACAGTGGAGGAATTACAGCGGAGTGTCAAGACTCGCGATGAAACAGCACGCCTTGGCCTTCGAGTCAATGCCAGTAAGACGGAGCTCATGGCAAATAATGTCTGCCCCGATAAACAACTACCGATAACCATCGATGGTCACCAGGTCTCCCGGGTGGATAAATTCAAGTACCTGGGAGCAACCATTACCACCTCTGGTGACCTCGAGGCTGAGCTTCCGATACGTATCGGTATGGCAAGTGGCGCGCCTTTAACAACATTACCAAGATTTGGAAACCGTCGGCGTTTAGTGTCGAGACGAAATGTAAACTGTTTGATGCGTGTGTGTTGCCCATTCTCCTATATGGGTGTTGGTCCTGGCACCTGACCAAAGCCCAGGCACAAAAAGTCTCAGCTTTTGAAATCAAGTGCCTCAGGAGAATTCTAGGCGTAAGATGGTACCACCGCATCACAAACGACGCTATACTCCGGCGCACCCAGCGTGAGCCCATCATTTCTACCATTATGGGGAAGAGATGGACTTGGCTGAGACATGTGTTAAGGATGCCGAATGACAGTTGGCCGAGGAGAGCGCTGTTCTTCCTCCTATCAGGGTCGCGAAGACGAGGAAGACCCTCCCATATCTACTGTGTTCCGCCTCTTGGACATGGTGTGGGAGGAGGTCATAATCATTGCGTAAGATCGAGTGCAATGGAGAGCTCTTTTTGCCTCCCTATGCCCCTAAGTGAGGCGTTAAGGGAGTTTGGTTGGTTGGTTCGACTTCTGACAATACGGCAGTATTTCAAAATTACACGATAATGTTTTTTGTTATTACGGTAACAATATTGACAATGTTCTCAACTGACATAATATTCACCGCTGTTTATACTAACACAGACCATTACCGCTGCATCAATATACCCGCAGTACTTGTACCGAACCGTTTGAAGATGTAGCTTGTAAGCACTCAGCTAGGCGAAGAAACGAAGGGCTTAACTATAAGATCATCTGGCTGGCGGAGATTCTTCGGGATACGTCCGCCCATTGAGTTATATTGATACCTACATACTAAAAATCAGTAATACAATCTTATATTTTTTATTAATCATCTCATTACCATTCGCCTCTGATTTTGGACAGGATTATTATTATCATATTGTACAAGTACTAACAACAGCTACTGTTTGCTTAGGAATTACCAATTAAAAGTCTAGAGTAATTATTACAACTCAGGCGTGTGTTAATTACTTACAAGAGATGACGTATTCGTCAAACATCGTACACCTCCGAGAACTTTCTTCAAGATGAAACAGGAGGATGTTAAAAATGGTTCAAGTGTCAGAAATGAGGAGATTGAAACTGGCGAGACAGGTGAATATATTTTATTGACGTATTGAATTCGAAATTATAAACTTTAAGAATGTGAAACATGCAAGCATTTAATTCGATCGCCATCTTGCGGGTTTATTCAGAACCAAGTTATAATCTATAGATAGTTCAGCCATACCGTAACATATTATCTCAGACAAGGGTTTTGATCATATTTTCCCAATTTTCATATCGATGGTAGATCGAAAGTTTTAGATTTTTTGTCGAATGCGTTCTTACCTGATGGATTTTTGTTTTTGATGTAATTATGTTGTTGAACGTCCGTTTTTTTTAGTTATCCATATCCTAGATGAAGGTACGTATTCTTTCACTCACTTGATTACGATTTACCCACATGAATGCGTGACGTTAACTTCTTCGTTCATGAATTTAGTTTTATCCTTGTTTGTTTCTTCAATTGTACTGCTTTGACAAGATAGTTCGCATCTAGGGTCTTTTCTGCTGTTTCCATTAGCATTGCAATATCGTTTTAATATGTCATTTTAAGATCGGGGAATCATTCTTCATTTTTCTGGATATAGGTATTGAGTATCCCTGTCTCACTCCCAGGTCAAAGCTGGCCTCTGATTTGCTTTTTTTGCTGATAAAAATGATTCTTCTAGTTTTTGACAGTTTTAAAAGTTGTCTCCATTCGACCTCATCAAAAACCTTTTCTAAATCTAAGAGTAAAATATGAATGGAATATTTTCCATTAGAGGAAAATATTTCGAATGCTACCTTATGAACAACTTTAGCAACATTTTAGCAATAAAGTAGTACTACTTAAAATCCGATTGACCGAATACTTTTTTTCTAGAAATGGGATTTGGTGTACGACACATCCAGGTCATCTTGATGTTTCTGTGTCTGACTACAGCCTACGGCATGCGGGTGACGATGAGTGTCGCCATTGTCGCAATGACAGACCATGAAAGTTCTGCGCCGCAAGATATTCCGGTTAGTATTTTAACTATTTTTATAATTTCATATATTTTTCTCAAATTTATAGAACTGAACCGTTGTTGTCTAAATATAATGTTATATCTTTTTTTAGTTTTGAACTTATATTTTTATTTTTTAACTATATTAACTATATGGGATTTTTTTTTCATGATAATATTTTATGTATTTATATTGCTTAAGTATTGTACGCTTATATTGTAGAAAGAAAGAAAAAAATAAAATATCTATCTATCTATTATGGAACATTTAACATGTAAAAGGCCTCGGCCGTAAACAAAAATAAAAAATAATGCTTCTGTGCCCACTTAAAGTGAGCACAATGTCACATTCAACATCGATCACACTAGGTAAATCTTGTTGAGAGAAAATGGTTGGAGTTTCGGAGACAAACATTACCACCTAATGGCGAACGTTGTTAACGTAAAGTGATCATACTAAGCCAGCCTTCGAAATAACAGTAGAAGACGGTCGTAAGCCCGTAGTGGTTTGTTCCATTTAAAAATCGAACATTAGTGATGAATTTTTAGAGTCGTTAGTTGTTATTTTTTCTTTAAGATCTAGTCCTGAAAAGGTCACAAGAATCTAAACATAATTAGAACGTTGTGCACCAACAAAGCCAATAGGCAATAAATATGAGACAGTAACAAAAATGGATATAGTCATATCCTGGCGCCAAATATATGACAGCAGTCGCAGTCTTTAAATTTGGTTGCTCTCTTGTTCTCAATAATTTCCAACTTTTCTTCTCTATTTTTCATTAATTATTAAATTTCTACTTGTTTCATACATGAGAGTTTTCGACATGTTGAACATGTTGAGAATTCTCATGATTAAGAGTTTCGGAGACAAACATTACCACCTAATGGCGAACGTTGTTAACGTAAAGTGATCATACTAAGCCAGCCTTCGAAATAACAGTAGAAGACGGTCGTAAGCCCGTAGTGGTTTGTTCCATTTAAAAATCGAACATTAGTGATGAATTTTTAGAGTCGTTAGTTGTTATTTTTTCTTGAAAATGGTTGGCTCCGGGGAAAGATCAACCATGACATTACAGGTAGGTACATTTTTATAGCAATTCTTGTTGATTTTTTCCAGACTTTTGATTGGGACAAGAAGGTTCAAGGTCTGATACTCAGCTCGTTCTTTTGGGGTTATTTGTTCATGCAGGTGCCAGGAAGTTTAATAGCTCATAAATATGGTGCCAAGTTTTTGTTGTCATTGGTTATGTTTGGCAACGGTTGCATGGCTTTGTTAACACCACTTGCTGCCCAATATGTGAGTACATTAAGCTCATAATACATCTCGATGTTACATTTTCTATATTTATCCACGTTTTCAATAATCTTTTCAATATCCAATTCCATGCCACTGTATAAGATAATGTGTGAATGGGAAATTTACCCTTCGTCAATACTAGGTTAACTTGCGATGTAGCTATTTTATCATGGGAAAATCACTAAATATAACCAATGTTCTCTGGTATTAAGGAGGCCAAATGACTGAAGGCCGAATAGAACGTTCGTTTTCTTCTGATTGGAATGGCGAAGACCCTTGCATAGCGTGTTTTGGTCTTTCCAAGTAGAGCTGATGAGGGATTTGGATCTGGTATGGGCGGAAGTTATTGAAATTGCACAAGATCATGCCTAATGATGACACGTAGCTCTTGTTGCTTCTCTTTTTTTTATTTATTTCATTGTCCGTAGGCCCCTTACGGCACTTGGACTTGTCAAATAACAAAATTCACTAAACAAAATGTCTCAAAGAGAGTTTTGATATTTTTATAACCCGCATAAACAGAAATAGTATTGTTTATTATTACTGAGAACCCTTGTTTTTACAATAATTAATTACTAGTGGTCGACCAGTAATCGAAATTCGACCATAACTTATTTAATTTCTCATACTCAATTTGGGTCATATCTTTAATGAGTTCCCGCCCCATCTTCCATTCGGATTTACCGCCTTCAGAAAGCTTTCTGCGCCCATTATGAGGCGCTTTTAATTTTACATTTGTTTCTATGAAGTTGATGGTCCTTATAAGTAGTCTGTGGAAGTGTGTGTGTGAGTATCAAATAAACATAATATTACATTAGTGTTTGTAGGTAATTTTTTTTTTATTGATTTAATCTATTTTTAGGCATAATTTTAAAGATTGCATTCGCCACACCTTCTCTATATTGACTATTTATTTTAGGTAAGTGTGCGAAATTTCATACTCCTCCGTCCGCGTGATTTTCGTAAAAATAATATTATTAATATATATATACCTTTGAAAAAACCTTACACACCTACCGATTGGAGTATATATGCTAAGATTTTTTTTCCATCACAGATCCACAACTCTGAATGAACCGAGTATGAAAGGACAGTCTCCAGTAAATTCGTCTGGCCTTGACACATTTTCAGATAGTTTTATCTTCCAATCTTTACGATGTATTAATTAACATAAGGCATAATTGGATATTGCAGGCTGGTTGGAAGATGGTGTGTGCCTGCAGAGCCATACAGGGAATAACTCAAGGGTCGCTGCTTCCTTCACTTCACTCCCTGCAAGGCAGATGGTGTCCCATGAATGAAAGAGGAAGACTCAGCACCTACGTCTATGGAGGTATATTTTTGTTAATCATTGAAAATATTATGTCTTTGAGTGCGTTGCATGAAAATTATATTAAGGTATTTTACCGTTTTCTAGGTTCAAATTTCGGCACGATATTAGCCATGGCCGTGTCCGGATTTCTGGCTTCATCTTCGTACGGATGGCCGATAATATTCTACAGTACGGGAATACTAAGTATCACAGCTGGGATCATGTGGACATTTTTGGGGGCAGACGGTCCGGCGACCCATCGCAGTATAAGTGAAGAGGAAAAGAATTATATTCAAATATCGTTAGGGAACAAGGAAAATGCAAAGGTAAGAACTGTGGAATTATTTATTTATACTCAAAATAACACATGAAAATTTGAAATAGCTTCATCCCCTAGGAGCGCCATATCATGGAATTATCCCTTTTTTGTTATACTGTATCTTATTCTCGTGCACTTCCACCTCAAGACTTAGGGAGTCCATTTTGTGAAATCTTCGATATTTATTCCAATTTTTTTTTGTATAAAAAATGAATCTGTGCTCACTTAAAGTGAACACAAGTATACTCTTTGACTCTTTCACAGTAAGCTACATAAAGCTTGTGTTGTGAAAGAAGAAGATGGTCGGCATCTGGGATCGAACCCACGACCTCCGAACGAAACAGTACGAAAGCCGGCGTCGTAGCCGCTAGACTACCAACCGCTTCAATGGAGTAGTAGTTCATGTCTTAAGAGTTTCGTTTTATGACAAACATTGATATTACCTTTATTGGTTGTCCCTAAAGTATTGAAGCATTCTTTCTTGTTTGTGGTACCTATTGTCTACAAATGTTCGTCGTCTAAAAGACTTTGAACTTGGTTTTTTATTATACATTGATTACTATACTTACTTTCTTACTTACGATGATCGTACACAACCCCTGCAGAGTTTTGTCCTCGTGAATAGTATTTTCCAAAGCACGAGCCACAACACTCAGCCTAGATCAAAAATTCATCTCAGAATCCTCTTCTCAAATTTCAGCAGATGTTGCCGATCCTTTATATATTGATTGACTACTTAAAATATGGGCATTTTACCATAATATTTCAATAAAATTTGGTTTAAATGGGTTCTTTTGTTTCAACAATATATATAATAAGTTAACAGGCTTCACATGTGATTTAGTTCCTACTACACCGCCATCTCTTGGATTTTTTAAAAAGTAAAGCAATTATAGAGGAATTGTTTTGATTTCAAACTTATTTCCCATCGAACTTCATCTCGCATCCGTATAAACGATAACCATTATATTATAATGCAATCAAATATAAGCTAAATCAAATTTATCACATTTTTTTATTCTGGGTTAGGCCGAAGGTCGATGAGCGGGTCAGCTAGTTCTATATAATGTAAATAATTTAAATGAATTTTAAAGTCTTTCATATTTTGGTATTACCTGAATTCAAATAAAGACATCAAATTAATTAGATAAGAATAAAAACAAATAAATTATGAAGATGTGATGTATATAAGTGATATCTAGATCGTTATTTTGCATAATTAAATTCATAAAATTAAGATCAGAATATGCGTAGGTATTAAAATAACATGTATATTTTAATCAGGTTAACGATTATTCAGGGCGAACGCTATGGGGTAATTTCACACTGCGTGATCAATTAATTAATTATATTTCTTTTAATTATAGGCTGTGATGCAATTTCAATGTTTAACAAACAGATAATAAGAAAAATATTATATAAGTTTTGTTCTATATTAAGATGATTTAGATGAGATCTTTCTAAACTGAAAAAGCATATTGAACCATAATTTTTATAAAACATAAACCGTCTTATATATATATATATATATAAAAATCGTTAATCGTAAGATTACGTATAACTCACTGTCCAGTCACTGATCAGTTTTTTACTTCGTTTATAAAACGATATTTGATCCGAGTCTCTTACGTATGAAGATGACATTCACACAAAATTTTGTAAACAAACAAAATAGGTAGTAGCCGGGCAACGTGAGTGCATGGTTACGACCAAGATGCCCTATGTCAGATTTGAATGATTTCGAGTTATTGATGTAAAATAGCTGGTAAGCACCTACTTTATTTTGTATTAATTTATTTTCTCTCAAAATATTGTTAAGTCTTGATTTCAATTTCAGAAAATAAAAAGTTGCATTACATCAATGCACACCTTTAGTTCCATAATGTTTATTAAGTATACTGAATTTCATATTTGAACCTGCATAAAAACTATTTTGTTTTTTCTTCAAAACGTCATTATTTTTATTAAAAATTTAGTTTGTGCATATTGGTTGTATGCGCTCGAATGATTACGGGAATGCCCATATTTGCTTTTTTGTTTAAATTTTCTATGATTAAAATGATAAACTAAAATACAATAGACTAAAATATGAAGGGAGCACATAATTGTAAGGGGAAAAAACTTAAATACATTGTATTTATCATAGAAAGCGTTCTTGTATACTGAAAACAACTGTCAGTTGACGTAAAATCCAACATGGCGGGTCAAAATCTATAGACATTAATGCTCACAATCAAGCGATATGGGTAAATCTACTTCAAGGACGCTTGATCGCATGATTTTCTATCGCTGAGCTATTTTTTCCACTGATCTGAGTTTATCAATAAAGCAGTAATTCATCAATGATCTTTCTTCTGTGCTGGCACATAGGTACCTTTTTGGTCTATTATTGACGGAAAAAAGTTATTCAAACGCTAAAGAAAGTATTATTTTATAGTCATAAGGCTGAAACCAATTTATGTTTAAACGGTATGTTCTCAGAAACTAATCATCTTGGAGAAGGCTTAAAACTGTTTTAAACCACAATACGACTTTTAGAGATATTATTTGTAAACTCATTACGAAGAAAAAACACACGACATATTTTTTGTCATTGACGTTTATGGCTATACAGTCTCGAGACATAGAATATTAAAAATCTTCGTTAGTTTCGCTAAAACTTGAGAACTACTCGACTGATTTGGCGTATTTTGATTTCGAAATCTTCGTGAAAGTTCACGGATGTTTAAACAGTAGTATATCTGGAATAATTGCGAGGTAAATAAAAAACAACAACACTTAAGAGTGTGTCTGGAAATGAAGTAGATAAGCTTGGGGTGTTGGTGATACGGCGTTAACCAAGTCTTCTAATCATATATATTTTATTACAGCCCATGAAGATTCCATGGATTCAAATCCTAACGTACACTCCCACTTGGGCAATAGCAGTTGGCCACATAGGGTGCAGTTGGATAACGCTGACTTTGATGACTGAAATGCCCACGTATCTTAACAAACTCATGGGGATCAACATGAAAGCGGTAGGTTTATTGAATGCAAAATCAAACACTTACATTCTTTATTTTAAAAAATTGATCAACCAACAAATAATACTGCCTTCATGACTAAGTGCTAAAAGAAGATATTAAGATCTTGCATAATGTCAATATTCTCTTTCCTATTCCATCAAATCTGTTCAAAGAAAAGAACAATAGTGTTTTGAGGCATTATCGGCATCCTAAACATTCATAAGTCTTCAGTAATATATAGTAGGAAACAAGGAAATAGTCAAACTATATTACCTATCTACTAAAAATCTATACAATTATGACTTAATTGTTTTTTTTTAATTTAGAACGGATTGCTGTCGGCGTTACCATTCCTAGGAATGTGGATATTCAGTTTTATATATTCAAACTTATCAGATCGTCTTATCAACAAAGGGTTCATCAGCATCAGTAGCGCAAGAAAATTGGCCAACACCATTGGTATTATGATCAACTTTTTTTATACAAACTTAACTATTTTAAGCATTGATCAAAGGTGATTGTTCATTTTAAAAGATCATTAGTTTATGTATCACGTTTGTGCAATATGATCTTCTACAAGAAAAATCTTAGTTGAATTTACATTAAAAAAATATAATTTTAAGATCAGTTTGGTTTCCAAAAACAAACAAAAAATACACGCAATACTGTTGCTTATTTGGTTGAAATTGTACTAATGGGCTTTTAAGGTAAAAGCGATACTAACGGGATTGTCTGTGATATTTTTGAGATCTGAATGTGTGTAAATCATATGACTCTAATCAGAAAGCTGGTGTCAAAAATTTAAATCGGTGTTCCTCAGGGCTCCATCCTGGGTCCGCTGCTTTTTTGTAATACGTAAACAATTTGCTATTAACCTTTAACCAAAATGAGACAAAATTTATAAAAAAATCCATGTGATTGGAAATTCGATGTTTGATTGGTGGTTTAGTGATTTTCGTTTGAAACTGAAACGTCAAATTGGAAGACCTATTATCTATATAAATGCCATAAGCATCGATATAAATATTTGTACATGCAGCCTTTTTTGTTTCATACATTTGTTTGATTTTTTTTATATATTTACCAATCTAATGGCATAGCAAACTTATTGAGATCCTCACACAATATCTTTGAGAGATTTACAGATAGATTCTTAATAAAAAAGAGTTTATGTTGTTAAAAATATGTTTCCTTGCAGCAATGTGGGGTGCCTGTGCTGGCTTCATAATGCTCGCTTATGTCCCTGCCAATCATGTGACTCTAGCTGTTTCCTTACTTATTTTGACCGTCAGCATTAAGGCGTCTATGCTTGTTGGTTTTCACGTAAGTGTCTTCTCCATTTATAAAGATTTTAGTTGGATATAAAATTGCTCAGAAGAGCAACTGTATAAGTTACTGAAAAAAACCCTTGTGTTGTCTTGATTTTAGGTAAATCACATCGATATATCACCAAACTTTTCTGGAAATTTGATGGGTGTAAGCAACTGCTGTTCCAATAGTTTTGCAACCATGGCTCCCATTACAGCTGGACTAATCATTCAAGATGACGTGAGTTACCTTCTATTCACTATTGGATACGGGCCTTCTAAATTCTTCTAGACATTTCTTCTTGAATTCAATGGGTTAACATTTAGGTGTACTATCTAGATGTTTATTTAATTTTCGTTACAGAAAGACGTGACTCAGTGGAGAACTGTATTTTTCATATCAGCTGGTGTAGCTTTTGTGACAAACTTGTTCTATTTGATATTTGCGTCATCAGAAAAGGCTGAATGGAACGAACCAGATTACTTCGAAAAAAGAAAAGGTGAATCGTTGTAAATGTTAAAAAAAAATCTGTAATAAAATATTATATATGCTAAACATACAATGTAAACTTGCTATCTTCATGAAAAACCCTAAAATTATTTAAAACTGCTTCACTCTATAGAGAAGACATTTTTTAACAATATCGGTTTTACGATTTGACACTATCCTAGAACGCATTATTGGTTTCATATTTTGCAAAGATATTACAAGATAATAATTATGATATTTCAAGCATAATCCAACAATTGTTTTGGTACTTTGAATTTTTTTCTCACTATTTATTGAGAAGCTTTACAATTTAAAATCTTTTGTTTTGTTCCAGTTATTTTAAATCAAGATAAAGAACTCCAACCATTGAGCAAAGAAACTAAAGAAGCAATAACATAAAGGCTTTCATCAAAGCTGCATCCTGCATATTATATATGTTCATCCTCTGAAACTCTTGGAGACACTCAAGAGATGAGCGTCACGTTGGAGGACCAAAAACGACCTCAAAAACTTTTTACCCATAAAAACCTATAGATAACCTTGTGTGGATAAATAAAGTTTTTTTTAGTTGGTGGTTGTTGTTTCATTTTAATTAGACAATCGTTGTTTCTCATGTGATCTATGTAATCTTTGCTTTGTAACAATTTTTGTAACTTTGTAACAAGTCCATTTTTGACATTTTAGAATTTTCTAGTTAAGTGTTGGTTGATAATCCTGCTTCTCTTTGTCTCTATGAACTGTTGTACACAACACGCGTATCATACAGTGATGTCCAATAAAACGCTCTAGTAAAAAAGAAAGAAACACCATGTATTAAACCCATATTTTGTATAACCCCTATAGTCTCCGTGACATTTACGCTGGCGTAAAGTAACAAAATTTTGTATGGAAACGTGTATAACACCCACTACAGAATACTTTTCCCGGAAAATTCCCGTGAGTTTCTCACTTATATTATGTAGTTTACCATTACAATTTTAAACTCAATATAGATCGCTCTTTAACAGCTTTATAAAATCAACTCTATCTATATAAATGAAAGTCAGATTAGTGCGAACACTCATAACTCGGGATCGGCTCAACAGATTCTTCCGATGTTTGATTTATTGGATTCTTCTCCGCTCTGGATAAAATAATAACTAATAAAAAGTTGAAAAAAAAAAATTGGAAAATAAATTATATGAAATATAATACTTATTAAAGTTAGTATGGAACGGATTTTCTACTATGCCATCGCCATCTATGAAAAATTCTAAAGGCACAAAATTATTGTTTACCTGACAACCATTGACATTTGAAATATTGTTATGCCGACTTTTGATGGAATTTTTTTGAGCTTTCAGAAAACTTATACTAGTTATACGGACAACGTCTGTCGGGAATGCTGGTAGTTAAATAAAATCTACATTGTGTTGGCGCTGTAAATAATAAGACAAATAATGACAATTCGGCTCTATTGTTTTCATTAATGTAAAAATAAAGGCAATAATTAACTGATATGAAAGATGTCAACACAGTCATATATTAAAAGTACGAAAAATCCAAGTAGTAGTAGAGATAATATTCCTAGAAAATGTTATCAAAACATAACGCCAAGTCGCCAAGCCAACGCCAACGTTGGAAAAAACAGCTACATTATTTTTATTTTAGTTAGTGGGTAATCAAGAGTTCAGATCACAATATAATTATTTAATAAAAACTTTCAATGAAAAGTGTCGAAGATAAGAATAAAATAGATTGTGAATATGAAGAAGTAGGAAATGATTCTAAAGGTAAGATTTTATTGTATTTTGGTGATCATTTAATTTGATACAGGTAGGTAGTAACAGATACAAGGAAAACTGACATTATTTGGACTTATTTCGACGGGAGACAAAAAATATCATATCTGGGATATATGATTGCCAAATAGCTCGCGTCAAATGAGGCATAAAAAATGATAGAACTCCTACAAATTAAGAGCCTCAAGCTAGGTCTTAAAATAAAACATGCTAAGACTAATAGGTTAGGTAACGGAAAGATGCTGAGTAATAATATAAAGCCAATATCTGAGGGAAAAAAGGAAAAAATCGAATGGAGCTGGCAGAAGGTAGATCATCGCTTGTAAGCAAAGGAATGTAATATTGAAGAGACCAGAAATGTTCCGGGTCGATAAAAATAGAGTTTACTTTAAAATTTGGTTACAGTTTCGAAGAAATCTGATAGGGTATAAGCAGAAGAGCCTTTTGCAGGCTACATCTCAACGAGGTATAAGTATTTTCAGCCACTTTCAAAAACATCAACATCTTACCATGTCAACCGATACTTCCACCTAGCACCTACCCATCTCCAGCGTTCATTGACCTTTATCAACTTCTTCCAATCATTTAAGAGTCTGTTTGCCAAAATCCTTTCTGTCTTCGGGTCTTGTAAAGTGTAATAGATTGTTTGCTCACACACTGACCAGCATAACTAGCAATTGTTTTTATTAGAGCCCTAAGAAATCGAGAAGATACAAAATTTTAAACCTTGATTCATCACTTGTACAAGCCATCCTCTCATTTTCAAACCTACCTATTTCCAGATATGTTTTTGGGAGTACGGCACGTCCAAGTGCTGTTGATGTTTCTGTGTTTAACAACGGCGTACAGCGCTAGGGTCAACATGAGCGTCGCCATACTAGCTATGACAGATGCAAGAATTTCAAGCGATCAAAATATACCGGTGAGCTTCATACACACGAGGAACGTTTATTTCAAAACAGCGTTTTAAAATTTGGACTTAATTGAAAGAAAATCCCTTTCATTTCAGATATTTGACTGGGATAAAAGGATTCAAGGTATTATTCTGAGCTCATTTTTCTTTGGTTATGTGACGATGCAGATTCCTGGCGGTTACATAGCTCATAGATATGGCGCCAAGTTTCTGCTGACTTGTGTCATGGTCTGTAATGGATGCCTAGCTTTTCTTACACCATTTGCGGCACAGTATGTAAGTGCAATTAGTAAAATCAATAAAAAAACATCGGATGCTTTTATTTCTATGGATATTGGGCTTCCAAATGCAATAAAATCAACTTATGAAATTTTAGGCTGGTTGGGAAGTTGTTTGTCTTTGTAGAGCTGTCCAAGGTATATCTCAAGGATCCATGCTTCCTTCTCTGCATTCTTTACAAGGTAAATGGTGTCCTATCAACGAAAGAGGAAGACTTAGTACGTACGTATATGGAGGTAAGAACATAATAGTTATATTAACCGAACTGAATTGAACAGAAATTTTAATGTTGATACCCTGTCTGTGAAATCTGTTAAAGTATTTTTTCTATATTTTTTGGGCTTACTATAAAACAGTTTCCTAACATTTTTATGTTTTGGAAAAATTAACTATTTTTTAACTGTTTTTTATTTATATATTTATTTCTTTGGTTACCGGTTTCGGCTACCAGCCATCATCAGTTAAAGTAATTGAAAAGTTATGGAAACAATGTATATTTGAAGAATTATTTGTTTTTAGGTTTCAATTGCGGAACAATATTTGCCATGACAATCTCTGGATTGATAGCAGCTTCTACTTATGGATGGCCACTGATATTTTACATAACAGGTTTCTTTAATATCACAATTGGTGTTATTTGGAGCATTTATGGAGCTGATAGTCCAGAAACACATCGCTATATAAGCCTCAATGAGAAAGACTACATACAAAAATCTCTCGGTAGTCAAAAAAGTAATAAGGTATTTTCACGAATCTTTGAATCTTTTGTATGATACGTCTTTAACGATTCTTAATCCGTTTGGAATGTAATTCCTCTCAACTAAGCACGTTAAAAGACTCTCCACACCTACCACCAAAGTATTGCTGGAATTGGAAATATATTCTCACCCTTAATTTATTAGATCATAATGGATCATATACATAGCCTGGATAAAGAGGGCTATTCTCGAGATTATTATGGAATATATATGTAGATATTGATGCCTGGATAAAGAGGGCAATTCCCCATATCATAATGGAATATAGATATTGCCTGGATGAAGAGGGCAAAACACTTGGCAAGGATATTAATTGTAGATTAACATCTTTTTTTACTACCACCTAATTTAGATCAATTGAAATAGTGAACATTTTTTGTCGAAGAGATTTTATAAAAATTTTGTGTCAATGCAAATGCTTCCTAATAGAATATTTACCATTATTATACCCCTCGAAATTCATTTCAGTGTCATTAATTGTCCCTTTTTTCGTATCGATTTTCGATATGACTCTATTTCTAAAACGGGCATTATCCCCTAATTTTAATTCAAATTCAAGAATATTCTCTGTTCAACTCCTTCTTGTTTGGGAAAACCCAAATCGAACCCTTTTATATCATCTGACATCATCACAGATAATTCTGTTTTTTTTTCCAGGATGTAAAAATTCCATGGTTCAAGATATTGGCATTTTTGCCGACTTGGGCTGTGACTTTCGCCCATGTTGGAAACTGTTGGATGACGCTTCTCCTATTAACTCAGATCCCAGCTTATATGAGTAAAGTTATGGGGATAAATATCAAAGCGGTAGATTTTTTATATTTACTACAAGATTAATTGATGATACAGAAGTGTAAAATTTTGTGATTTGCCTAATCCTAAAAATGGCCTTATTTCCAGAACGGATTTTTATCCTCCCTGCCATACGTTGGAATGTGGGCGTTCAGTTTCCTATTTTGCAACATCTCAGATCGTTTGATCAATAAAGGATATCTGAAGCTGGGCTTTGCCAGGAAGTTAGCGAACACCATAGGTTAAAATGAACTGTTTATTTATTTATTTATTCATACATAATATTAACAGTGATAACATACAACAAATGGAAATGCTACCCAAATAGGCCAAGACTGTACATGTGCAAACATCTTATCATCTTAACAGTTCATAAAAAAGAATATCCAAAGGAACATACAAACACGAACCACAGCACAACCACCAACTCAACTACATACGTATACCGTCCACAAACAAACCCTAACCCACAGTCACAACTCACGACACCCTTCGACCCAACAAACATCAATCAACAGTATTAAGAAGAAAAAAATAATAATAAAAACAAAATAAAAAAAAATTAATTTACTTATCGTACGTCGTCCTTATTTTTCAGGATCATGATTTTTACTCATCTACAAGTCGGGAGCCAGAAACATAGTTAACTGAAGCGATCAACTTTTCACTGATTACTTTACTTTCTAAAATTCTAGCTATGTGGGGTGTTAGCTGTATTCTTCTCATGTTGGCCTACGTCCCTGCTAAGCATGTCGCTCTTGGAGTCAGCTTACTAGTTCTTATGGTGTCCATCAAATCTGCCATCTACGTTGGTTTCCATGTATGTAGGTATTCTTTATCTTTATACTAAATCTTTATTAAAGTCAAGAAATCAATGCAATAACTAAAGTTTTTTTTTCAAGGTCAATCACATCGATATTTCTCCAAACTTCTCAGGAACTTTGATGGCAATAGGTAATTGCTTTTCTCACTTTATTGGAACGATGGCTCCGATGTTAGCTGGCTTTATTATTCATGACGATGTAAGTATTTCAGTCGAATATCCAAAACCACCTTGGGTATCATAATATTACCAGCACTTTTTGCACATCTCTATTCAGCCCAACAAATAATGCTTACTAATCAATAAATATTTATTCTATACGGGTGTGATTCATACATGTTTCCATCTTACCAGATCTTAAGCAATCAATAGAAGAATTTTGTTAATTTTAAGAATAAGGATGCCATATTGTGACACTGGTCCGAAAAAAGTCCGCTGTTATACCTATCTCTTTTCAGGAATTTTTATATAGTGAAGACCCTCTGTATTCCATCCACTCCAAAAATACCGATGATTTAATTAACTGTGTCCTTTATATAGATGTTGGTGCATCTATCATGAAACTAGTGTTTCATTCGATTTCTAGGTACGCATGAATGTTTGTTTTTCGAATATGACCAGCAATAACCAAAGAGCAAATTTTTATTCATATAATAGTTAAGTCATATGTCAACTATTCATATTATAGTTGACTTTTTCCTCACAAGGATATAATTTTGTTCATAAATTTCGAAATCAAGCTAGATTTATTTCCTACTAGCTTTCCCGACAGACGCTGCCCTGTTATCCTGACTATGAATATTGACTTGAAATTTGTAATTTACCTGTAACAAAAATACCTACGTTTAAAATATGTTTGAATGTTAAAAAAATATTTCTGAAGGCTCGAAAAAAGTTCCATAAATAATCTGCATACCTGTATGTTTGGTTCTCAGGTAAACTATAATTTTGTTGCTATAGAATTTTTCATAGACGGCGTTGGCGTCGCAGGAAATCCGTTCCATAAAATTTAAATATTATATTTTATATTATTTAGTATGCATTTTTTAACTTTTTAATAGTATTTCCGTTATCCGGAGCGGAGAAGAATCCAATAAATCAAACATCGGAAGAATCTGTTCAGCCAGTCGCGAGTTATACCTAAGTGTTCGCACTAATCCGACTTTCTTTTATATTATAAATTTTTCATTCATTTTCTTCTTCTTTTCTCCATAGGAATAAAAAATTATGGTAATATTTCATCTTTCCTTCGAGGTGCCTATAATTATTCATTATTAAATTTACAGACTGATGTTTCGCAATGGAGAATAGTATTTTTCATGTCGGCTGCAATTACATTTGGTACAAACCTTTTTTACATAGTATTTGGATCATCGAAAAAAGCTCCGTGGAATGAAATTGGCTTTGAGAAAAAATCAGGTAACAGGAAAAAATAATTAAGAGTTGGCTGGAATAAGTTCATTAAATAAGTCCAATATTTCTCTTGATGCATATTTTCATAATTCTTAGTCCACCATCCACGATCACTCCAAATGGATTTCATGCATTGTTACAAAGTTTTTTTTTTCAATCATTTTAACGGAATCTCAATATGTTAATAAACGCATTTTTCTAGTATCTATATATATATATATATATATATATATATATATTAAGATGTAAGTTTTACTCCATTTCACTGTGATCAGTTAGGCAGAGACTATGCTACTGCACTTGCATATGGGACGAGACTGTGCCCATCACCAGAATATGCGTTGGATTCGTCAAAAAGGTGTAGTGTTTCGACATTGTGCGCATGTGTCTCGTCAGGACCATCTCACAAAATGGCCGACACACATCGTGGAATCCGATGAAAGCGGGGAGCGCCGCATAACATGACTGAAGTGATGACCTAAGATTTGGGCACAGTCTCGTCCCATATGCAAGTGCAGTAGCATAGTCTCTGCCTAACTGATCACAGTGAAATGGAGTAAAACTTACATCTTAATATTCTTCCTGTGAAAAGCTGATGACCTTTTTTGTCTATCGAGGTGCATGTTTTACACATGCAGTTCGTGACAAATCTTAGGTCATCACTTCAGTCATATATATATATATATATATATATATAAATACTCGAAGGAAAAAGTTCGTAACTATTTTTACGAAAATTGCGCGGACGGAGAAGTATGAAATTTCACACGCTTCGCACATTTCGCATAGTTTATATAGAGAGGAGTGCCGAATGCTAATATTTTTTTAAATTATACATAAAAGATCAAACCAATAAAAAAACATTACAAACATTCCTTTCGTTTGACGAAAGTTTCGATATTCAATCATCGAAAACTTATACTAGGGGTAAATAAACCGGTAAATAAAAAATACGATTGAACTGTTCAAACCTGTTTTTCATAGAAAGGATCTACCAAATATACAAATTAAATATATTTTAATAGTTAAAATTTTTTGATAACAATTTTCATCATGTATTTTATTTTTTTCAGCCCCAACCCTTCAAGATATAGAAATTAAAGAGCTTAATTTGGATAAAAATTTAACAGTGTAAAGTTAAAAAAAATCACCTTAGTCAATATTATGATTTGTAAGCTTTTTCGTACCTACTCGTATGAAAAAAATATATTTTATCATGACAATAAACTAATGTAAATAATTGGATGGTTAAAATAAGTAGGTATATCCCAAGCATAACATAATGAAGGTCTGCCATTTGTGAACTAACAGTTCGTTTTTAAGAAAATTTTTGTAGAGTTCTCTATTAAAACCCAATAATGTATTACGAAAACCCCACATAAAAAAAAATCTAGTATTTTTTTAAGAAAGCAAAACGTGTTGTTGAAGCACACAAAGTATGACAATATGTTTATAAAAGTAGTGGTAAAGTAAGCCTTATTTGCAAACATATAAAAAAATTAAGTGTGAATTGTTAAAATTTTCACCTACAACCTAACATTGCAAGAACCAACACGTGAAATTGAAAACACGATTTATACAGTAGATGTTCAATACAAGGAATCTCTTTCAATACATCCGCATTGAACGTCATTGCATAAAATTGTCTATTTTGAGTTATTCGTTGACACAGCTGTTCTGAGTCACTGATGAAATAGATGGTTTTGCATTCTAAGATGTGGGTAATAAAATAATACATCATCAGAAAGGGAAGCAAAAGTTTGACATATTATTTTAAAAGATGCGATATAAACCTCTTATTTTAGAAACAAGTAAAACATATCAGTTCTTGATAAGGCATCTTTTTGCGCTCATCCAGGACTTGTTTTTTGTGTGCCGAGCTGAAAATTTGATACCGCTAAAGCTGTATCAGAAAAATGGACTCTCTTGACCCGCCCAAATCTCTCGCAGAAAGCACAGATATTTATAATTTTCAAGCAATGTCAAGAAAAAATATTGGTCTTCCATTTTTAGTTTGTTTGACCCATCAGTTGTTATTCGAATAAAAAAATGGCGTTACCTCAAACTTTGGTACAAAAATCGTCCAGTTGGACCCAATTCCTAGCAACCACAACAACGATCTAGGCATCAGCAAGCTGACACAATTACATGAAATGAAATAATGTGAAATCTTTACATGTTGTACGCAATGTTTTTTACTGCCGAAAGATTTTTTTGCTGGAACTGTAAGTGTCTTTGTTTGTTTTGTATATTTTTATATTATTATGTTCCAGTGGAAAGAACCCCTATTCTAAGTTTAATCGGAAGGTAGTCACGGAAGTAAAGTGAATATTACACGATACATTTTGTATGGGAAACGTGTATAGAGCCGCCACAGAGATATTTCTAGACACAAAAGCGATTACTGCATTCGTTACGTATATACGTTTTCCATACAAAATGTCTCGTATTACTCACTTTACTCCCATGACTTCCTTCCGATAAAACTTAGAATACGGATATAGTTCATTTTTTTCACACTCTACGTTGAATAGGTACTTTAAATTTTAAATACTGTCATTTTTTTTGTGACACTGATATACAATACCTGTATCTCAATTTTTTTGTTTGTAATTAATTTTTTTTTTGTTTTTTTTTTCTTTACATCAATAATATACATTTAAAATACAACAATCAATTAAACAACAATTAATAACACAAGACACGGTATTCCTCCATAAGCAACTTAATGCTTGAGCGGAGGTATGATGTGATGTAATAGATAACCATAAGATAAATAAATAAATTGAATACGTCATCTTCATTTGTAGTCGAACGCCAATTTCAAATTGTCTAGGGGTGCTGGACTCCAACATGCCGTGTTTTTTTTTATATGACATGCGCATACAAGGGATGTGGCATTCATGAAAGATATAACAACGACTTCCCAATATTCATTAGATGCAGCTCTGTAATTAACATAAATTTACGTTATCTTGTAATAACAGAGATTTAAAGTAGTCAACGTAAATATAAATCAAATTGTATGTAGAGTCAAAAATGTTTACAATACTTATCTAGTACCTACGTGTATAACACTAATGAATATTTCCGTATCAAGTAGCGAGACAGCGATATTATAAGCCATGTCATTATTTTGTGGTTCGAATTGGTATAATGAGTTGATATTTCCTAAAAGAGATTCTGATCGAATATTAAAATGAAGAATACAGATGTTCAGAAAAATTGCGAATATGAAGAAGTGAGAAATAAAACAAATGAAGGTAAGAACACAATTTTTTTATAGGGTAGACAGCAGGGGCGTGCCTAGGGTTATCTGGGCACGCATGCAAATTATTTTCGAGAGGTCCATAAAAGAATAGTACCTACACCTATATGAAGAGACTCCGAAAGTTAAGTTAATCTCTCTATTATCACTTTATTAACCGACCTCGGTAGCCCAGTTGTACTGGCGTGGACTTCAAATCACGAGGTCCCAGATTCGATTCCCGGTCGGGTCAGAGTTTTTCCATAAATTTGATCTTTTTGAATAAACTAGGTATACTTTTTTCTCTATCGCAATCATTAATAGCTCTGACATACGATCTTATGTTTCTCATATAAGTATGAATTCGTTTTAATGCTCAAAACGCACGTTCTGCATGAAGCGCTTGCTGCTGGTATGGTAGGTAACGCTTAATTGGGATAATTTAATCAGTTCCGAAAAAGCAACATCCAGACCATTTTCGTTGATGAAATCTAACAGTTGGAAAACATTAATTGATTTTAGTTCTGGAGATGTATGTAGGTTGTAGGTATACAGAGATATCAATTGATTTTTAAGTTTTTAACATTCATGATTTATATTTAAAAAATGAACTTCAGGTAATTAAAAAAAAGCGGTTATATAACCCTAAAAATGAAAAAATAAACAATATGGTTTAGAAATCAGTAGAATAAATAAATAAAAAATGGCCTGTTTTAAATGATGTCCAATGTCAGCGATCTCCTGATGCACAATTTTCACCAAAGGTTCACAGAAAACTATAATTATATCAAAAAGAAAGCATTGAAACAAACACAATCTATGAAACCACAAAGCAGTTTAAGTATATCATGCACAATATTACGAAATTTTAATTTCTTATTATTTTTAACAACTCCACAAAAAAATGTAAACAAAGACTTAATGAGCTAACCTCAAAAAGAAAACATTGCTGTGACATTGATACGGTCAAAATATTACATCTATTAATAAATAAAGCACCTGCGTGAAGTTTGCCCTAAGTGAGAAATCAACCAATGAATCTTTCCAATTCATCTTTTAAAGCCCGGCCTCTATGGACTTCCAATTTTTTCATATAAAAAAATAATTATTGAGGCATAACCATAGGGTGTCTCACATATTTCTCGCGGAAATATCCAGACTTTTGTGTTGGAAAGAGTGCGCAACATAAAGCCCGGTAAAAGCCAAATAGGTGCGAGTAGGACACTGTTTCGGTACCTATGCAATTCATTAAAGTTCGTTATTATAGTCGATTTTTGCATACGTACGGCGTACCTATGTATGTAAATACTTACTTCTATTAATTGTTCTTTAGTACGAAATACAGGCGGCGCGAAATTTGAATTTTGTGTGGGTTAATAATTATTTATCTTTCTAATCAGTTTCTTGTTTTTTCTGTTAATAGAAAATAAATTATATGTACTTATCATTGATTTCGCTACGCATGCCAGGCTTTTGGGCTTATATGGAGGTACCGCCCCTGGTAGACAGAGAGGATGCGTAGTTATTTAAATCTGTATAAATCACAATACTTTTCTATTTTTATTATTGATTTTGAAATAAGCAACGTGTTTTTTGTATCTGGCTTAACCTGTTACTAATTTTTGAATCATAAATTTCAATTGAAATAACGTGTTCAAATAATTGATAGATTAACCATTTTACTGTTTCTAGATTGTGAGTATTGAAGTATTGAACTTTTTTTCATCTTCTCTTTGTTGATTAATATAAATAGTATGACCATTTGCTGGTTTACGGTATTATTATTATTAATTTTTTTAAATGAATCTGTGCTCACTCAAAGTGAACACAAAAATACACTCCTTGACTCTTTCACAGTAAAGCTACTTAAAGCTTGTGTCGTGAAAGAGGAAGATGGTAGGCACCTGGGATCGAACCACGACATCCGTACGAAACAGTACGCCAGTCTACCAACCACGTCCGCACAAAACTTATGTAAATACATGTTTTCATTATAACAATTTGGTTAAAATAACTTTTTGTTTAAATAAATTTAAAGAATAGAAATATTTATACGTCATTTGGTACTGTTTTACCTTCATTATATTTAAAAAAAAAGTCTTTTATTAAAAAAAAACTCTTTAATGATATATCTAGCAATCACAAACGTATTATTTTCATTCCATAATTTCCGACCATATGTAAAATATAATAGAACTACCCCCGCTTTTGGTACCATGTTTTTACGAACTACATAATCACCGATAGAACTTAGACATAATGTAAGGTGTCCACTTTCGTTGAAATTATGGAATATTTTTCTTCTTTCACTTCTGAGAAGGCCCCTTGGTCACACGCCACCTAGAACAACTCATCCGCGTTCCTATTTCGGTTCTCACACGTTGCGCATTCAAGAAGTCTGCCTTCGGTCAGGATCTCCACGACCATCCACCTTCCCCATCAGCAAGAGTTAAAGGTAAACATATTCAGCCTGCGCACTTTGTGTCCCAGACAGGATAGTTTTTCGGCTCTAAATGGATTGTAGTAATTATAAAAAGGAACAGTAAATAATATATACATATTTTTTCCAGAGATGAGCTTAGGAGTACGTCACTTTCAAGTGCTACTAATGTTCTTATGTTTGACAACTGCTTATTGCGCTAGAGGTAACATGGGTGTCGCCATCGTGGCAATGACCGATCAAGAAGCATCTAGCGATCGAGGTATACAAGTAAGAAAAAAAAAAATTAAAAAAATTCGAATCATCCATTTGTTAGAGTGCGTTTACACCAAACGAACATAGAGCTAGTCAGAAATGGGGCATGCTACGGCTCTATGAGCCATTTATATATACAAATGGTCGACTAGTGCTTGAAATTTGACCTTAACTTATTTAAATTATGAGTTTGAACATTATTATGGTTTTTTTTTAATAAAATAATTTAAATAAAACAATTGATTTGTAATTCCACTATATTTATTTACCTGACTAGTTTCGCAGGAATAGGTCCTGCATGGTCACAGGTGACTTACAAACGGTTTTAAAAACGGTTAGAAAAAGTTTCTAAGTCACCTGTGACCATGCAGGACCTGTTCCTGCGAAACTAGTCAGGTAAATAAATATAGTGGAATAACAAATCAATTGTTTTATTTAAATTATTTTATTTAAATAATTCCACCAAGAATGCACGTTCAATTCGTTAATTTCATTATTATGGTTCAATTGTAGAAGACTGAGCGAGCGCTAAAATTTTTTTCCGAAAACATATTTTTTATTTCTTTATTCTTGTGATTGTTTATTTGCTAATATTTTAATAAGGAAGATACGTAGAAATTATGTTATTGGCATAGATCACTCTCTCGAGAGGGCATTGTTACGTTGAAAGAAAGAAGAAGAACATGACATGGATACGTCAAATTTGAATTGTTGATAATATGTATAAATTTTTTTCTACTATTATTAAAGACAAACAATATTAATCTATTCTCAATTTGATCACAGATAAACAAAATAATTAAATTAGTTGTTGTTTTTTTTCTTTAAGATCTAGTCCTGAAAAAAGGTCACAAGAATCTAGACATAACTAGAACGTTGTGCACCAACAAAGCTAATAGGCGATAAATATGAGCCAGTTACAAAAATGAATATAGTCATATCCTGGCGCCAAATACATGACTGCAGTCGCAGTCTTTAAATTTGGTTGCTCTCTTGTTCTCGATAATTTCCAACTTTTATCTCTATATTTAATTTAATATTATATTTCTACTTGTTGCATACATGGGATTTTTCGACATGTTGAACATGTTGAGAATTCTCATGATTAGGAGTTTCGGAGACAAACATTACCACCTAATGGCGAACGTTGTTAACGTAAAGTGATCACACTAAGCCAGCCTTCGAAATAACAGTAGAAGACGGTCGTAACCCCGTAGTTTTTTGTTCCATTAAAAAATCGAACATTAGTAATGGAGTCATAAGTTGTTATTTTTTCTTTAAAATAATATATGCGTCTGTGTTAATTTCAAATATATCAAAGTGTGTGTGAGTATCAAATCAAAGTATCATTACAGTAGCGTTTGTAATTTTTTTTATTGATTTAATCTATCTTTAATGCATAATTCTTAAAAAATATTAGCATTCGCCACTCCTTCTCTATATAAACTATAAGTGTGCGAAATTTCATACCTACTCCTCTGTCTGCGCCTTTTTTTGTAAAAATGATCACAAATTTTTCCTTCACGTATCAATATATAGATCAAACTCTGGCGCCGGCGCCGGCTAGTCTGTCATCGCCCATTTATGAGTTAGTTCTGTGGTGTTAATAATTTGAAGAATTATCCTTCCTGGTATTTGCTTGGTGTCAATATCGACAATCAAAAAAGAATGTTCTATTTTCGTTTAGTGTTAACGCATCCTTACTAAATGGAAAACCCTAGAACTATTTACTTTGTTTAGCGCATGTATTGAATAACTGTATAGTTTTACTTAAATTATCTTTAGTTATCTCCTTTATCATTATTAATGTTTCTAAAGGCGTCATGTTAAGTCAAACTCATCGTCAATATTCTGCGTGGATACTCGTATGATTTCTAATTACATATTTTTCAGACGTTCGATTGGGATAAAAAGATTCAAGGTTTTATTCTAAGCTCATTTTTCTTCGGTTACTTGACGATGCAGATTCCAGGTGGTTACATAGCTCACAGATATGGTGCAAAGTTTCTGCTGACTTGTGTTATGATCTGTAACGGATGCATGGCTCTTCTTACACCGTTTGCGGCTCAGTACGTAAGTAAACACATTAGTAATTTTAAAACCAACCTTCTTGTCAATCAAGACATATAGATAACCTGGACAGCATTATAAATTGGCAAGTTCTGTAAATCTAAAGCTTTAATCAACGAAAATACAAAACGCGTGTTAAGAAATTTGCTTTAAAAAATCTTACTCTACTGGAAATCAAAGTTACCCTTCAATCATAAGTAGTTTTGCAAATTAGGCTATCGCGGTTAATCATTTTCCACTACGGTCGTGAAGCGAGGATTTATGGTAGTAAGTAGGTAAAATACTAGCTACTGCAGAAAAATCGTTCATTCTATATGTATGTAACTAATAGTTACAGTCGAATATAAGCGAAAAACGAACATACTGCAACACATTTATTATTAAGTTTCGCTAGAGCAAATCTATATTTTAGGGTCGTCTAAAGAGCTCGACCAAAACTATAGGTGATGAGAGGAAATTAATGACTAATATGGTCCACTAAACTTTTGGTAGATATACGGACACATTCATTTACTAAGCTACTCGATACTTGCCTTAAATACTAAAATATTGAAATAATAATATGCTAATTAGAAAATCTATTGTAGGCGAAACCGAAAAAAGCCGATAAATAATACGGGCTCACTCAAATAGAACACAAATACACTCTTGAAATCTTTCACCGTAAGCAAAGCTTGTATAGTTGGCTGGTAGAGATCCTGCGAGTTAAGCCCGTCTATTTTTTAAAAAATAATTTTTATATATTTTTATTTATTTATGATTTTAGTATGGCTGGAAGTTGGTCTGCGTGTGTAGAGCAATCCAAGGACTAACGCAAGGATCCATTCTTCCATGCCTGCACTGCCTACAAGGAAAGTGGCTACCTATGAATGAGAGAGGAAGACTCAGTACCTACGCGTATGGAGGTAAACCACATTTCTAAAATTCATATTGAGAACTATTTTAAAAATTATAACGCTATTCTGTTACCATCAATGATGTATGGATGTGAAACGTGGACATGGACGAAAAAAGAAGAATTAAAGTATTAATGCAGTAGGTAGAGATGGAAGCTCTATGAAGAATATATGGAAAGACTCTGTGGAATATTTATTTATTTACAAATCAATGGCAAATTGCCTTTTAAAGAAAATAAAAGGCAATTTGCCATTGATTGAGAGCAGCAAAAATACAAAAAAAAAGAAAATACAAAAATACAAAACACACAATTTCTTTCCATTAGCATTACAGTGATAAAAAGTACATTTATGCCTGACATTTGTTCAGCAGGTATAGTAGGAGAATACAGCAATATGAGGATTGACTGACGACAGTTGCCAGAGAGATGATTAGAAATCTCAATTTAAAATGACACATAAATTTGGGAGAGAGGTATTTGGAGTACTATTAGTGATTGAACAGGAAGATAGATCATGATATCCACAGAAGTATCTCCTCAGGTCAATGGGAATATGGAAAGGAATGATAATATATGGAAGGAATGTGCTATGGAAGTTAGTGTTGTGACAAAGATAAAAGTCAATGAGATGGTTTGGGCATGTGGAAAGAATGAATGTAAACAGAATTACAAAAAAAAATACAACGCTGAAAAGAATGGTATAAAGAAGCGTCGCCGACCGAGAATGACGTGAATCGAACACATCGATTCCGTTCTCAAAGAAGGCCAGGTAAAAAGTACGCGAAATAGAAGAGATTGTATGAGAAATGGTATATCGGTGGAATAAGCGAAAGAAGTGTGCATGGATAGAAAAAAATGGAGATCCGTTATTTCTGCCTACCCCTTACGAGACACGGCGTGATGGCTAAAAAAAAGAATAAAAGTGAATGACAAAAATAATATAATAGTAGGTATGTATTGTTTAAAAGAGGTTGGTATCAAACGAGTAAGCGGTGCTATGTTCGATGTGATTGGAGGAATATGCAGAGAATATGCAGAGAATATACTGAGATGGAGCGTATTTGCACACGCACTTTAGATTTGTTAAGTTTTTCATTCGATAGTATTGCGTTTTAGATACATACATGGTTACATGGCCAAATCACTCGAAAACGAGTGCAGAGCTAAGAAAAAAAAATGGTTACATTTTCGGCCCTAATAAACCATCTGGATGTTACTCCTGAGAGCACACTAAAAATCATTCCAGTAAGAAGCAGCCACAAAAGTAGAATGTGCATTAATTTTTCATTGATTTATTCTAGGTTATAACTGTGGTACCATACTCGCCATGACAATGTCCGGATTCCTGGCAGCTTCCAGCTACGGATGGCCACTTATATTTTACAGCATCGGCCTTCTCAATATTGTTGTTGGAATAATCTGGAGTTTCTTCGGAGCTGATAGTCCAGCAACACATCGTTCCATAAGTGAGAGAGAAAAGGAATACATACAGAAATCACTCGGCAGTCAAAATAGCGAAAAGGTAGATTATTTGAATGTTTTATCCCAAAACATCCCATTTTCTATACTAATATATTATTAAAGAGGAAAGATTTGATTTTTTATTTGTTTGTTTGCATTGAATAGGCTCCGAAACTACTGAACCGATTTAAAAAATTCTTTCACTTTTGGGAAGCTACACTATCCCCGGTGAACATAGGCTATATTATATTTTCAAAAATATTTGGGATCCTTACTAAAACTCTAATAATGTAACCCAAGGTGTAAAAAAATTACCTAAAATATTCTTTTTATCGCGAACGCTGTGAAAAATAATGATGATAGAATAAAATAATGTACCACAATTTAGTAAAAGACATAATTATTTACAAAAAGTATCGCGACAGCATATGTCTAACTATTATAGTTATGCCACCATAAGTGTTCTTTTATTTAAAAAAAATCAATAAAATGTCACCTCTAGAAAAGGCTCTTTATTAGTATCTTGGAATTACTGCTTATTCAAATAAATTAGTTCATATTCAAGACTGCTTCAATATGTTTGTACAACTTTTTGAATTATTCAATTCGGACATTCCATTCGAAATTTATTACGAGTTTAAAAATGGAAAAAAAGCATAATCTCTATCATCTCAACCTATCCGATGTTGAAAGGATGTAAAATAATTTAAATGAAACAATTGATTTGTTATTCCACTATATTTATTTACCTGACTAGTTTCGCAGGAACAGGTCCTGCATGGTCACAGGTGACTTAGAAACTGAATGTTTCTAAGTCACCTGTGACCATGCAGGACCTGTTCCTGCGAAACTAGTCAGGTAAATAAATATAGTGGAATAACAAATCAATTGTTTCATTTAAATTATTTTATTTAAATAATTCCACCAAGAATGCACGTTCAATTCGTTAATTTTATGAAAGGATGTAGACGCCAGCGGGGGGCGGGGAGGGGAGTCATGTCAAGTAGAAATACCGCGCAACTCAGTTCCCGTGCGAAGCCGGGACGGACATCTAGTTATCTATAAAAGTATACATACTTGTAGTAGGTACAAACTACGCTCAAAGCTCTTTCTTTCAAAGATCTTGCACAAATTTTAATGCTTTTTTCAAGGACGTCAACCTGTACAATTCTTCTCAGCAGGTTTTTAAGAGGTCTGTGATTGAACATTTGTTATCGCATTAAGAGTCCGACCAGTGCGGGCAAACTTAAATTTATTTGAGATTGCTCCTACTCATTCTCAGAACAAGCAGAAACAATACATTACTTTTACCCTGTCCTCTTTTCCCCTTTTCCCTTTCCCAGTATCTGAGCCGAGTAGTTAAAATTTAGGTACTTTTATAATTTTTACATTTAATGTGTATACTTCATTGGTGTATAAGTTTAAATGTATATACATAAATGGTGTGTGTTTCGTAATTGTTTATGTACTGTCTTATTTTTGTATAAATTTCACTGTCTGTATATAAATAAAATAAATAAATAATATATAATATGTGTATCAGAGAATTCTGTGACAAAAATCACTATTTTATCCTTCATAAATAGTAATTAACCAATAGTAAACTACCTAAATTGGAACTTTAATATGCCTATTGCCCAGAATATTTTACTATTACGAGATAGCTGGACCCAGGTTAGACTTCTGTCTACTGCATAACATTGTCTACCATATTCATGAGTTTTTCTGAAATTGGTTTGAGAGCCGGACTATGTTAAATTATCATGGACCTCCAGGTAAAGGTTTCTTTATTTGGTAAAAATCTTCTTTATTTCTGGTAACATATCTTAGGACTAAGCGATGTCAAGAATGTTAACTCTTTTCTTCCGCTCTCCCCTGTAACTCGCCAGTCTCTTCAGTTCTTGATGTGGTTCAAACATGTCATTCTAGGTTGTACTGTTTTATTTTTATACTAGGTTTAGTGATTACCCCTCCTGGTCTCCACAATTATTATTTCTGGGGCGATCCCTGTTTATTTTGTTATCACTCACTCCTGCGATAATGATAGTCCGGGCTAGGCACTTGTGACTATTGTTATGGCCTATCCATTTGGGCCACTCTTTTTAGAAGTTTCCGTATTTCTCCGGCCATACTATTTGCTCTCTCTTTCCCACCTTTACTAATAATAGGTTGTTTTCCTAAATTTTCAGCATGTCAAGATTCCGTGGTTCCAGATACTAACATTCTTGCCAACTTGGGCCATAGCTGTTGCTCATGTCGGAAATTGTTGGATTACACTACTCTTGTTAACTCAGATCCCAACTTACATGAGTAAAGTCATGGGGATCGATATAAAAGCGGTAAATATTTTTTTAATTTAATATATTTAGATTGGACGAGACCAGTTGACTGGTAAAAAATTGCCTCAGGCAATAAGTTCCGCCGGCTATATTGACACCTTCGTATAAAAAGGTGTTTTATATTATAATATTTTTTACGATATAAACATCGTAAATTATGAATGCGTGATTTCTTGCTCTTCTTGTTCCAGAATGGATTATTTTCTTCTCTGCCATACGTGGGAATGTGGGCGTTCAGTTTCGTGATTTGCAACATCTCAGATCGTTTGATCAATAAAGGGTATCTAAAGTTGACCTACGCCAGGAAACTGGCTAATACGATAGGTCTGACTTTTTCCAAATATTTTTATTACCTAGTTGGATATTTTACTCAGGGTTGGAATTGTGTTTTAAATTAGACGATACTTTTGGACTGGTAGTGAACGCCATAAACATGAAATTTCAACAACTATAATAAGTGTTTATCAGAGCCTGTCTCAAATTGGTCGGGACCGATTGACTGGTAAAAACTGTCTCAGGCAATAAGTTCCGCAAGCTACACTGCACGTTTGATATAAAAAGTGTAAATTTATTCACTTATTCTGCCTTGGCAATAGGTATCAGATTTAATTGAACATGTTCTTGATTAAATTTTCAGCAATGTGGGGTGTTAGCTGTTTCCTTTTAATTTTGGCCTACGTCCCTGCTAAGCATGTCGCTCTTGGAGTCAGCTTACTAGTTCTTATGGTGTCCATCAAATCCGCCATCTACGTTGGTTTCCATGTATGTATGCCTAATCCTAATACTATAATACATAATATATCCAAATTATAATCAAGATTTGGCCGAAGAAAGCGCTGTTGTTTCTCCCATTGGGGTTCTGAAGATGAACAAGATGCTATCATAATGTGTTCCATTCGTTTGATGAGGCAAAACTGAAGAGTTTGATAATGGAAAGGTTGGTCATTCTCCATCTTCTCCGTATTCCTTCACTTCTCATCCCCCATTCGAAAACTCAACCAAACCATCTTCATACAGATAATCATCAAGGAGATTTTATAAAGATTTGCTTAAACCAATCTAAACACTATAAATGTAAACGTTGATCACAGCAAACCAACAGAATTTTTATATTTCAATGTTTAATGCTAATTTTGGTAAAAATTGACTGCTAAAGTGCTAAATTTGTTCTGTTTGATTCAAGGTTAACCACATCGACATTTCGCCAAACTTCTCAGGAACTTTGATGAGTATCAGCAATTGCTTCTCCCATTCCTTTGGAATGATGGCACCAATCGTGATTGGTGTCATTGTTCATGACGATGTAAGCCATTTATAGTCTTTAAACAGTGATGACTTTGATAACGAACTTATTTCCTTTATGTATGAATATAGATGTGGAACACTACTTGTTATGAGAAGCATTTTTACTATAGGTTTATAACATATTTTTTAAATCCACTTTTATGAAATACCAGCTTCCCCGACAGACGTTGTCCTGTGGTCTTACTATGAATATTGAAAAAGAATTTAAAAGAATGATAAAAATGACTTTCAACCAATGTCGTTCCGAACGATCTGCTTTAAATCACATGTCATCCGAATTCTGTCAATCGCACCGACTATTAAACAACTAACAGTTTGTGTCAAACGACAATTTGATTTTTTTCACTTTTCTCGTTTTAATTTATAAAAAATGCGCTTCAATGTCAACAAATTAGAAAAAAATCCATAACAAATCTGCGTGCCAATATTTTTAATGTCAATTGTTGTCAGGTACGTAAATTAAAATTGTGTTTCTATAAAAAAAATCACAGATGGTGTTGATATTGTATCGATATTCGTAACATACTAACTTTAATGTTATATTTGATATTATTTGCTATCCATTTTTTATTAGTTATCTGTTATCCGGAGTAGAGAAGAATCCAATAAACCAAAAATGCTAAAAATCTGTTTAGCTGATCTCGAGTTGTAAGTGTTCGCACTATCCCGACTTTCTTTTATATCTTTAGATTGCAAAATCATTCCACTAGGTGTCACTATCTTATCACTTTTCAATAACTTTTGATTTCATTCAGAATTATTTTATTTTTTTTCTTCGAACATGTGTATGGCATCTTTTCTGTAGCATTTTTGCAAAGGTAAATAAATCCCTGAATGGAAGTTCATATATGTTTGTGGAGACGGATTCGGAGTAAAAGACGTGATAATCGGACATTCACAAAACAGCGACATTTCAAATCATTTTCGTTACTTTTGTTCAGTATTTTTTGTAAGAGGCACTTCTTGTTATAAGAAGTGCATATTTCTCGTTATAAAAGTTGATCCTTATAAGACGAGTTCATTTTCAGTTATAAAAATAGTTCTTTTTGTTATGCGTTGTTCCACTATCATCAATCACTTATGTCACTCCGTCGTCAAAAGTCGACTGATTTTGTTTCATCAAATTTGCAGAGAGACGTTTCTCAGTGGAGGACTGTATTTTTCATATCAGCTGCAATCTTATTTAGTACGAACCTTTTCTACATAATATTTGGATCATCTAAAAAAGCAGAATGGAATGAAGTTGACTTCAAAAAAGGAACAGGTACCTATTTGAAATTCTGTATATATATAAATGTAGGTGGATCACGTATTTCGAATGAATGTGCAGAATAGAAAAAGAGAGACTATAAAGAAAAAAAATCAAAACTGATTTATTAACATGTTACCCAAGATTAGTATTACCCAAGATTTCAAAATAATAATAAGCGTGCCCAGCTGATTAAGCCAATATACCTACTATTGACGCCCCTCGATAAATAATTAGGTAAATTTAATGCACTTGTCTCTTTCTAATGTACGGAAAGTAATGAAACACAACATTTAAAATTACCGATTACTCTTTCATTTGAATGAAATGGAGTTTTGAGAATGATTGAATGGAATTGGATAAACATGATACCTAAAAAAGACAAGGGTGGTTTGAGTATAATTAAGAAGAAGATCTTGATTTTCATTGGTGGTGCTGATGCTTTGTATGTATATTTATTGACATCCAGCTATTGGATTTAAAACGAAATTCCCTGCAAGCCAATCATCAGTTGAGGACATTTCCGTTGTTTGCGCTTGGTAATTGAAATTCTCAACTAACCATTAGATCGAACCAAATGAATACAACATGTTTCATAAAATTGTTACTTTTTGCGTTGAATAAAATGATTATTTTTCCAGATTTACCAGTTCAAGAAAAAGAACTCCAAGCATTGAACTCAAAAGTAACCGAAGCAGTTTGAAAACATGCTGTAGGTAGCTACATAAATATATTTCGTATTGCGCTGTGAGATAGATTATAATTCAATAAAATGTACAGAATGTTGAATAATATGCATTATTTTCTTGGTGTAAAGTACTTTTAATGCTGAAACTATGTGGATATTTATTTTGAAAACCTACTTCACATACCTTACAGTCGACATCCTCACTCTTGAGGGTAGTGGTGATAAACCAAAATACAATGGACCCAAATATAAAGGGGGCACATATTTGGACGGGGAAAAAACTTAAATACGATTAAAACTTAATATTACAAAAAGCGTTCTTGTATACTCGAAACAACTGTCAGTTGACGTTAAATCCAATATGACGGGTCAATATCTACAGAGATCAGCTCACAATCAAGCAATATGCGTTAAACTATCTCGAAGACAGCTTGATCGTAATATTTTCTATCGCTGAGATATTTTTTTCCACCGATCGTAGTTTTTAAATAAAGCAGAGGGTCTTTTTATATGTATCTGTTAGAATGCATGTTAATTAATTACTATTAACAGCTTAAAATGACTGCTTGATAAAGGTTAGAGTTAAAAAAATTCAATAAGCGTTTAAACCGCTTTAAAAAATATGAAATTATTCTGCAAATAATTTTAAAAACTTCTACTAAGAAGGCTAGATGGTGTTTGTTTTTTTTTATAAATGATAGATGAGTCATATTCTGGGAACTCCGACTTTTTATTACTCCTATAAAATCAATGTCCTGTTATTATATTTTTTACAAGTCCGGGTTGTGCACCATACTTGATTTGATGTAAAATAACTCACAGAGGCAAGTCTGGGATGTAAATTTTACGAATGATTGCCCATGGATAATGTAAAATGACCATTTATATCCATTGGACTTTTTGTGATTTTTATACTAATTTGTGTGAAAATTTGATGCATTGTTCATATTATCATTATCATTCATACAAAAGTATAAAATAAAACTAAGTTAATTACTCGGGCCAATAGCCATTAATTTAGAATGAGTGATGAGATTTATTTCTTTTTCCTCAAGTAAAATTATATACTTAATAGGTACTTATAAATATTATTTAAAAGACTTTTTACATGAATTTTTAGTACCTAAGAATGTTTAGTAGAATATAAGGAATAAAATTAGTAAGTATGTTTAGTAGAAAGAAATTTATATATGCCAGATACAAAATTTCATTTGAAATACATTGTGGCTATTCCAAATTTATATAAATTTATATATTATTTATTCAATAAAAAAAAATAGGTTCATTTTAAAGTCGGTTTTAAAAATACTCAGAAAATACAATAAGTTCTAAAAATATCTTAAAATTTCGCTAAAGTTTCCATTGCTATACAACCAATGGTGGTCGGGACATATTTTGATGCCGAATGATACTTGATGGAGGAGGCCGCCGTTCTTCCTGAAGGCTAGCAAGATCCTCTTACACCGTGTTCTATTCTCTAACGTCGGGTCACAAAGTCTATGTATGTATTTATAAAAGAAAATTGAAAGATACAATTTTATATAATTGATGTAAGTCATGCAAACTATTACATAGTACAAAGATGCTTAACGTTTAGAATGTCAAGGTTAAATGTCATTTTACTGTTAAAATAATGACGTGCGAAAAAATTGACTTTATATAATATTATGTGTTTATGATATAGCTACAGATCAGTATTGATATGAATCGATTCTTGGTATTTCCACCATGAACGGACAATCGCACCATAATTTCGCGGCTATAGACCGGAAATCCGACTCAAAACAATGAGATTGAATGATTGGTTTCGCGATTTTATTCTTCGCATATAATAAAAGGTTTATGCATGAACTTAGTATGAAAAGATTTAATTATTAAAAGAAATAGACACACATTTTCTATCTTTCTCCTCTTCTTTTGAACCATACACTGCTGGATGATGGCCCCCATCGCTAAGTATATCCAGACATTTAAGAAATGGACAGGATGTAATATGAAAGGGGTAGTTTGCATCACAACGCCACGATTGCCAAGCGCGTTGGCGAGGTCGTTCTTCCATGGTGAACACGACCTCTTAATTATAATATTTTGCATTGTTTCCAGGTGACATACATAGGTAACAACCTACTTGTGGGTAAATGAATCTCTGCGTAGACCATAGGCACCAAATAATACCATCTTATGCTCCACACGAATATTTTATATAATAAATAACACTCTTCTATACATAGGTGTCAGTATTGCTGGCAGAACTTAATGCTTGAAGCATCAACCGGTCCCATCCAATCTGAGACAGGATTCCAACCCCGAGTAGAAATTTCAAGTGAAAAAACACATTCCCGACCGGGAATTGAACCCGGGACCTCTTTCCGGGGGAGGTCGGTGTACCTATATAATTCCCATTTCTCTCTCTACGCTAAAAATATCAGATGGATTAGTAGAAAAAAGATAAGATTGCCGACTTTAAAACCTTCGCGTCGACCATCTTATTATTTCTTCACGGCACAGTTAAATTTCACCAGTAAGTAGGTCTTGGTATTTTTTTTCTCACTTTAGGTATTTATAATTTTTTAACAGATGGCGTTGGTGTAGGTATTTGTTTGAATTCCGTAGAATGCCTATGGGCTTAATTTTTAAAGAGTTCAATATATGTAATTCAAAGTCTAGGCTCGTTGGCAATTGTTTTGAAATACCATAGCATGTAAGTAAATGTAAGTGAATGAAGCAGATTTTGAACAGCGCAAGAAAGTATTACGTAGATACCTTTCAGTAAGGTATGGTTCGAGGGAAGTTCCAAAAGCAAAGAACAGATAGGGTAAGAGGCATTTTGGCCTATCTGACATCTGTATACTTGATTTTAGTGAGTGTTATTTTTGCAATAAAAAGTTGATGGGCGAATAAATAAAATAATTTTTTTTTTGTCTACCTTGAAACGCTATATTTACTAAAAAATATGATGGTGGTTCGAAATAAAATAATATGAATTTGATGTATCAAATCGGACGGCGAAATGTATGTAGTATTGAATTTCGTAATAAATAAATAAGTTCAATGGCGCTAAAAACAACAGGTTGCTAAAATATTGGTGGCAAGTGAACCCGGAACTTGAGAGTTGTGAGGTCGAGAACATTGCCACTTCACCATTTCTACAATAGCCACATCGTGACGGAACGAATGTACCTATAAACATTATATGATTGGATTTAAAGCATGTCTTATAGAGATTTAGATAATTTATAGGTTAATCTCAATAAATTACAATAAAAAGTTTTTTTTTCGTTGAATGAATGTAGCCAATCTTCTACAATTATGAGTATTTTTAAACAAGCTTTATTTTTATCTGGCTGTCCCGGCAGACGTCGTCCTGTGGTCCTAACTATATTGAATATTGATTTCGATTTTGTAATAATGATTAATCAATCACCTTTGAACCAATGTAATTCCGACGGGTGCATATGTTTTAAACCATATATTTTCCACCCGCATTCTGTCAATCGCACCTGCCATTAAACTGTCTGTTTCTATCAAACGCAAATTTAATTTCAAAATTAGAATTAAATTATATTGTAAAAAGCACTGATACGGTTATATACTTACTTTTCGATTAAGTAAGCCTGTAGAAGGATGATGGGTAAAATAGGATCCTTTAATTCTTGTGTACCCAAAATTGACAATAGAACTGACGGAGTAGGTACCTTTATGGGGTATGATGTGTGTGTACTGTGTATCCGCCTGTCTCAAACAACAAAACTCACGCACCATTACGTAGATGTGTGTAGGTGCGGTCCGCGGGGAACGCATATGGTAGACACCAACGCAGTGGCGTACCGTGGGTTATTGGCGCCCTGGGGCGGGACTTTGGCGCCCCCACATAACTTTTCCTAAAAAAAAGGTCATTTCTAAAATTTGGTATCTGGAAACGTGTCATTTCCAAAAAAAAAAAAAAAAGGTCATTTCTAAAATTTGGTATCTGGAAACATGTCATTTCCTAAAAAAAAAAAAAAGGTCATTTCTATAATTTTTGCCGCCCTGCTAATAGAGGCGCCCGGGGCGGTCCGCCCCTCCGCCCCCCCCCCCTCGGTACGCCACTGCACCAACGTAATTCCGGCGCTAATAACGAGTTAAGAGAATAGAAGAAAATTTAACGTTGTTAGATGAAGCGAAGATATTTGTCTAGATATTAAATAATGGAAGTCCTTACCCTTCGCCTTCTTACAGCGTCCATGAAACGGCGAGACGCGTGATGGATAAAAAAAACGCTTTCAGATATATTGGTAAAGATTTGATTATCAAAAGCACACGATTTTCTGCTAGTTTCTATAATCTTCACTCAAAACCATAAAAATACTTATCTATCCTCTGATGTTCGAAGTATTTTTCCACAAATTTCAAGCAGGCCTTACCCTAATATTCCACTGCCAAGACTTTCAATTCCTCTTGAATCCCAGATCTTGTATTTTACTGTCAGTGTCCAGCTAGTAATCGCAATAAAAATTAAATATTGACATACATACATGCAGACTTGTAAATGTCAGTAAATGTTTTCTTATTGATTTTTTAAGAACGATTTGTTCTGATCATAAAACATGATCATTAAACATTTAAATGTTATTGTTAATTTGAATACCGCGGTTATTTGTCTTGGGAATATTATTACTAATTATTATAGCTATTAGTATCATTTCTACCTGCATTGAGGCAGTGTTAGTTCCTCAAGGTAACTTATGGAGTGTCATTATTTTATATTTCTGCCCTGAAGCATGCAAAAATCTTACATTAGATTGGAGGGATGTTCTACTCACAACGGATTTTGTTTAAATCTACGAATAACCTTTCTTAAGCTAGGTATATCTAGATAATATTTTCTCCAGTTTAGGTGGAGTATTAAAATGTCATGTAAGTCTTGTATACCTGTCCGGGGTTGTATTATGTCCCTCAGATCGCCTTTTCCATACCTAAAATCAGCCCCCGTAGACATTTTGAATTTTTCGTCAATGTAGAGTGCGAAAAAATGAACTGGCCACTGAAACATATTAAAAATTATTTAAACCAAACGAAAACAATTATATAAAAATATATAGGACCAAAAGAGGACAGTTAATTTTCATCCTACACTACATTTGCGAAAATTCGTTTCGCAAAATTCAAATTGACTAGGGCTTCAGATAATAATTAGATAATACCCCCTATTCCAATTCAAATTAAGTACGCACTAAACTAAAAATAAGAACGTTCCAATTTTAATTAGCCGGATTGGTATTCGAGAAATTTTAGAACGTTCCAATTTGTTCTTAATTAGACAATAGTTTGAAATTAGTTCATTTTGGTATTCGGATTTCGTATTTAAGTCAATTTTAGTGCGTTTATCTGTCAAAACGTTCCTAATCTTAGTTCACACCTAATTGTATGCGTCTAAAAAGATATCTGATGATATTTTTTATGATAAACGCTTTTTTTAACCAAATAATTTATAAAACAAGTTTATTTTTATTAAAAATATTAAGCATTTCCCCCGAATTTATTATAATTAATACAAATAATAGCATCAAAAATGATTATCATTCAACACCAATGCAATCATACAGTCGTCTTCGTTACACTTCGGGTTGGTTCGGCAGTTTCCGGCGACCATGTTACTTGGAACTTGCTTGGAACATGGAGCTCGTTTGAATTTGTCTTCTCCGATTGGCTGTCCGCTTATCAGCATCAACCAATAAGGCGCATGCTCGATCCATAGACAATTATAATTCAAAAAAATATTTATAGTGGACTAATATTGGTTTTTAGAACACGGCATAATTCCGAATACGAATTTTAGTTCGAGTGAACTTAATTCTAAATCATTTCCGAATAGGGGGTAATAATAGGTAGTGCATTACTTTTTTATTCCTTAACCACCATTCCACTTTTAGATACAGGTCTTTCAAAACTTTTAAATCCACCTCCATCTTGCACCTTCTGCATGCACCTGTTACCAGCGATCGGAATAAGGTCATCTGTCTACCTGTTTTTGGGTTTATCTTACTTTCCTGTGGCCACCATTTGAGTATTACTGTGGACAACTATTCATCGATGCGTCTCATAACATGACCCATCTAATGCAATCCAGTGTTCTGGTCTTTATTTTAGTTTAAGATTTATATTCCTAACACCCGTCTCGATTTAAGCTTGTACACTTTTATAGACCTTTAATGGGCTGATTTAGGAACTTCTGTGAGACACAATATTGGGAACAGAAGAACTGCTAGGGACATGTAAAGTAATATAATAATAAGTAATATGGTAAGCGCCTCTAATAACATGACCAAACTATAAAAAGCGTCGGCGTTTAATGTCGAGACAAAATGTAAGCTGTTTATAACACTTGTATTTTTCCCATTCTCCTCCATGGGTGCGAGTCTTGGCACCTGGCCAGATCCCAGGCACGAAAGGCCTGCGTTTGAAATGAAGTGCCCCACGAAAATTTGGTGTATGTATCACCGCATCACGAACGATGCTTTATGCCGGTGCGCCCAACGGAGGCCCATCACTACTTATACTTATTGTTTGAAAACAAAATCTATTCAGTTGTCCGGTCTATAAAGAACTTCCCATCAATAAATTCATACGAGATCCTTTGTAGGTACCTACGTGTTATCTGAATAATAGGATGAACAGATCGTGACGAAGTTTTATGCACAATGTCCTTCTACGGTCATTATGTTTCCGCAGATCTGCTTTAAATGTCAGAAGACGAGCATTTAATATGGCAGTTTGCATCTGTCGTACAAAGAACAAAATATCGAAAGCAAAGCAAATTTACCTACACTCGATTTGAAACATATTTAAACCTTTTGATTTTATTTGGCCCCTTTAATTTCCACCACTCTTCCCGATTTGTCATCCCAACTGTTCCTAATTCGCCGTTAATGATAACATTTCTGAATTGATCAACCTTTAGCTCTTCTTTCGAAGTGGCACCGCCAGAAGCGCTTTATTTATTTATTTATTTGTTACATATATACGGCAAGGCCATTTAGATGTTAAAAAATAAGGTATATATTACCTACAAATATGACAGCTACAATCAGTTATTTATACAAAATAAAATAAAATTCAAAAGACATAAAAAAAATCACAACAGACAATAATTATAAAAGTAAAAGAAAAACATCATTAAAATTATAGTAATAAAAACACAAAAAAAATAGACGAGAATCAGAAATCAGCTCCAAGCACAATACAATTCTAGTCAATTACAAATGATACAGATAAAACATTGTAATCATCATCAGCTCACATTCGCTCATTACAGGACACACAGGTCTACGCTTTCCTTTTCCAATAATTCTACTGTATCCGCACGATTCCCATTTACCGGGATCTGGGGAACCTCTCGTTTTTGCGATCCTTATCCCCCTTCGTTTCCACTGCAGTAGTTTTTGGTCCATCTTTTGTCTTCCATTCTTGCAATCTATCCCATTAATTTCTTCTTCTACTAAGCTATCCCCTCAGTCCAGAAAATTTACAGAAGAAAATAATTTTAAACACAGCATCGACACTATCGTACATTGTTTTTACTAATAATGATGACGTTTTATTTAGTAAAGTTACTGGACGAGGCGTCACGGAATTTAAGTTGATGACTAGGTATATAAATAAAAATAAATATAACAACAAGTGAGGAGGAAAAAGTCTACATATATGTGTTAGTAATCAAGGTGATTCAAATGGATGAACCCAAGGGATGAACCACCGTTAAACTAAAAATCGTTTAAATAAACGCCTATCAGTAGAAGCGTAGAGGCATGGACCCTCAAAGTTAATATAATAAATCGCCTCGGAGCATTTGAAATGTACATCCATCGCAAAATGCTTAAATCAGTAGGGCTATTCTCGTAAACAATCGCTTTTAAAAATCACTTAACGATAAGATTAAGACACGATCGCAAGCAGTCGTATTCACAAAACTATCGGAATCTAATGTTAATCCTATCTTGAACTGGATCATTTTCATACTGATATTTCAAACATACCGAATTTTTAAGATTTCTACTAGATATCTTGTTTTGTGAATAACAATCCGCCATTTTATGATTGTCAATCAAGATAAGAGCGTATTAAGACCGCTACGAGAATTAGGGCACAGAATGATCTCCAACACATAAGTCTTGCGCAAAGCGAACACAGCCAGACAATTATTATTCACCTCAATTAAGATTCGTAAGATTTCGTTCTTTGGTCACATAATGAGATGTGAAAAATACAAGGTTCTACAGCTCGTCATAAAGGGGAAAATAGAGGACCGCAGAGGAGTCGGTAGAAAACAATTTTCCTGGCTTCTAAAACATTCGTCAGTGGACCGGACTGAGAACTGTGGGAGATTTTTTCAGAGCAGCTGAAGATAGGGAGGCTTTCTCTTAAGTGGTGGTCAACGTCGGGGGGACCCAAAAGACACCCGAATAAGAAGAAGAATAGATCTACTTTAGTTGATCGTTGGATTTAGTTGTCCGTCAAAGTATTACATCCTGAGCGCTTAGTCGCCATATTGGATTGCGTCAGATAATGATTGTTGCGGGTGTACAAGTACGCTTTTCCTAATTTATTTTAGTAAATTTTCCATCCACTTTAGTCCCCTTCATCTTTTAATCAATCGTTTACAATGTTGATAAAATAAATCTTCATGCAAATATCAATCAATCAATCAATTCTCCCTTTTACACCCCGCTCTCCATTGCGCTCGATCTTACGCAATGCTTATGACCTCCTCCCACACCATGACCATGTCCCTCAGCTCTGCGTCAAAGGAGCGGAGCACAGTGTGAGAGGGTCTTCCTCGTCTTCGGGATCCTGATGGGAAGAAGAACAGCGCTCTCGCTCTCGGCCAACTGTCATTCGGTATCCTTAACTCATGTCACAGGCAAGTCCATCCTCCCCACAATGGTAGAGGTGATGGGCTCACGCTGGGTGCGCCGGCGTATAGCGTCGTTCGTGATGCGGTGGTACCATCTTACGCCCAGAATTCTCCTTAGGCACTTCATTTCAAAGGCTGAGACTTTTTAGACATATGTAAACCATACATGGTCATGCAAATAACACGATGTATATTACAGATCAAATAATTAATAAGGAAATTTTGATCCGTAGTTCAACAGCCTAGACTCGCATTTTATTGTAATCGTTGGTTGAGCTACGTGTCAACGGATTTTCATAAGCCACTTATGGGTTTAAAAATAATATGCCAAGCACAAGGGTTAAAAACAGCCTCTAAGGCTAAAGATACAAAAACTGCAGTGTACATAAAACATCAAAAACAAACATTTTAATACTTGCACAGTGAGTAAAGTATACACGCGATCGATTTGAAGGCATTTTGTTTCCGCGTATATTTTTATCTGGTGAGAAGTCTGTTTGAGTCTATGTTATTATCTGGACATTATCTCCATAACAATTGCAGACTGGTCGAACATCGTCTTAAAATAGTAACAAACATGAAACTAACATATTTCATATGTGACTCATTTTCTATTACACCGCCATCTCTTAAAATAATTTGAAAGTAAAATAATTTATATTATTAGATATTATATCCCTTTGTCCCGCCTCAGAATTAAAAATTGTTGTGTGAACTTTATTTATTTTATTCCGTGTGTTATTAAGTTACCATAAACCATGCATGGTATACTGTGATAACGCCGTATTCATAATAAATAAATAATAATATTATCAGCGATTAGTAAAAAATATCATTTATTAGTATAGGGCTATATATTTTTTTGTAATTTCTTTACTTTACTACAGAAGTTAGAAGGCACATTTTTTTTTCAATTCTGGGGTGGGTCGAAGTTTTTCGTGCGGGTCAGCTAGTAATAATAATATTATACCAACTAATGTGCGAAATAAGGAAACCAACGGAGCGGCCTAACGTCGTGTTTCGGAATAATCTGGAAAGACCTTGAGTGTTTCGCTAACTCGTGTTTAAATTTTGGGCATGAATCATACAATTTTTTTAAACAAAATACCTGCACTTGATATGAATTTTAGGTCGTTGCCATTCAATTCAGGCACCCAACAGTTTTATGCATACACATTATTGTTTAAAATGTACCAAACCTGCTATGCTTCATACTTTTTAACTGTGAACTTTTTTTATTTGTTTTAACACAATGACATACTTTAATTGGAAAATTTGTTATGAAATATCTCCCAATTATTTTTTAATCAAATAAGTTTTTCATAAACCATCGCTTTGACGGGATCTATTTTTAATAATATTTATTTTTTATTTTATTTATCAATGTAAACACAGTCATTTACAAAACATAATTAACTCTTTACAATAGGTATACAGTTAGTGGACCAACAAAGTTTACACGCTCAGTAAGTAAGTTACAGAAACAAGTGATTTTGGTGTCTCCATTCTCTTATACAAATTAAAACAAACAAACCATTATATTCTTATACAAATCGAAACAAAGTAATAAAATCCAAGAAACATACATAAACGCACATACTTACTTATTTTATTTCTTTCTTTCAATGTTCTGCTTAAGGGTCAGGATAGGAAAAGGAACAAGGAGGGTGATGAATATATTATGCAGATCAACCAACTTCTCAGTTAAAACCAAATGTCGTTATTTTCAATGCTTGTACAATGCCAGTGTTTTTATCATAATATTATGTGTGTGAATCTTGGCATTAAAAAAAACACACACACACAAACGAAACCGTCCTTTCACGAACGATGCAACCTTCATTGATAACGTTAATCCTTAATCGTAGGCTGAATCCATAGATTTAAAGCCCATTTAACACACAGGGCGGTACAAGAAGACGCGACAGATGACTTACCATCAAGTGAGCTTACGATGAAGGAAGACCTTCGATATTACATCTGGATGACGCCCTGGATCTATCTCAGGATAGAGATGCTTGGCGAGACTTTGCGGCGACGACACTCTCCACCTAGTGTGCGAACGTGGAATTAGAAAGTAAAGCAAGTTTAAATTATGATGACGTTTTAATTAAAAAAAAAAAAACATTTTGAATTCTTTTGCGTCATATAAATTTTTTACAATATGATGATAGGTGCAGTTTTTGACACAGTCCGAATTTCACCAGAGAACAGTATGTTATGAAAGTTGATGTTCAAGTTTAGTGACGTCAGGCCCTAGATCTTCCGTCGTCCGTTATTTGCCTCATGAGTTCAGCCCGTATTGCGTTCATGGCATGGCAACGACCCCACATTGGCACGATGGTTACGTGAGTCTCAAAAATACTCACTAGCAATTGCTACACATCACCCATTTTACAAAAGGTGTTTATCAATAAGTTAATGTTCAGTGTTCAGTGACTGGGAGTCGCAGGCTGCGGACAGGGACGGATGGAGAGAGTTGATTGCGGGGATTCGCGAGGTTCCAGCGCGCAGAGTGCAGTGCGACAGGGATAACGAAGTGACCGAGTGCGCAGTGTGTGGCAGGATCATCAAGTCCAGAATTGGTATGTTCAGCCACATGCGTACTAGTGTGGGCCGATTTCCTTTTTTCCCTCTATTGCTAACGTAATAGTTATATTTTAGTGCTAAATTCTGTTTTAAATACGTATGCAAAATATTTTTCAATTCGAAAGATATCTTCTGTCTCCGAATTGAGCTCAAAGTTTCAAGAAATTGTTAAATTTGTCCTATTTTGAAGCAGGTATAAAGAAAGTAAAAATATGTTTAACATAATATTTTTTAAGATTGTATGTCATAAAAATTATGGAATAATTAGTTCTGTATGATATAAAGCATAATAATACAATTTAAGATAGCAACAAAGTATATAAAGCGACGCAATAAACAAGAGAAAATCGCATGAAATGAGAAAAGGGTTAAAAATACCAGTTTTGTATTTTGATGGCCGTAAAGCCAAAGTTTTAGGCTAGTGATTAGAAAAAGTGGACAAAAATACAGATGAACAATAATTAAGAGAGTGTTAAAGGAAACTGATTCTAAAATGATGGAAAATTTGGAACACCGAAACCGATAGAGAGATCGATTACAGATTTCTTTTCAAAAAGCAACATTTCATTGGATATTTTACTTATCGTCTGATGTAATGAAAAAAAGTGTAGGTAAATTCCGGAAAACATGATTGTATAATTAGTTTGCAGGAGAAAATACTAATAAAACCATTAGAATGAATATTTTGCTTATTGCAAACCACAAATAATCCCAATTGAATGAGTCGCCGATAATCTAGAAAAAAACTGCAAGTAACAATATATTTAGGTTTTTGTATAATAATGTGTTGATAGTACTTTCTCAAGTCATCATACGCATTCTGACCAAATTGGAAAACAACTGGAAAAATAAAATAAAAAACAATTGATATGTTCCAGGTGATTACAAGAGAAACTACTATTTTATAATTTCAAGATCTACGAAAAGATCAATTATATTTATTCCAAATTGGTATAGTCATACCAACAGGAACATTTTCTAATGATTTAGGCAACTGAGCTCCAGGAAAAATAATCCATGTAATCGCTAAACTAAGCTCATAGGATTCTGCGACTGCGCTTCTTTCAGAAAGTTTGATGACTTTAACTTATCTTTATTGTTAATGTCTGTGCACCAACTTACCTCGCAACTGATCCAGTTACCTATGGAAGTTTAATTTCTTATCCATATATTTATCAGATTATCAAATCTGTTATATAAACTGTAATTACTAAAAGAAAAAGCTATCTCGCTCAAAATACACTATGAAGTAAGAGAATGAACCGCTCGCTGGATAGTGAAAGCTCGAATCACCCAAAAAACGCATTTTTGATCCTTGAAGTATCGAAAGTAAATTTTGAAGCATCCTTTAACAAGAACTAAGTTATAGATAGACAGCAAAATGTAACAGAAACACCAATCGACAAGTATCCGACGAAGATCTTACGGCATTCATTACATACAATGGCGAAGATGAATAAATACAGTTTCCTGAATTTTTCTTGTCATATCCAAGGAGTTTGATGATCTGTGAAATTGTTAAAGAAGCCTCACCAACTTAACGGAGAAATTTATCAATAAAATATTATGTAAATGCTTAGAAAGCAACGAGTAAAAAAGATATCAAACCCAATTTATCAAAAACAATCACCGCAAAATAACATAATTTCATATACTTGCTTTACATAAAATTTTGAAAGTTTTATTTATTATTTTTGTGTTATTAAATAAATAGAAGTATGTTCTTGAATTATCTGTGGTATAATAAAAAAAAGTGAATAAAAAAACAAGACCGGAATCATTTTACATGATTATTATAATAATATCAGTTAGTATGGGATATTTTCGTCCCATACAAAACTTCAAGGTCGATTCGGAGACAGAAGATCTTATTTTTTTGTCATGAAATTTTGTGGATAGTTATAATACATCATAAGGCAACAAATTATCACTATTACATTAAGATTAGAAGCACTTTTTAAACTTCCATACTAGAACGGCCCAGCCTAATGCGTACTCATAAGTAGCTGCCGTCTAAAAGCTGAAAACCATTGCTCGTGTTGCGAGTTGGGAGCTACTACTACTACTAATGTTCAGTGTTTACTTTCCTTCAAGTATATGTTAATACGTGAAGGAAAAAGTTTGTGACTATTTTTAGTACGGAAAATGCGCAGACGGAGGAATATGAAATTTCGCACATTTATAGTTTATATAGAGGAGGAATAGTGAATGCTAATATTTTCTTAAAATTATGCATAAAAATAGATTAAATCAATAAAAAGCCATAACACACACTACTGTAATGTAATGTTTTTGATACTCAGACACACTTCCACAGACTACCTAAAAAGGTCATCAACTTCATAGAAACAAATGTAAAATAAAAAGCGCCTCATAATGGGCGCAGAAAGCTTTTTGCAGGCGGTATATCCAAATGGAAGGGGGAAATGTGGAAGGTGGGATATTCAAACTCATTGCGTCAAATTGAGAATAGATAAATATTGTTTTTTTTTTTTAATTATAATAGAAAAAAAAAACTTTATTCTTAATATCAAAATTTAAAATTTGACGTATCCATGTCATTGTTTTGGAAAGAAAGTTGTAAAATAGCGCTCGATCAGTCTTTGACAATGGAACTTTATTAGTGTTATAACTTATAATTTAAATTAGTTACGGTAGAATTTCGAGCACTGGTCGACCAATAGTTATTTTAAATATGGGTTTAAATCTGCCGTTCCTTCGAAGCAGTGCTGAGGTACTTGGAAATGGTCTGGGAGGAGATCTTTGAAGGGGCGCAAGATCCAGCATGGTGGAGTGCCCTTTGAGGCGGCTCCTGAAAAGATCATGCCAAAATGTAAGAGGATCTGTTTTTACATTATTATAATTGTCCAATAATATTTCAGATACTCATGCTATAAACAAAAATTGTTTTGCAATAAATTTTTTTTATTTTCTACCTAATTTTCATCGTAAATTATTGACATGTAGGTACCTCAATATCGTTATTTCTTCATCATGATAAATTTGTTTGTGAAAAGCGAATTTGGCGGTCACTTCGAGAATTTTGACATTTAGACACCTTTTGGTTGAAATCACTTACAGCTATATTCACATCTCCATGACATTACCCAACGCTCTCGCGAAAGCTTTTCGGTCCTGTGCCGTCTGAATCAGTTCTTCTAATACTCCTGTCGTGTCCAGCACGGTTACTCTTGACACTCGATTCCAATCCTAAAATCTTAAATTCCCAAAATAGTAGGTACTCTTGAAAAGCGAAACTAGCGCAAAATTGAAGTGGTGTTTGAAGAACATCTGAAATTGTGTAAAATATGAAAATTGCTACTCTTGACGTCGTTTTGACAATTACTCGATTTCACGGAATTGTGTTGGAATCTTCTAACTGTCATTATATACAAGATCGCGAGAAAGTAACTTTTTTGAAATCGAGAAGTATTTTAATTATATTTCTTAAAAAAATGTCTCCATTTGCATTATTTTTTGACATTTTGAAAAACGCGCATCAAGTCGATATTCGTCATCGAAATAACTTGTGTAGAATAGCAAGGTATTCGCAAAATGCAATATAAGCATTATTGTATGATTGTGTTCGATTTGTGTGATATTGTTGCTTTTTTGTTTGTTCCCTTTGTAAATATATAAATTACATGTAAAAGACGTTTACGCCGTGGATGATTTAATAAATACATAAAGTAAATACCCACAGCTAGAGGTGGGCATTATAACGAAAGCTGATAAAAATATTCGATAAAAAAAAATAACCTCTCTAACGTTATTCATATTAAACCTTATTCGTAAGCTGTGAAAATAAGTCTAACAAAAATAATATCTCAAAAAAAAAATAGTTTACACCTTCAAAATAAATTAGTTTCCGCCTTTAAGTAACGTGACTGTTTAAAATATTAAACTATTATTTTTCACCTCTAGATATCCGCCTGTTTAAAATATTAAACTATTATTTTGCACCTCTAGATATCCGCCTGTTTAAAATATCAAACTATTATTTTGCACCTCTAGATATCCGCCTGTTTAAAATATTAAACTATTATTTTGCACCTCCAGATATCAGCCTGTTTAAAAATAAATATTAAACTATTATTTTGCGCCTTTACGTTATTTCTATCACGTGGCTGTTTACTAAAAGGTCTGTGTATATCACCGGCACTCTGTCGTGTCCTTGCCCACTGCACGGGTACAAAAGAAAGTGAGTGGGCAGGTAGGTAGCTACCTATGTCAGTGTGTGTTCCTTGATACGTAATATAGTATTGCCTCGATATGTAATTAGAGATGGGCATTATAACGACAGCTGAAATAATAATAGCTAAATAAAAATAACGTATCTAACGTTATTAATATGTAACGATATTTATAAATAATAGTTGAATAAAAATAATAGCCTACCCCTATTATGTATATGTCAGGTAATATTATGGAATTGAGCGTATGGAACGACCTTTTTTGTTTTTTAGGAAAAGTAGAGACTCCAGATACCAAATTTTGAAAACGACCTTTTTTTTTTTTTTTTAGGAAAAGTAGAGATTCCAGATACCAAATTTTGGAAACGACCTTTTTTTTTTTTTTTTTGGAAGAAGTTAAGATCCCAGATACCAAATATTTTAAAATAGCTTTCAGCTTTTAATATTAACGTTATTTTCAATTAACGAAATGGCTATAACGTTTTTGAATTTAAGCCGTTAGTCCCATCTCTGTATGTAATAGGGTATATTGTTCTGTGCTCGATATAACGGTGTTGTAACCCTCCTGAGTCCATTTTTTACCAAGATTAAAACGGTTTATTTTCAATATCAAGTATGATTTTGATGATTAAACTAACATATTATAAAAACATTTATTTTATTAATCGTATTGAATTCTTCATTCTTAGTTGTGCAGTACTGAACCAGGATTTATGAACTTTGTCCATACAACAATAATATTAAAAAGTAATAAAAAATCTAAAAGGAAAAATTGTCCGGTAGAAAATTTTATGTAAATATTGTTGTTCATATTATTACATAATATAAACTATTGTTATTGTTATGTTATACCCATTTTTCTTCCATTAATGCGAGACGCTCTCAATCTTTCAACAAATTTAAAAAATATATGCGATTCATTTTGATATTATAATCAAATATAAGTAAACAAACAACGCAACACTCTTCTGATACAGAAACGTCAGTGTATATTTGAAATATGAATGAGTGTTTCCATTTACAGAAAAAAAAAAATATTATAGCAACGTCAAATTATTTCATTTGTTAAGTAGGAGAGTTATTAGTAAATCAAATTCGACTTTTTTATGTTTCAAAAAAAATATACCACTCACGGATCTCAAGTTTACATCTTAACAGTTTCTTTGAGAATAACGCGACAATAAAACAATTATCAATTCCTTATTTACAGTGAAAATATTTTTAATGTTGCAATAACAAACTTGAAACGAAAACGTTTTCACAGTTTGGAACGCCAATCTAAAATCATTTCGATCGCACGGATTGGGTTCAAGAGTACGGTTTTGAAATTCGAATCGAGTTTGTGATTGGAATTGGGATCGAATCGAGTGTCAAGAGTAGGTCAGCCGGTCCATTATCGAACCACATTATCAACTTTAGATGGGACTTTTTGAGATGGGACTTAGCAAGTTTTGAACGGTAGGATGAAAAGCGGCTAGAAGAATATTTTATGGAATGATTTTTATTTTTTTTTTTACAAAGTACCACGCATGAAATAAATAAATCCATCAAATATTATAAATGGTCTTATTATTAAAAAAAAATTAAACCCACAGCCTAAATAATTATCAACAGGTGATTCTACTCACTTCTACATAATACGTGTACATAATGATATCACTGTATATTACGTCCTAACCCATTATTTTTTCAGGGGATTATTTTGACGCAACTACTGTGTTGTTTGTTTCCTATTAATACTTTCATTTGGAATTCTCTAGAATTGTGATGTATGAATTTAACACACAGACAAAACATCCGAATCGAAAATATTAGTGAAGTATAGTGTTATATTTTACCGCTACTTCATAACTTTAGAAGGAAAGAATTTATCTTTTGATCCGAAGCAACGTAATCGCTCGGGCAAGCGCCGAGTGCAACGAGTCCTTAACGCTACCTATTCCCGCTCCCCATCCTTCTGTTTAATGCTCCCTGAATCCCAACGTTCCCAACCTTTTTTGGCGACCTGTGGATCGATAGAATGATTTTTCTGTGACAACTTCATAAATATAATATTATAATATGCACGAATTAACACTATAGGACCGTAACAAGACATCTATTGATAATCGAATCTTACCATTTATTCGGAAAATTTTTATTTTAATGGAGCCTATTCTCGCAACAACATATGCAATAACGTATCATGTTTCACATGCGACTTATTTCCTACAACACCGCCATCTCTTGGATTTTTTTAAAGTATCGCAACCATAGAGGAATGGTCATGTCAAAATTATTATTTTTTTCTAGGTTAGGTCGAAATTCGACGGGCGAGTCAGCTAGTGAATAATAAAAGATGATCGTATTAAAAAAAAAAACAAACAACAACCGAACAATATTTTTAATTCTATTTATTAATGTAGATAAATAAAGTCAACAGGTTAGTTATGCGATTTGCTAAAGACGCGCATGAAATCGAGTTCACGTTCAAGGCATTAAACTGCCCGTGCATAGGTACATGAGTGACGCCATAGCTTCGAACCACCCAATCATCATAATGAATACTACTGACAGTTAGTAGCGTAGGATTATCGTCGCAATGACTGTGCGGGGAATACCCGAAGCTAAAAATAGACCACACTACGATAATATTATGATGTTACCATAATCTAAAAATATTCAATTAATATCTAATTATATTTAAATAATATTTTGTATAATAGTATAGTGTCATTGGCTTTATCGTTTTTTTGGATGTACCTACCGTTATTATTAATATAATATAAAAACATATTTTGAGTTGCTTTTATTTCTAAGCATTGACAAGACAAGACAACGCTTAATGTTAATGCAATGTTGATTAAATCGATCATCAATTCTATGCATTGTAACACCTATACAATAGGGAACCTATGTAGGAAGACTCATAGAGCACGTGACCTCCGCCATTTTTAAGCCACTGCGGTGTGTTTTTGTTTGTACTGAAAATCTTGTAGTGCTGAATTTAATATTGTTAATTGTGAGTGCGAACGGGCTACAGCACAACTATGTAACAACTGTCGTTAGCGCGAGTACGAAACGTTCGATTTAACTACGAATGTTGTTAGTTGTGTGTTCCAGCGTGGTTAATCTAACAGCATTTGTAGCGGTGATGTTTATTAATGGATGGTCACCCTTAAATGATTAGAGCCTTTTGCATGACCAGTCTTTCCCGACACCATCTTTCAAGCATGTTAAACCATCTTGAAGGTTTGACGTCAAAACATATAGGGATAACATTGTCATAATATTATGATTATTTAATTAAACAGTGGAAAAAAAATTAAATGTGTATTTCTGGTAATTCCCTTGGCCAACTCAGCCCTGGTGGTCTCTGTCTGGTCCTCTTGTACGGCTCCATCGTCACTTAGATAAAAAAATTCTTCTTTTCATTCTTTTTGAAATAGATCCATGGATCAGTAGTTATCACATTGAAGTTCCATGGAATGCCGAGCTCCAGCCGTCTTTCCATCTTTTTGAAGGTCTACCGTATTGGGGACTGCCCGATTATTAGCCACCAGGTTAGGGATTCTGTCGTTACCCATTCTAGCCACGTGGTTGTGCCAGAAGCGCCTCTTTGTCCTGCCCCGTCTAACAATGTAACTAAACCTTACAAATAATAAACTTACAAATCACGATAGATGGCAGCTCCCACCAAATGTCACGTGACCTTGCATGCAACATTTGTGGACGGCTTACCTGTCTCCTGATATCTTATTGTGAAGATTACTCGGGAACTCGAATCCAGGTATCTCTGATGGTAAAAGTTTTTAATATGAAAATTGTAGAATTTAGGTAGATAGCCTATAAAAATCAATATATTTCAACAGTGTGACATTCGACGTAATAAAAGGGAGATGATTTTTCAAATTAAAATGATTCTTTTAACCAAGCCAGTAGAGGTTTTCGCCCTCAGCGCAACTCCCAAAAAACCGACAGATTATGTCAATTATTTTCTTAAACTACGGTTTCATCTCATCATAATATGAACGAATAATCTCAAATCAATTAATTTACAAGCGGGAAAATGAAATTATTGACGCATTAAATCAAATAGTAAAAACTGTAGATTTTAATTGATATGTTAAAGTCAAGAAAATAAATTATTTGGATTATCTTCGAGGTCTAGCATTTACAATTTTTTATTGCGCGCAATAACAGTTGTTTTTTATCTATTGCAAAATTGCGCATTGTGCAATAACCCAAAATGTTGCGGAATCACCAGCTGATCTTGATAATGGTATAATTCTATCTGATATTACTTTAACAAGCGTGTAATAATGATCCCTTTCAAAAAATATCAAAATGATTGTTTAGTTATTAACACAACAACAACTATTAAAAAGCTTATTATATTGTATACTTATCCTGTGATTATTTCTAACTATTTTTTCAAGAACAATAATTTGACCCAGTTTCTAAAACGCTTAGACGCTTATTGTATCTATCAAGCCCTGAAAATGAGTCAGTATTTCTAATCTTAGGTATATATAAAAATGGAGAACTATTTCCCGATGTCATCGCATCACGCCTAAACAGCTGGACCGATTTCGCCAATTCTTTTTTTGTCGTGTAGGCTTTTATCAGGAGAATGTCCTTTTAGAAGAAAAAAATTAAGAAAAATGCATAGAAAATTAAAGAAAACTCTACGTAGACAACCTTATTAGTACTTTTTACCTTATAATTTTTATTCCAATTTTGAAATTTTGAGAGAAATTGTCAATTGGTGCGATTGACAGAATGCGGATGAATATACATGGTTTGAAACAGACGCATCGTTCGGAATCATATTGGTCAAATGATAATTAATTCATCACTATACAAATTCGAATTCAATATTCATATTTAGGAACACAGGACAACGTCTGTCGGGAAAGCTAGTAAATAATAATATGTGTTTTGCCCATTCTCCTGTATGGGTGTGAGTCCTGGTACGTGACCAAAGCCCAGGCACAAAAGTCTCAGGTTTCGAAATGAAATGCCTCAGAATAATTTTGGGTGTAAGATGGTACCACCTTATCACGAACGACGCTATACTTCGGCGCATCCAGCGTGAGCCCATCACTTCTATCATTATGTGGAGGAGATGGACTTGGCTGGGACATGTGTTAAGGATGCCGAATGACAGTTGGCCGAGGAGAGCGCTGTTCTTCCTCCCATCAGGGTCCCGAAGACGAGGAAGACCCTTTCATACCGTATTCCGCTCCTTCGAAGCAGAGCTGAGGAATCTGGACATGGTGTGGGAGGAGGTCATAAACATTGCGCAAGATCGATCGCAATCGAGAGCTCTTGTTGCCTCCCTATGCGTCTAAGTGGGGCCTTAAGGGAGTTTGTATTAGATTGGATTTCTAATAAATAATCAATAATTTTACCAAGTCTATTATAAGATGGTAGTAATGGTAGATTTGACGATTAGAGAATTCATAATATATCTATACATGTCATATCACCTTCAGATTTACAACCTTTTGAAGTTCTAACCCTTTTCTACAATCCGGATGGGACAAGAAGGCGAAGGAGACCAAAATTATCAACAATCTAGCGGGCACTCACTAGTATTGTTCAAAACGGCTATAAATGAATAGCACGCTACAGACTTTATGCTGAAAATATTTAGCACGCTATTCAATACGCTATTTTATAACGCGTTATTTTTTATCAGAGACATACCTTCACGGATGGTGTGTCAAAACTAGTTTCGTAACACGTTACGTCACACGTCGTTCGTTTACAGAATATTTGCGCGCTATTTTCTACTCACATACAGTAATATTTTTTATTAATACGTCGCATATTGGCTAAAAATAAAATATTTTAAAAGAAACCAATGAACTTTTCTAGAGGTACTTTTCAGGCTTATGACTGTCTATAATGTAGTTGAATTAAATGTTAGTAAATACTCTCAGAACATCCGACCGCTACGAGACACAACTATTTTACCAACTATTACTATAGTAGTATTTTTTTACTGGGACAGTTCCAATAATAAACCGATTCTAACTCCCTATCTCTTTCGCAATTATTATGCTTATGGCAGGTAAAAAGAGGTAGTGATGTTTATCATTAGATGACTGCATCGAGTGCATCGATGCATCGAGTCATTTCTATGAAAGAATCGAGGTGAAAGTATAAAACAAAAGTTTAGATAGTTAATTTTTGTAATGTTTCTGAGATAAAAGTAAGGAGCTATTGTTTAAATAATTATAAAGCCCATCTCATGACTAATCATGTCGCCGTGCCCGTAGAAAAGAGGTCCATGTGATCATAGGTCGAAAATGAGTTTTTAATGCAGTTTAATTAAGTATTAAAAGCTCTACAAAACTGTATTTTTAGTTTTTTTCTATCGCTAATAGTTTCTGAGATATTTTTTTATAAAACGTCCTATGTGAAAAAATCTCCGAAGAAAAAAGTGACATGTGCACTTAAGCAGTTTTATTGTGCTCATTTTCATACCAACGATGCATAACTGTACGACCCATGTACACATGCGCACTTGTTCGTCGGAGTCTATACGATGTGAACGCTCATATATTTCTCATGAATCTTTTTAACGCAAACTTGTTTTGTATCCACATTTTTTTTAAATATTTATCAGATTTTACAATGTTAGTTACACTTGCGATAGATTAAGATATAAAAGAAAACAAAATTTGTATTATAAATGTCTTATGAATACTATTTTGGTACAAAGGATTGGTTCAGCGAAACCGACTAACGTATTGATAATTATTAACTTCAGATGAGAATCAAGTGAAAAATTGATTGGAGAAGTAGAAATTAAACATTATTTTATAAACTATTTAAAATAATTAAAATTTAACCAAAATTTGTGAAGTTATAATTTATTTTAACAATATTCCATTCAAAAACTTCCGTTGTGCACATAGGATGATTAAAATGTGTATTTTTTAAAAACATCGTTATCCACCTTTTTTGAGTTGTATTCATTGTTTTGATTGAAAATATCGTAATATTTTTACCGCTGGAGAATTATATATTTTTTGCAATTTTTATGTCCTAAGTGCAGATGACCCGTTTTTCTAGGGATACCCCACTACCCAATGTGTAGATGTTCCTTTGTTCTACGGAATTGTTTTCCATTTTCATAGTCCTATCTTCATAACGACCTTTTTTCTACGGACACATTTTAACATACACCTTTTTTCTACTAACTATTTCCGTTATTATATATATTTTTAAGAATGTTTTTATATTAAAACTTGTATATTGGTGGGGTGTTTCATTGAGATAAACTTTTTTTTACAAATTCAAACGCATTTAATATATTTTATAATTTATATACAATATTTTATGACACAAATCACTCGTATGATGCTGCAACTAAAATTTCGTAAATATGTGCCATTAAGCTACTAAATACATTTGAATATATATACGGTTCATAAAAAGGTACTAACATAAGCCTAAGTTAATTTGTATGAATACGTGGTAGTTTTTAAGACACTTACATTAATAATTTTAATTAAATTTTATGTTATACGTTTTGTTTCTTTTTTTTTAATATGTTATTTTAGAATAAATACACGAAAAGCTAAATCTATTTAAAATGCTTGAAATATAAACAATACCTAAAACTAGGGCTTGAAAAATGCATCAGAAGTAGAAAAATAATATGAGTATATTGTGAAATTACAACTGGTCCTATAAATACCTACATAAATCCTGTTGAAAACACAGTTTAATCAAAAAATTATATCATATTTTATTCGAATAAGTATAAGAAGTATTAGCAGTCTGGAAATGTTTAATTTGTACAGTGACTGATGAATCAAATAATCGTTAGAATTAATTCAAATCTAAACACTAAAATAGTTTCCATATAAATGCTAACTTTCATAAATGGTGCAGAAACACCAAAATAAAAATATCCTATGGAGGAGAAAATCTAAATTAAGCACATCACTGATTAAATAAGAGTACTTAGATAATATATATTGCATCTCAATTGTAAACTATCTACGCGAACATAGCTTTAAACCTTACTGTTAACATAAAATACTTACAAAATTTGTAAATATGCAAAAGGATTCATCATAATACACATTTCATGTGGAAAAGCTTTGTGAAACAAGAAGTACGTAATTTAGAGTGTTGCTGATGTTAATATGACGTGATTCTTTAGTAAATAAGGTTCCAAAGAGTTATGACTTAAGTCATATACTTTATTGTTTTCCTTCCAATATCATAACGATGAGGTAATAGTTTTCACCATGAGTCCTCATTCCTGTTGAAAGCAGTGTGCCAAATCACCCTTTCCAAAAGCAAAAGGTGTAGATTCAGTAATTAAATATAAATGCCAATGTTTTTCAGAATCATATGCAGATAAAGTAGATACTTAACACCAGAAATAAAAAAAATCTTATAAAATGGACCAAATATGTACACTGTATGAACAGAAAGAGAATAATTAGATTGCATACATTTAAAATATTAATTACAACTTGAAAGTATATATAACGATAATAGCTAAAACATTTTTTGAACATGAATAAGCCCCTAATTAATGCAATATATTTATTTATTGTATTATTAATAAAAAAATAGCTTGTGTTTGACATCCTGAAAGCATTACTGGTACCATAACTGGTATTCCACCATTCATATCCATTGGATAGCATCGAGGAAAATATACTTGAAATAAAGTACCTCCATTTATAATACGTTTTTATCTTTAATGGTTCTCGTGTTAACTTTATTATATTTTTTTTTAATTTCTGCAATTCCACTCACAATTGAGTAATTTATATTTATTTATTTATAATATTTTACGTTTTGAAAATGTAGAAACCCATCTATTAGGTAGTCTATATCCGCGAAGGGGTTATCTAAACAAAACAACAGATCACCAGGTTCCAAAAAAAGAAGAAGAAGACTTTTCTAAAATTAACACACATTTAAAACCTGATATTTTTCAAAAAATAATATGCTTATAAAAATGATATGGTATATTATGTGCTGCATCATTTTATTTGAATACATATATATTTTTTGCTATTTTATATGCGCGTTTGATAAAAAATAATCAAATCATAATGTGAGTATTATTGAAAGTACGATATTTTATGTTTATTTTAAAGAAAACGATGATTGTTGTACTTAGGACTGAACAAATAAACAAATATTTCCGTAGAATAAAGGTACGTCGTAACATAGGAACGAGATTTACGAGACGAAGTCCGTAGAAAAAAGGAACATCTTCACATAGGCTGAAAAATTTCCCTAGAATAACTGCCTATGTGATTTTTCTAGAAAAGTATACACTTTAGGGAATTTTTTAAGATGCTTAGTATTAAATAGTTTTATTTCTATTACAAATTTTAAGTTTGAAGAAAAGTGCTCAAATAGTTATGAAGGAATCTCAAAAAATGTGTATCGGAATCTTTAAACTGCTCTCCTGTAAAATGGACAAAAGTCACATAGGCATTTTTTCTACGGACCCGACGATGTGGAAACTATGAAAAAATAAAAGGTACAATACCGAACATTTTCTTAGCATTAGTAGGTATTTTTAAATGATAACAATAGGCTTAATCACTGTAAAAAAAAAATTATAAGTTAAAGAATTAAGAAATGATTTCATAAAAAATATTTTTTTTTTTAAATATCGATGCTTTAGAATTTGAACATTTACCTAACCTATGCCAGGTAGAATGATTTATTGCTCGGACTGCCTCGCAAAATAAATACTACTTTAAGTCTTGTGTTAAATCAACTGTACTACAATTAACTGAATATTTTTACTAGTTAAGCCTTCTTTTCCTTCAAAAATAACCCTCAGACATTATTTTTATCAAATTATTAGTGACTATAAGACCCTTCGTAAGTTCTTCTAGAATCAAAGCTCAAAACTGAACAAACTTTTATGCTTTATAATAATACCTAAGTTTAAGATAAAAAATAATGACATATCTATTTTAATTGCAGTTTTATATACTTTAAAACTAGCCCATGCAAACTTTGCAGTCTATACAAGAATATAAAAATATCTGCCAGCAATAAAATTTTACGAACGTGTAAGACCGAGTTGAAATGATATGACTCGATTTATTTCCGTTTTAAACAGTCAAAGATTTGTTTGTCAATAAAAATTATTATCGTTATTGCTTTAGAAATATACAGATGTTATTGTCCGTTTAATTACTCCCCATTCTGCGTGTAACATTGACCGTTGGTAAAGGAGGTTAGCAGGAAATTTGGTTTGCAGTCTGGATAATATTATATCATTTAGCGTGTACATTGAATCCAATGTCAATTACTCAGAGCGCGCTTGAATAAGACAAGTGAACCTTTTAGTCATAAAAATTGTGTCATATAAATCGCAGAAAGAATAGGTATATACATATAGGTTTTCTCTGTATACATGCAATGAATTTTCTATAACTATCGTTTTTATTCACAAGGAAGAAATAAATACACTTGGTATGCTCACTCCCCTTTCTGATGTTCGTGATTTTTCCTCACTCATATGAACCATTAATCATTTTGTACATTTATCATTTTTGTTTTCTATAAATTTTTCTTATTTTCTTTTGTTTTCTAGGATTTGAATGAAATTCAATTCAACCTGTTCAGGTTAATCTGAATTCAAGTTAACGATACAATCCTCATGTGACGAACCTTTTTGAAGGCTAAACCCAATGAAAATGCACCTGAACAATAGCGTTATGCAAATCATTATCTTAAATTACTGTTTGATCGGGTGGGTAATTTTCCAACAGCATTACCTCGCCTGTCAGTGCCTCAGGTTTGGGAACACCTTTTACCTGTTGTATTAACCTGTCATTTACGATAATATATTATCACAAACATCACATATGATAGGCGTGGCTGATCAAAATCAACAATGAATTTGTCTAATGCACTCAAATGCACTGGTTTTTTTAGAAATGGGGACCCCTAATTGAACGGCTGATATACAAAGTACTAACTAATATTGAAAAAGTTTTCAAATTTAACCTCTTTACTATGTTCATATATTTTATTACAGTTGTCTTTTTGTTTATTACGGTTTCGAGCTACGCTTAATGACAATAAACATCAAACTTACACTGTTTCTTTCGCGCTTTCATTATTTTATTGCCGGAAGTGAAAGAACATATATATTTATTTTCTTCAAACACATTATTTTCAACTTTGTAATACTTAGACATTATAAATGTTTATAAATAAAAATAACATTGCAGTATTACAATATGTAATACTGCAAAGCTATTTTTATTTATAAACATTTATATTTATTTATTTATATATTGTCTACGCAACCAGCGGTTGCTTTAACAAACAGTTTTAAAACATTAAAAAAATACAATAATAGGTGATGCCAAGATGCAAACACCAAAAGAAAATAAACTAAACACAAACAAGAGACACAAAACAAATAGATAGAAATACATAAACATCTACAAATTAAATGAATGCAATATTCTGAACATGAAAGTTTTTACTATCAAAGTTTTCGATTAAACATCTATCGTACTAATAAATAGGTACGCTGAAATTGCAGGCATTCTATTAAACATGGAATACTAGATCTGCCTTTCTTATCAATTTATCGAGGTTTTTTATCCTGTGGTATTCACATATTAATAGTATTGCCTATCATACATAAATCATTGCAATCCTCATGACGTCATGGTAGTTTCCCCAGACCAAATGATATATCTCAATGGGGTTTACTAGTTAAAGAAATGTCATACAAAACTACTAACGTTCACTAATGAAGTGTTTTTTTATTCAAAGACAACATTAAACTTAACGCACAATTTTATCTTTCGTTAAGAATTAAAATCGTTTTAAAGTTATATAGTAAGTACATATCGTTTGCTGACAGGGTCTTCCCTTAGTACGTAATCTTATGACAATTGTGTTATCGACATTATGTTAGCTATTACAGAATAAATTATGCGAATGGTTGCTTATGACGTTATTTACTCAGGTTCAATGCTTCGTTTCGATCAACTGAATCATATCGCTTAAGTTAGATAACTGAAGTTAATGTGGGAAAATCTAAGTATTACAAAAGAGAAGTTAGATCTACCTATTAATGGGTAGATATATTATAACTTCTATCATATTTTACATAATACGTATCACTTAGAATATTGCAATATCAGATTCTTATATCTAATCAAAATAATCGAGTACTTGTGGTACATCGCAAGTAAATAGGCTGCAGAATACAAAAAATCTATACTACATTATAAATCCTTTGCAACACAGTAAAAAAATCACAAAGTTAATGGAGCAAGTACATAGATATTATTATAATACAAAAATAGCCATTTTGGTCGTTTAATAGTAGGTATACCTATAATGTCTTTACTGAATAAATTAGAATTACAAGATTGCCGCAGTAATATTCGTTAACCTGGGTGCCCTTTATAGGGTTTCGCGCAAGTCTTTACACGTCCCAAAACCTTAAATAATTTTGCATTTATTTTGTGTAATCAGGAAATAAAAATAAGAGGAAATAAAACATATCGTTTAATCAATGATACAACTGCTAAACGTGGTTTACGGTATCAAATAATTGATCAATACATAAGTAAACAGTTTTATCTTTCTTAAATGATCTTATCGCTAGATGGTGCGTATAAAATTATAATTATTTCAATAAGAGAATATCTCTTCAATGAATGTGTAATCCTTGAAATAACGGGTAAATACGGCTGAAAGATTTCTCAAGGTTTTTCCACGACAGTTGTCAATTATTATTAAGGAATATTGTTTCACAAGGAAACATTGCATTTTTTGTTACATAAAGTCTACAATAATCATTGAAATTATCAAATAAGATAATTGGTTTAATATTGGAAAATATGGGAAAGATTTTGAAATGGAAGATCTCTGAAAAGTAACAGATAACCGGTGATGTAATAAAAAAAGCCTCTATAAAATGTCTCGTCACCCGTAGGTATATTTTGAAGAACAGATAAGAACTGAGATTTGGGCACATTGTGACAGAAAAATAGAAAAGAAAAAGGTAAGTAACATATGCAGGAAAAGGGAGAGAAAAGAGTGTTGGAGGTTTAGTCGGAACGTATGCTTTATGGTCTGGACTGTATCCGTAAGGATTCCCCAACTACTAAAGTAAAATTTCATAGTTCTAAAGGCAGTAGAATTTTACCTCAACTGCTAAGAAACGGTGTCAACAATATATTCTTAGGTAAGGAAAATAATTTTCTTAACATAATATTATATATGAGACATTCATTCTCCCTTTAAACTCCACTTAGGGGAAACAACAGCTCTTCATTGCGCTCGATCTTGCGCAACTTATTTATGACCTCTCACACTAAGTTCAAATCTCTCAGCTCTGCCTCGAAGGAGCGAAACACAGTATGAGAGGGTCTCCCTCGTCTATGAAACTCTGATGGGAGGAAGAACAACGCTCTCCTCGGCCAACTGACATTCGAATGCTTAACACACGTACCAGCCAAATCCATATCTTCCCTAGAATGGTGAAAATGATGGGCTTAAGCTGGGTTCGTCAGCGTATATTATTATACGAGAGATGCGCTAAAAATGTTTCTCCTACTAAATTCTTCACAGTAACCTTGACACCTGTGAACCTGAAAATTCTTGCACAGGCTATTATTCTTGACCTGTTTTCTAAAATAATTTAGAAATTACGTATTTTTATGTAATACTAGCATTCCAGACAGACGTTGTCCTGTGATCTAACTATGAATATTGAATTCGAATTTGAAAGAATAATTATAAAAATATATAATTGTTCGAACTAACCTGACTTTCTTTTATATCTTTAGATTTCATACCAGTTAACGACAGTTAAAGACATATTCACACATAATATACTTACCTAAATGAATTGTTAATCTAATCATAGTGCATCATAATATGGAGATTTCATATCACAGTTAACTATTGCATTGACATCATTAAAATGTAGGAGTGAGTTGAACTCATGAGCAGCAAGGATTGTCATAATCACAGATAAATAAGGAATCTATTTATTACTAAGTGAAGCAAAAACTTTATACATCTTTTAACGAAAATTGCGCTGATGTTAAAGTATAATATTTCGCACACTTATAATAGTTTAAATAGAGTAGAAGTGGCGAATGCTAATAATTATTTTTAATAATGTATAAAAAATATGTTAAATCAATAAAAAAAACATTACAAACCCTACTGTAATGTAATGAAACTCACACACACTTCAATGTATTTGAAATTGACACATACGCATAATTTAATATTTTGATTATATGTGGTCAAATTGAGAATAGATTTATATTGTTTGTCAGAATATATTTATAGTGTTTGTTGTAAAAAAAACTTTAATTATATCACTGAGTACAAATATTATTAGAGAACTTTTGTGTATGCGCAGAACCGAAAATTGGTTCCTTTATCTAAGAGTCACGTGACCGAATATAAATAATTATCAATAATTCATGTTACTTTCATCCACGAGCACGACAAAAGCTAAGGTAAATCCTTTAACTAATAATTATACTATTAAAACATACAACTTCTATGTGTTAACGCAAACATGTTAAAAATAAATAATCGTAGGTACCTATGTCACAAACAGCTACCGACAAACGACACGGTTTGTCAAACGTCAGTATTACAGCAGTCACGTGGTACTTGTTGGGACCATAAGCAGTAGCACACTATTTCTCTAGTATTATTTCTTCTCAAATGTACATTTTTCGAAATTTGACGAATCCATGTCATTGTTTTCGAAAGAATTGTTGTGAAATAGCGCTCGCTCAATATACCTATATTATATTAAATCTCAATATAAAAGAATTTGTGTAGCAGTAAACTTATAATTTAAATTAGTTATGTTCGAATTTCGACCACTGGGCGACCACTAGTATTGTTAATAAGCTCTCTGAGACACTGTCCTAGAATTATGTATTCAATCAAAGTAATCTTACATAGTTGATTTTTATGTCTAGAAAATGCTTTATATACACAAAATGTTATAAAACTAAAAACATATGAATGCCGTTAATTCAAAAATATTACAGAATACATTAGGTATGTCGTGTTTGCTTTATGCTAATAGACGAAAATTCATCGATGAAAATGAATATTTTTTATGAAAAGTTTCTTCTTTTTTACGGGCACTCTTAGTCCATGGTTTTTCTACAAAACTAGAGGTAGACTTCTAGCAAATGAGACTTAATCGAAGAAAATATTGCTGGTTACTTGAAGAGGAAATAAATAAAAAGAAAAAGTATGAATTTTTCAATTTCCATATATTAAAGTGCCCGTAGAAAAGAATAAAAAATATTTTTCAAAAAAAATATATGCATTGTGGCCTGCCTGTCAGGTTTGTCAGTAAGTAGGTATCTTTATTTTTTGTTTTGAGCTACTGAAAATGAAAATAATCTGTTATATAAAAATGGAGACCTATTTCCCGATCACGCCTAAATGGCTGGACCGATTACGCTTATTCTTTTTTTTGTCGTGTTTTCTTTTGCCATGAGAATGTTCATATGAAAGAAAAAAATAAGAAAATTGCGTGGAAAATAAGAAATTAAAGAAAACTCTAAAGTAGGTTACCATCTAAGTACTTTTAACAATATAATTTTTATTCCTAAATTGAAATTTAATTATATTATAAAGTTTGACAAGAACTGTCAGATGTTTGATAATTGGTGCTTTTGTCAATGGAAAATATATGGTTTGAAACAGATGCATCGATCAAAATTACATTAGTTAAAAGGTAGCTTATCATTGTATGTACAAATTCAAATTCAATATTCATAGTTAGGAACACAGGACAACGTCTGTCGGGAAAGTAAGGATGTAAGTAACGCGATGTTTTTTTTTTGTAAAGCGGGTCAAGGGACCATAAAATTCCCTATTGTGCCACGTCTCCAGAGACCTTTTGCAGAGTGACAGTGCCTCTTCCCGGCTTCTGCCCTCCGCAAAAGGTCTCCGTAATCTTCTTTTTGAAAGATCGATCCCAACAGGATTTCCATCTCTCGGTTGCAACAAGTGCTTTTGATCATGTGACCTTATGTCCACTTTGACCACTGATGCGGAAGTCGGTACCTATATTATATCCACCAGGTCGGCTCTACAAAGGTGCCATGTACTTGTACATCCTCCATAGCCAGAACTAGAGAAATAAAAGTCCACCTCTACAGATGCCTGCATGTAGGGGTAAGGCAAAAAAATCACCCTGAGGTTGCCTGGTATCAGGGAGCCTCCGTTAGTGACTAACCTACCCGTTAGCCACGCATCCCTCAGCACGGGTCGAATGTCATCTTGGATTGGAGATTTTTGGGCAGAAAGGTTTACTCCTTCCGGAATGATAGGACTAGGTGAATATGGATGGGAGGGCTTATAGAAGGCAGGAGGATTGGATTCAGGTGTAGGAAATGCCCTGCATGTTGGACAGCCATGCAAGGCACCCTGTACTCTCTTGGGCTTGTTGACCCTAGCTTCAACAGGGACCAATTGTAACCACCGTTTCAGCCTGGGCCAACGTAACAGGGTCCACCGCTTGTAGGCAGAGAGTCGAGTTGAAATGCAGTGGCCGAGAAGCATTAAATGCTCTTATATTGCGCGTAACATTTCCTTGGACCCCTAACATCGCGACCTTAATCGAGCCATCTAGTGAAATGATTAGTTGGCGGGTTGACCTCTTCCAGTCTATCTGTTCCATTCAACTTGATGCGAAAAAAAATTGTTGGAAAAATATTCATGCAAGAATTTCAATATTCACTGATCTGATAATACATATATCAATATATAAGTTGATCATATGTCGGAATATTTTCAAGAACTTTTACGATTGCATTTTTTCCGATTTTTAAATCAATTGACTACTGAGGTCGGTAATCGAACTTTTCAATACCGCTAAAAATCATAGTGTATAATAAATAATTTAATAAATTATTTAATTAACATGCACTCGTGATACACCGTATCGAACGCCTTTAAATGTTGAATTCAGTGTCAAAAAGATTTCACCCCATTAAATAAGACATTTATCTGCAGTGCTTAATAACTCTTTTAATGCATTTTTTTCCAGAGTCAATAATTACTACTGCAATGTTCAGGTTCCTAATGGGTAAGACTTATAATAATATTGTTAGTAATAATTATAATGCCATTTAAGTACTATTAAAAATAATATGTAGCTACCAAGGTTAGGTTAGGATATGATGCAGTGGCGCACAGTGTTGTCGGTTCATACTAATGTTTCTATAAAAAATATTGTGCATGGTTTTATAGTCCATTGTCTGGTGTAGGGTGACCATCATTAAGTCTTATGATCCGCCATCATCTCAGGTCGTCTAGGGATCAACTTAGCTAGCCTCGATTATAAGAGAGAAGAAGAACTTACTTAATTATTTTTTTTTATAAAAATGCATCTGTGATCACTCAAAGTGAACACAAATACACTCGACAGTAAGCTACTTAAAGCTTCTATCGTGAAAGGGGAAGATGGTTGGCACCTGGGCTCGAACTCACAACCTCCGCATGAAACAGTACGAAAGCCGGCGTCGTAACAGCTAGTCTACCAACCACTCTAAATTCAATGGTGTCTTCAATTAATCCACGTTCGCTCCCTAGGTGGATCATTCTTTTCTATGCCGTTATTCTGATATATTATCTTATTATAAATAATATAATTACTTATTTATAAATTCAATAAACATTATGAAAAGTATACATCATTGTATAAAAAAAATAATAAAATAAAATTAAATATAAATACAATGCTAATTATAAAAATATCGGTATTGTCACTCATGATACATCACGATGTTATGTAATAGAAAGATGAACTTTCTTAACATCATACATGAGGACTACAGAACTGCCTTTTGTTGGCATATCTGAGATCACTACACGCTAAGTTTCCCTAGATTCTCTTTAAGAATAACTCCGTCGATATCACTATATGTATTGTGTGTGTAGTTGGTGTATGCCACATATCTTTGATATCGTGAGCAAGATCAAGATATTATTTAATAATCTTGTTTTGGTTGGCTTTTTTCAAATATTCGTCATACGGTATAGAGATATCCACGATATACATATCTTATTACGTTCCTACGATCAACCAATACAATGTCCGGACGATTTGCGTTAATCGTTCGGTCAGTTTGAATTGGTAATACCGTATTATTATTATTCTATACTACGCTCTCTTGATGGTGAGTCTTGGTGTGTAAAATAGGCTTCTCGTACCACCCGGTGTGTAAAATTGGCTTTCATCTATATAATAATTTAGAAATGTTTTTTAATTTGCCTTTTATCGTTGCTCTATCGTATGTTAGAGCATCACGCCTAAACGGCTGAACCGATTTCAGTAATTCTTTTTTTGTCGTTTTGGATTTTATCAGTAGAAGGTTCTTATGAAAGAAAAAATTAAGAAAGTTGCGTGGTAAATCTACATAATAATTCAGAAATGTTTTTTTATTAGCTTTTTACCTAATTTCATCGCATCACGCCTAAACGGCTGAACCGATTTCACTAATTCTTTTTTCGTCGTGTTGGCTTTTATCAGTAGAAGGTTCTTATGAAAGAAAAAATTAAGAAAGTTGCGTGGTAAATTGGGAAATTAAATAAAACTCGCATTAGCCCCTCCTCTATCTACATAATAATTCAGAAATGTTTTTTTATCTTGCTTTTTACCGTATGTCATAGCATCACGCTCAAAATACAAATGCTACGTCAGATATGAATCTGCACAGAGCCGTGCAAAATGCCGGAGAAAGTTCTTTAATACAATTTGCTGCATTAACTTTAATATATTTAGAGCTAATTAAAAAACCCTATTTTTTAGGATCTTCATACAAAATTTTAATAAACATTAAAAGTGTCATTCTTCTTTTTCTGTGCTTATGTCAGTTATAGAGGTCTACAAAGCAATGGGAAGCCTAGAACCTGTTTAATTACCTACCGATCAAGCCTGACAATCGGAATCAAAAACGTAAAGCAAGACGGGTATAAGCTAGTAATCTATAATCTATGAGATCGGGGGACATACGTAGGACGTGACTAGGGTTCAGGACTACGGTTGTCACGGAGGTTGCATCGTTCCTGAACGGACGATCGTAAGTCGAATCCCAGGATTATCCTAAGAAGCTTCATAATAATAACAATAAGTTAAATACCAAGCACTTTTTTATTTATTTATTTATTGTCTACGCAACCAGTGGCTGATTTTACAAACACTTTTAAAACATTAAAAAATACAATAGGTGATGCCAAGAAGCAAACAACAAAAGAAAATAAATCAAACACAAACAAGGGACACAAAACAAATAGTGAGATATATAATATAAACATATGCAAATTTTATGAATGGAATATTGTAACATGGGGCCAATATCCGAGTGTAGCGTCAAAACGCCAGGTGGTCCTACTGAAGCTTTCAGGATCACCACGGGAGTCAGACAGGGCTGCGTACTGGCTCCATTTATATTTATTATTGTCATGGACTTCCTCTTGAGAAAGTCCATGCAAGGAGCAAGAGGTATACCGATAACACAGAGAGATGGTCTAATGGGCGAACTGTGCGATCTGGAGTACGCGGACGACCTAGCGTTGTTCAGTACGACAGTGGAGGAATTACAGCGCAGTGTTTCAAGACTCTGCGACGAAACATCACGCCTTGGCCTTCGAGTCAATGCCAGTAAGACGGAGCTCATGGCGAGTAATGCCTGCCCCGATAAACAGCTACCGATAACCTTCGACGGTCACCAGGTCTCCCGGGTGGATAAATTTAAATACCTGGGAGCAACCATTACCACCTCTGGTGACCTCGGGGCTGAGCTCCCGATACGTATCGGTATGGCAAGTGGCGCCTTTAACAACATGACCAAGATTTGGAAAGCGTCGGCGTTTAGTGTCGACGAAATGTAAACTGTTTGATGCGTGTGTGTTGCCCATTCTCCTCTATGGGTGTGAGTCCTGGCACCTGACCAAAGCCCAGGCACAAAAAGTCTCAGCTTTTGAAATGAAGTGCCTAAGGAGAATTCTGGGTGTAAGATGATACCACCGCGTCACGAACGACGCTATACGCCGGCGCACCCAGCGTGAGCCCATCACCTCTACCATTGGGGGGATGGACTTGGCTGGGACATGTGTTAAGGATGCCGAATGACAGTTGGCCGAGGAGAGCGCTGTTCTTTCTCCCATCAGGGTCCCGAAGACGAGGAAGACCCTCTCACACTGTGTTCCGCTCCTTCGAAGCAGAGCTGAGGGACATGGACATGGTGTGGGAGGAGGTCATAAACGTTGCGCAGGATCGAGCGCAATGGAGGGCTCTTGTTGCCTCCCTATGCCCCTGAGTGGGGTGTAAAAGGGAAAATTGATTGATTGATTGGGGCCAATATCATTATGATAGAAGGAAACATTATCGCATCACAGCATCATCGAAAATTAGACTTATTAAAAAACTTTATCGAAAATTTAGCTCACCTTCGACGTAACAAAACAGACCACGAGAGGGTCTTAGTCATCTTCAGGACCCTGAAAATCACTAAACAAAATAGACACTAAACTACCGAACATTGCATTCACATTTCTACTTATATGCAAATTCAAATGTATTTTTGCAGATTTGCACTAAGTTTGTATTTTGTGTGCAACCACGGTTGGTATATTATATTTTACTGCCTCTTTATAGGATTAGATAAATGTGATCATTTTGAATTCTATAACAATCGCTATCAAATTGTCAAATTTCAAATGCTGAACTAATAACGTCATATCCAAAGCCGAAACTCAATGCCTTCGTTGAAAGTTTTAATGAAGGATAACATAAATAATGAATAATCTCCCGAAGAATCTCTTCCAGCCAATCACTAATACTTCTCGCAAGACACGTTAAGGTCAGTTTCAAATCCACGCATATTTCGCAATTTCCGCAAACTATGCTCACCCTAATCTGGTCAATAACATTGGTATTGCACTATGAGAACATTGAATGGCGCAACACTGAACGATTACGAAATCGTTCGTTATGATAAAATAATTTGGCTTGTTCGTCTCAAGACTGCAGCATCCGAAGTCAAGATGGACGAGGACATGATTACTCACTGAGAATTATCTAATTATCAACGGTTTTAATTATTATAACCATGTTAATCTTATAATATAAAGGAAAGTCGGGTAAGTGCGAACACTTATAACTCGAGATAGGCTGAACAGATTCTTCCGATGTTTGATTTATTGGATTCTTCTCCGCTCCGGATAACAGAATAACTAATGAAATGTTGAAAAAAAAATGGATTAGAAATATTATAAAATATAATATTAAAGTTAGTACCTATTGTCACAGCCCCCCCTAACGAGAGGCTTTCTACCTAAGCTGACCTAACTTATTCTAAGCTAAACCTAAGCTTTACTATACCTAAACCTACGATGACACTATATGACGCAACCCCATTATACCTAAACTATCAATTGCACCATATTTATGCAACTACCTAAGCCCTGCGAGCAAAGCAGACCATCTGCAAAGCTAGGGCTACTAAATCTAGCTATAGAATAATCCTAAGCTGAAAACGACGTTGTCAGCTCTATTCTACTAGTATCTGGAAAGACTATCTAAAAAACCTAGAACATCCGTCTACGAAATGGCCATATCGTGATCGTCTAGAAACTAACCTAAGGACCCAAACGTTGTGGTTTTAGTCTAATAGAGATTTATTGTTCAACTGGATAATCCTGAAACATAAATTAGTCCAATTAGTTATGAAATAAAATATGGTAAAACATCATACTCAAATAACGATAACTTAAATAATATTTCTTCCTTGATTTGTATTTAATTTGCAATAATAGCGACATAAAATAAGTAGATAAATATTGCACAATCTCCCGTCACATCGTGATAATAGTCATCCTGCAAATAATTTATTAGTTTTCTAACAAATAATTTATCTTTCTCGATTGCCCTTCGAATTTAAAGGACAATAATTCTGGTCAGCTGTGAATCCATTGTCTTGAGAGAATTTTGCCTGTTATTAGATTCAAAATCTACTTATTTACCACAACCACAGTTTCAAATTCTACAATTATATCTACACCACACCCCCCCCCCTAATGGGGGAGGGGGAAATAGGCCCCCAACGGTCCGCCTATTTCGATTTCAGCCGGCCTAGACAGTGCTGAATCTCTGTGCTTGTTAGACTAATTCGCGGATAAACACACATAGATTAAGGTATACATAAATAAATAAGCATGCGCCCAATACATAAAATAAAGGTTAGTAATTATTATAGAATATTTCATAATAGGGCCTTAACGAGCAGTCGCTACGGTCGCTGACTGTACTCTTCCCTAGAAATATGACGAAAAATGGAACGATTACCGCTTCTCGTTTCTAGGTAGGGACTGAGTTTGTTAAGTTTATAAGTATTCGCTGCTACATCTACCCACATGAGTACACATATAGTAATATGCACGCATGCTTACATACATCCAGCAGAGACTAAAGATAAATTCCATGCAACTAAATAAAATAAGTATAAATACGAATATAAGAATATTAGTCAATTCCCAATTTGTATTAGGGAAGAAAAGGATAGGACTATTGTTAGTATAAAATAAAATAATAATATATATATTCTACTATTTGCCACACACTAGCGCAACTACAATTATTGTTAGAATACTACTCAAAGCGTATTATTAAAACACCAATCTACTATTTCAAATAATAAAGAATGATCTCTAACTACCCTCCACCAAGACACAAACACAAGCAAGCGAAAGCACATAAAATCTAATATAATATCTGAAATGCAAAAGTAGCGAAGCACAATCAAGGAGTTTATGGTTAATTATAAAATAATAATTTGAAATGAATCCTTTCTCTAGGATCCTTATCTGAAATGGAAGGGTTTGATTAGTATCATCATTATTTCATCATACTTACATCTAATGATGTAACACTTATGCAATACCTATCTGATTACGACATATTACGCAACACTTAATAACACAATAACGACCTAATTAAAATACCATTAAATTCATATCATAAATAAATCAATAAATTCATAATCCTAATCGACACAATTTGAAACTATAAAAGCTGAAGATAATCTAAAAGGAAATATAAAATTAAATTTATCACTCCAATTGGAAAACATAAATTAAGTAAAATATTATCGAAAAATATATGACCCTAATTAAACTACTATAAAATTAGTATTATTTACCAAATTTAAATTAAAAGGAAATATAATAATATTTATAAATGAAATAAATAATGCCATAAAGTTTAGATTATAAATAAATAAATACATTAGGCACAAAATGATGAGTTTATTATTAAAAGCTATAATAATTATTATTTATCAAGTTCAAAAATGAAAGGCAGAATAATATTCAAATGTTTTAAAAACAAATTATAATTTACACAAAAGGGAATATTCTTTATTTAATTTGTAGAAGACAAAATAATAAATATATTATTCAATGAAGTAATCAATTTGGAACCAATATAAAAATTAAAATATTTACTTATCAAATGTTTAAACAAATCGCTATAATTTACCCAACGAAACATTCATTTATTTTAAATTAGTAAAAATTAAAATCAAAATCTCTAAAAAATAAATTAATGAAACAAAATATAATTATCTGAATTGTCCTTGGGCCTGGTATAGATCTGTTCAGCACTGGAGACCACCATCCCCTTCCAGAAGTAGAAAATAACTGACCCTGCTGTTTGTAAGAGATCTTCACTCTTCAAGAGATGAGATGAACTGTCCCAGAAAGCTGTGGGATGACCGCCTTAGTAGGAGATCCTCACCGCTCCAAGATTTGAAATGAACTGTCCCAAATAGGTATTTGCGACCCCTTTTATTAAAATAAGTTTCGCAATATTTCGAGATACCTGTGACGTGTTATAGAACAGTGGTGTATAACCCCATGGGCGTCTCCAAGTTATTATAATTTAAGAATAAATCTATAAATAAAATCTAAAATACTTTACTAAAATGTTAGTCCCGTCACACTATGTAACGGATTTACTGACAACATCGCCATCTGTGAAAACTTCCATAATAACACAATTTTCATTAACTCGACCATTGAGATTCAAAACATAGTTTCAGATATAGTTTTTTAACATCCAAACATATTTTAAAAGTATTTTTTGTATAAATTACCAATTTGAAATCAATATTCATAGTAAGGACTACATGGGCCTAGACAAATTGCATTTGGCAATCGAATACAAACGAATTCTTCGACAATGTAGAGTAGGAAGAAAATTAACTGTCCACTTGTTATATTTTTATATAAGTGTCTTTGTTTGGTTTAAATAATTGTTTATATATGTTACAGTGGACAGTTAATCTTTTCGCACTATACATTGGAGAAATCTTCGTTTTTAGTCGAACGCCAATTTGAATTTGTCTAGACACACAGGACAACGTCTGTCGGGAAAGCTAGTTTATATTAATTTATTAAAACCTTAGGTATATGAGATTATGTAGAAATTTCCCTAGATGACTTTACTTTATACAAAGGTAGTTCAGTATAGCCGGTGGAACTTATTGCCTAAGGCTTTTTTTTTTCAGCTAACCAATACCGTCCAATCTGAGACAAGCCAACCCCGGGTAGAGTATCAAGCGAAAAAACACTTGAAAACGTTCGTCCCAACCGGGAATCGAACCCGGGACCTCGTGATCTGAATCATATTCCACTAGGCTACCGTGTCCTTAAAGGTGTAAACAGAGTAAAAAGGACGTTCGCTCTTCTTCGCATTTATCATATGAATAATCTCGCCTATTTCTTTTGTTTTTAACCTTTTTCCCTCGAGATCACAATCGATATGTTTTTGCACATCGTTGACGGTCAACCAACTTTTTTTTTTTTAATTTATATGTTGTTAAACATGTACTGGAAGTAATTATTTAAGTAATCAAATTTAAATAAAACACTACTTTGTCAACACTTGCACAATTTTATATTCCCTGACATGTTTCGAAGGGACACGCCCTTCATGTATATATTTTTAGCCATTTTTTTAGCATGACTCAGAGATTGATTGGATCTTATGCATCTATCCTCACCTCCTCAACTTTGGTAATCCCTAGAAATTTTCAATAGAGCCTTTTGATGACAACGTCTGTTGTTTATATACCTTTATGAAGTAAGTAATGGCGAATGGAAATGTTGTATCTTTAGTGTATGAATACTTCATATTTTTATTAAATTACTATCGAGTTGATTTAATGAACTTCGTATCTTCTATTTCTTCATCCAAACGGGCATTCAAATTCTCTTATGCTTTTGTTCAAATAAGCAATTCATCAATTTGATACAAATTTTCTCAAACCGTTCAAAATATTTATTTGAACATAAACGGCGTAAACGTATATTATATGAGTAAGTATGCACTTAGAATGGTACTACCAATATAGTGATCTTTACAATGAATGAAAATTACATGCTCTTAAACAAGACCAGTTGTTATGCATTACCGCAATACACGAACTGATAAATACATATCTGTCTGTGATGCAAAATCCACGCGCGTCAAACAGAGAGTAGCCGCGTTCACCTGAGTCTGACTCACCTGTGCGTACGTCTGGGTGGCTTAAGCGACCAGACGAAAGGTATATTAGAACCTGCGGACTCGAAGCATCGTTCAGTTCAACTGAAACGGTCAATCTAAACGGTCGTGTCAAATAAATAAACGGAAAGCCATAGGTAAACAATAGGAAAAGCTTCGCCAACAACTTGTCAAATGTCATTCGGAGTTGTCGCTTTTTCCGCGATCTTTCTATGCCCACCATCTCTATGGACAAGAGAACTTAACTATCAAATTTACAAAAGGGATTTGAACTATCATTAAAACATCGATTATAAAAATAATTTTCATAAAAAAGTGACCAAATTTTTAGTTCAATAATAAAAGATTTAAAATAGTTTTTTTTATACGCTTATTAGTTTTTGTATTTTTATAATAATTATTAAGAGGACTTTGTGATATTAGTGTTTTTTATATAAATATTTAAAATTATTTTTTAAAAAAATAAATAAATAAAATAATAAATCAACATGGCACCGCCACATGGGAAAAAAATTGAATGCGATTACAACGCCGTTGGGACGACATTACCAGGTGAGCTTTTGATTGAACTTTTTTTTTTGCTAAAATCGATGTATGAATTATTTTCTTTTTTTTGTAATCGATGATCGTGATGAACTCCCTATTTTCTATATGACGAAATTACGATGGGCTTATATTTTTAATTTTTTGTTTATGTTTACTACTTTTTTTGAAACATACCTACGGTTAAAGTCGTTATCACCTACAACCTAATGAGCCTTATTTATTTCCAGTTAACTCACAAAATGTGTTATGTATTTAGGTAAATTTCTCATTGTTTCTCATCTTTGTTGTGACACATCTGACTGACAAGAAGACTTTATTTTGAGAAAAAAAATTGCTATTTTTCTATTTTTCTCACCGTTTAAAAATACCCTCTGTTAAATACCCAGTAATAATAGTAATATTAAGAAGATATTACGAATGAATCCAGGTATGTGCTTTTCTTAGGTACCTACTACCTTTGTTATGTACCTACCTATACATACATAAATAAATACATTTACACTTTTCAGTACAACTAACAGATGACAGTATAGCCGGCGTAACATATTGCCTGAGATATTTCTTTCAATCAACCGGTTCCGTCCAATCTGAGACAGGCCTAGACATGACAATACATAAAAAAGACCTCTCAAAAATTGTAAAAAATAAATAAAATAAATCGCAATTGTCTAGATGTTGTTAGAAAGGTTTGCGTTAAGTTTACGTGTAGTTGTCAAATTTTACATACCAAGTTAGAGATCAGTGGGGCTAGTACGAGTTTAATCGAAAGCTAAGTGCACGCTAATAAGCGCTTATTAGCGTGCAAATAGTGTTCGTAAATTAAACGATCGAATCGTTCCATCATTTTTGTATGGAAACTTTTCGAAACTCTTTCGTTGATCGTTTCGATATTCGATCATCGAAAACTTATACTAGTGGTACTAGTGGAATTGAAAAATAATATTAGGTACCTACTACCTAAGTACCTATACAAAAAGTTTGCGATTAGTTTAGCTCGTTTAACCAATGATTTTATCATGCATCCTGAGCCAAGATACAATAATAAGATAATTTTTTGTTTTGTTTGAATATCATTCAGGCTTTTGTTTTATTTTCTGAATGTATTGTATTGTATTGATACTCTTTCAATTCACCATTCGATTCGAAAAAATATAGAGAAATATTAAAGTGTTTGTTGTCACTTAACAAATATTTTTTGATGAGTTAAATTTTTTTAAACTCTCGAGGCTTCCAATATTTTTTTCTGAGCATGCGCTATTGGTGGATTGATTAAAATACTGAATGACAAGGTATGTGGTTGGTTGGCCAGTGGTATCAGTCGACGGCTGTAGTACCTACAGCGTATTGAAAATCGTGAGTTCGATTCCGGTGCCGACCATTTCCACTTTCACGCCACAGCCTTTGCTTTTTGTGAAAGATCTCGAAAGTGTATTTATGTTCACTTTGAATGAGCCCTGATTCATTTAAAAAGGAGACTCAAAAACAAAATTAATAGTTTTTTTAGTTTTTGCTTTTCGTATTTCGTAGGTACATAACAAATTTTTATTTTTTATTCTTTTCTCTTGTTGCCTCCCTATGCCCCTAGATGGGGCGTGAAGGGAGTTCGGATTTGGTTTCTTTTCTCATTTACATAGTTATCTGTACTACCCATTTAGTGTAAAATTAATTAGTAGGTACGGGAGACACCTACACACTTTATACACATATCTGTCGTAAATAAATAAATGAATATACCTAACACTTTTCTATACAAAGGTGTCAGTATAGCCGTCGGAACTTATTGCCTAAGGCATTTTTTTCCAGTCAACCGGTCCTGTCCAATCTGAGACAGGCCAACCCCGGGTAGAAATTTCAAGTGAAAAAACACTTAGAAAAACTCTGACCCGACCGGGAATCGTACCCGGGACCTTGGATCTGTAGTCCACGTCTGTACAACTAGGCTACCGAGGTCGGTAAGACTAGGTATAATTGCGATGAAGTTCACTCCCTATAAAGGAGAGAATTGAAATAATTCCCTTTTTTTTTGTTAGATAAGATAATAATAATGCACAATACGTGTTTATAACATTATGTACAACAGTTATGTAATATAAAATTAGGAAATTATAAAGCTTAGGTATTGTATAGAAGTATCACAAATACTGATGTACATTACAGGGCAATATTGTTTACATTAAATAATATAGAATAAAAAATTACGAATCGTTTTGTTATCTTATTAAAATCAGTAAGTTTTGTAAACTATGTTTGTTTTTTAATGAATCTGTGCTCACTCAAAGTAAACTGTTTGACTCTTTCACTGTAAGCTACTTAAAGCTTGTGCCTTGAAAAAGGAAGATGGTCTGCACCTGAGATCAAACCCGCGACCTCCGAAAGAACGAAAGCCGGCATCGTACCCGCCAGGCTACCAACCACCGGCCGACAACAATAGGGAATAGATAGATATGCATTATATCTTATATCCTATTAAAGTTTAATTATTTTTGATGCCGTATGGTTTAATGGCATGCTGTAAAATCACATTATTATTTAATTTTCATTAAATAGATAAGAATCCTGCTATGCCACTGTTTTGAGGGCAGGTTGGGTGTTAAGATTCAGAGCCACTGCGAAGAACCGGTAGGAATTTCTAAGATTGGCCTCCGAAAATAATATAGCTGCCATCTTATCTTTTTTAACCAAGTTTTGGAACTGCTGGAAAGATCGTTTACGGAGTCTAAAAATGTGTAAATTTCGTGCGATTACAATATTAAATAGGTAGGTATTATCAAACAATATAACTAGGTATGAGGTGACAATATGATATTGCTGTAAGAAACTAGGTACTTGTACTTCCACACGTAGTCTCATTTAACCACAAGGTTAACCCTTGGTTCAACTAAGGTTTAAACGATTTCCGTAAGTTAAAAACCATTTAAGACGTGAGGTATTGAATAACAAACTTCAAAGTCCATTTTTTTTGTTAAAAAAATATTCACGAACTTAGAGATAAAAAAATTCACAAACAAAAAAAATTCAGACGATTTTGGTCTGCTAACTTCAATTGGATGGCAAATCATGAGTGTACCTATTAAAAAACACAGCTAAATAATGTTCTCAATCAAATTACTTCATTCAATAATTCATTCGCATTTGAAGTGACAATAATGCCCTGTTTCTCAAGATATGAAATTGTTACGAGAAATCTTTATATTAATACGTAAAGGAAAAACTTTGTGACCTTTTTACGGAAAATGCGCGAACGGAGGAGTATGAAATTTCGCACACTTATAGTTTATATAGAGGAGGGGTGACGAATGCCATAATTTTCTTAAAATTATGCATAAAAACAGAGTAAATCAATACATAAAACATTACAAACACTACTGTAATGTCATGTATTTGAAACTTACACACACTTCCACAGACTGCTTATAAAGAAGATCAACTGCATATAGAAAAAAATTAAAATGTAAAGCGCCTCATAATGGGTGCAGAAAGCTTTTTGAAGGCGGTATATTTAAATGGAAGGTGGAGCTGAAAATAGCGGGATATTCAAACTCATTGCGTCAAATTGAGAATAGATTAATATTGTTTTTTAATAATAATAGAAAAAAACTTTATACATAATATAAACATTTAAAATTTGACGTATCCATGTCATTGTTTTGAAAAGAAAATTGTAATATAGCACTCGCTCAGTCTAATGTTCAAACTTATAATCTAAATTAGCTATGGTCGAATTTCGAGCACTGGTCAACCACTAGTCATTATAATTGCTTCAAACAGGACGCTCATAGAATCAAAATTTAAATTTTGAGGCGAGCATGGCCGAGAGTTAGTTGATATTTTTCATCGTTTGACGGACAAACGTTGTTCAAAAATTATTTATTTCAAAATTTAGCCAAAAATCACCTAAATCAACGTACATTTTTTCGCAAATATAGTAAATAAAAAATATTCATATGAGCTTGAATTATATTGAAATTTTCAAGTCGCGCGTGTATCGACTCTGTGGCCATAAAGGTCATTGAAAAACATGGCATTGCGCGTGATTTTTTTTTTCATAGACATAAAAAAAATAGATTCGAATTTCGTAATACGAAAGCGACCTCGGAAGTCAAAATTTGTCGTGATGTCAAAATATAATCACAATCCTGGGTTCGACAATCGGTCGACTAAAAAAAGAAAACATTTTTTTTTAAATATCTAACTGCGCATACCTACTGCTTCATTTTGGACAAGATCAAGTTTCTATGAATTTACGGACAAGATCAATAGTTTCTATGAATTTAATTTCTATAATTATTTAATTTATTATTAAATTATATTCCTATAAGAAGAACTCGAATTAAAACGTTCAGTTTGTAGCATGAATCATGTTTCTTTTACTTTTACTATCCAGTTCTTACAAGACACTTGAATTTGTTTCTTCTCAACTTTGTTTTTTCTCAGCGACATTTTTGAACATTATTTTCTATCTTTATTAGTATTGTCTCGGAACAGGCTTAGGTCTAGTGAGGCAATATATTCCATTACATATATTTTTATTATATTGTATTATGTACTTTTCTTTTGGAAAAAAAATGTAATATTATAAGTAGCATATATTTCCAGAGCCCTGTCTTACAGGAAATCATACATATCTTATATGTATATAAAAATGGAGAGCTATTTCCCGATGTCGTCGCATCACGCCTAAACGGCTGGACCGATTTCGCTAATTCTTTTTTTTGTCGTGTAGGCTCTTATCAGGAGAATGTCCTTTTAGAAGAAAAAAATTAAGAAAAATGCATGAAAAAATAGAAAATTAAAGAAAACTCTACGAAGACAACCTTATTAGTACTTTTTATCTTATAATTTTTATTCCAATTTTGAAATTTTGACAGAAATTGACAATCAGTGCGATTGACAGAAGCGGATGGAATATACATGGTTTTAAACAGACGCATCGTTCGGAATCACATTATTCAAATGATAATTAATTCATCACCATGCAAATTCGAATTAAATATTCATAGTTAGGAACACAGGACAACGTCTGTCGGGAAAGCTAGTACGAGTATATCATGATTTTCGCGATTATTGGATGTTCGCTAATCATTATATTATTTAACATAATTGCTTGTAACAGCTTTGACATTGATAACCATAATTTAACCAAACAGTTAAATCACTCAAACCTCAAATAGCCGCAGGTTATATTTTTGTTCAAATATTTACTTGATATTAATGTATTGGTTCTTTTTAATACACACGAGACCCTGAACTTCTACAGCCATAAATGGTACAGTGCATATTAGGCGTCGTTATAGAGCGACAATGTTATAACTTCAATTTCAAGGTTCTAAATTTATTTAAAATTATTTATGTGACAATTCTAGTTAAATTACTATAATTTCGTGTTGAGTTCTCACCAAAGTAGGTAGCAATTTCTTTCAAATTTGTACTTTTGGATTGCAAAATTGCAATTTAGTATTTAGAGGTTAAAGTGACAATTACCTAAGCAACACACAATAATTGTGAATGAATGCTTGTATAGTTTGAATTAAACATGTCGAAATTATTGTTGTCGCTAGTAAAACATACTATAAGTACTTACCTTTTTTGACATTTCTGTGACAACTAGGGGTCTCCCGTAACCATGTGACAATATTATAATTTCAATTCTAAGCATAAATGATGGCTGAAGGTTATATTCTCATCACTAATATGGCAAAAAATTGTTGTAAAGGATTCAAATTTCCTGTATAGATTAACATGCTATAGGTAATAATTTCAATTGAAATCTTAATTTTGTTTAACCTTTATCCATAATTATTGGTGTTCATAAAATTTTGAATCTCGCATGATAGTCGATATTTTCTCGACTAAAGGATTCCGTTTATATTTTTTAAATTGGCGTTCTTATAAACATAATTGACATTCGATTCGAAAACAGAACATTTTCGTTTGTACTTAGTAGAAAAAATTGACAATCGACACTGAAATTTTTATGTTCGATATTTAAAATAATCCCAAAATGCACAATCGTTAATTTTTAAATGATAAAATGACAGCTTTACGAATGGGTTTGCGTGCGCTGATGGACAAGTTATATAAACTTGCAATAGCGCTATATATTCCAGCATTTCTATAGTAACTATGATCATTATCATAAAACCTGACATTTGAATAAACGCCGTGCTTAAAAATAATTTTTATTTATTTATGTGTTACTTTGTCTAGAATAAAAAAAGCATCGAGATTTTTCATTAGTATAAATGTGATTAATTAGTTATAATGAAAATATTCCGTTCTGTACAACATTCACTGTCCACACGAGCTCTTCTACTCATTCAAGTGGTCAGCCCTACTCTTACTGAAGTTGGCCATGACCACAATTCTCTTATCGTTCTAAGCTCGATCTCATATCGTTTGTTTGTATCACACTGTTTGCGCAAAGGTTTTTAACGTCATTCTAAACAGAGTCATTTTTTATCAATAAATAAGTAATTTTCAAAGCTTACCCAATTTCTCCGCAATTTAAATTGTTGATTGTATAAAATGTTGGAATAATAAATTAAAACGTAATTAAAATTTACCGCTTTTTTGTATCAAGGAAACAATATGCTCTGAATCCAGTTTGTCAGTAGGTGATGTACCAGTGGATGTTAAAGTTTTTTAACATGTTGAAAATCCAATAAACTACATTTTTTTTATTGAAAATGAATTTTTCATACATTGTTGTTCATTATGGTTAATGCCGGAAAGCATGACGATAACGCCTGCCCCGATAACTATCGACGGGCACCAGGTCTCCCGGGTGGAAAATTTAAAAAAAAATTAAAACCATTACCACCTTTAATGACCTCGTATCTGAATGGCAAGTGGCGTTTTTAACAACATGACCAAGGTATGGAGAGCGTTGGCGTTTAGTGTCGAGACGAAAAATGTAAGCTAATGTGTGTGTGTTGCCCATTATCCTGTATGGGTGTGAGTTCTGTCACTTGAAAATCTTGGGTATAACATAATACCACTGCATCACGAACGAAGCTATACGCTGGCGCACCCGGCGCAGTCCCATCACCTCCACCATTGTGGATAGGAGATGAACTTTGCTGAGACATGTGAGAAGGAAGCCGAAATAAGAAAGACAGTTGAGAACACATACATAGGAAATACTTGAAGTAGCTATTCACTATCGGTCATACACTGTTTTGAATTTAATAAAATGGTTATAATTATCGAGATTTTAGATCTTAGTGAATATTTTGATCAATAAACAAATAACATGTAAAGTTTGAGAAGTGCTGAAACGAGTAAGAGTACCTAGCATAGATCAATGGCAAATAATTTCTGTGTAATAATATAAGACAACCATGGCATGGCAATTATGTCAACAAACTAAACGATGGTGTGTGCACATGATAATATCTTTGTAGGTGGTCAGTTTGAAAGATTAGTCCTAGTTACTTATCATCTCTTTACTTCCTTCCGGTTTGAATGTTATAGTTATGTGGTTTAAGCTTCTTCAAAAAGTGGTATCAAAAAATGTGGTAAAAACCAATAAAAGGAACCAGGTTCAGACATTAATTATTTAACCCATTTTTGACCACTGTACATAAAAATATGTGTAGATACTTACATCAAACCAAATTTTTTTTATTTTTTTTTTTATTTACACTCTTGATCACATTTTTGTTTTGTTTGACGTTCGTGGGTGTTTATCGGGGCATCGATTATTTTCTTTTTTCGCTACAAAGTTTTTTTTTTACCCATTACGCCGTTTCCCGAAGAGGGTAGGCAAAGGGTACGGAGTTCCATTTCTTCCTATCCATACAAACCTCTTTCGCTTCCCCCAAACGCATAACATTCCGCATACATGCTCTTCTATTCCTTTTCCTCCTGACTTAGCCCTTCTCTAAGACGGCACCGATATGATCGGACCATCTGCTTGCACCCATTCTTCAGATTTATATATCCTTTTATATTCATTCTATTTTCGTTCATTCTCTCTACATGCCCAAACCACCTTAATTTACTCACTTTTATTCTAGTCACAATGCTAAAATCCACCCCACATTCCTTTCTGATTTTATCATTCCTCATCATATCAATCAGTCTCTTTCCGCATATCTTCGCAGTGATCTCATTTCTACAGCATTTATTAATGTATTAAGTTTTGTTCGGTATTTGTGAAAATTTTCAACTGATTTTTATATAAGATTATTTTGTTTTATTAATTTTCCTTTAGGCTAGTCACAGCCGGGTATCGAACTCATCACCTTCAAAATTCAAGGCAAACTCGATATAAATCAGTTCAAATTCACGAATCATATTTACATTCAGTAATTATAGCTGGCTTAATAAACAAATTTAAATAAGAAATAGATTATTTATTTGTTTGTTTTATAATATTATCACAATATGTTAAAAACTTAAGGTATTTCCACAATATTAATTACTCGTAGTTTTTAGACCGCCTGACTGTCTAGAAATAAATACCGCTAAAACCAATTATATTTTTTTTTATTAAAATAAAATTCTTTAACATGATAATGAAAATAATGCCAAACTATTGAATAAAAAATATAAATGTATTTTGAACTGGACTATATGGTTATCAAGAAAAGTTTAAAGCAGCCTTAAAACCTGCACTAAGCAAAAATAATCCACCACATTCAACTCTGGGTAAACTAAATGCCGTCCAGTTACAAATAATGTTGATTTCATCCAAAATCTGGAAAACCTAACAATCCTGACACATTAAAAAAAGTTTCGAATTAACTTTTTTCCATCCTTTTCTATTCCAGACAATCATTTCCTAACTCGATTTTCCGTTTTAACGTGGAGCCATTTTCATTTTTTGCACATTTTCTCAATAACCTCTCACACTTAAAATGTTTCCCCTTTCTTGTCGGCCGATTTTATTCATCTTCATCATTTCATTTCCAGCTTCTCTAAGCATTCTTTCTGCACTAGAAACAAACCATAATAAAAGTCTTTTTTTTCTCTTCATTCATGCTCGCTTATTCGTCTCAGCATAAAGAATCAACGAGTTCACTCCATGCGGCCTCTTCGCGTAATACTGTAGTTATCTTGAACATTAGCCTCATAAAGTCCTCGTATGTTTTCACAATTTGTTGTTCTCTGGATGAGGCCTAAATGGGTTGGTTATATCCTCTGTGGTCTTTTTAAGACTCGATTCAATTTAGTGATAACAGAACATTTAAAATGCACGTAGTAAGTTCTGATCTTGAACGCATAACCTAGGTTAATAACTTTTATATTAGATTTAACTCTGTCGTAAATAGGTACTTCATGTATGTACTATGTGATTAACTCAATAACTATAATAATTATTTAAATAAGTTGGACAGTAATAATTACAGTATTTAGACGATATAAGATCAACATTGTTCTTGTGAGATATGTTGATCAAGGATTTATCGTGATCGCATTGTATTTCAGTGTCAAATCACGATCGATCACGTATGTCGTCATCTTGTTAGTATAAAGGTTTCTAACTTTGATTTTCGAGACTTATAGAAGATTTTCACGCCATGCTCTATAAGTGCTGACATATGCCTCAGAGATTGGGACACTGACCATCAAGCAGGAGGAAAAAAGACTGGATGCTTTCGAAAGAAAGATCCTTCGCCAAATATATGGACCTATTAAAGATGGAAAAGTATGTCGAAAACGATACAACGCCGAGCTCTATGGTCTATACCAGGATTTCAGCGTAGTCAAGTTCATCAATATTAACAGACCACGCTGACCAGGACATCTGTTCCGTATGGATGACCAGGAGCTCCCAACAAGAGTGATATTTAATGATCCAGTTGGAAGGAGAAGCTTTGGAAGGCCAAATTTGCGATGGTTGGATGATGTTGTTGCAGACTGCAAGACTCTGGGGCAAAGGAACTGGAATGTGACAGCCGCCGATAGGGAGGTTTCGATACGTTTCTTGGAGGCAGCTAAGACCAACCAAGAGTTGTGACGCTGAGGATGCATGTATATACGGTTTTCTCCATCAGATATTTAAAGGAGAATAATTTGAAAGTCAAAGAGGTGATGCGAGAATAGAGGTTTAATGGCTGAGGAACATTCGTGAGTGGACGGGATCGACTATGCATGCACCGAGTACTTCTAACTGTGGATGAGAATGTTACAGCTGTCTAACATAGAGAGGCCTACTACACTCAGATGAAATTCGTCATCCAGGAGACTTGATTTGACATAACAAGAATAAGAAAATATGTAAATATTTATTTTTTGACATTGTTTTTGGGTAGTCCATAGGCAAATACATACTTATAAGTCATTTTTGTAAAAATTGTGGCTTGTCATCTTCTTGCTCCAAGGCCTTTAAATCTACAATTACAATCATTATCAAGCACATCCGTTGGGATCTCTTCTATAAAAAACCGCATCTTTTTGTTACACCCTAATGAATGACATAATACCCACAAGTCTGAGATAATTGCTTTTTGATAGCTGGAGGTCATGACATTTTTACACCTGACTACCCATCGCCGCTTATTTATAAATAATATACGATAATGGATCATTATATTTAGTAAGTCCAATTGTGTATAAGTTTGTTTCAATAAATCTGAGGTCTCGCTTGATTATACGCAAAACTGAAGGTCTGGGTGCATGTTCATCTAAGTAGGCACTGCGTTCTTACTGTCCCAGTAGTTTGTATCCTAAAAAAAACATTTGTATATAGCTATCTTACACAAATTTGTGCTCGAATCATGAAACATGGATGTCCAAGAAAAATTCCTCCTTGTATCAATGAACACGAGAGGGCTGAAAAAGAAAAAGCAAAAACGTGATATTCTTGAAGTAATCTTGTGTCTAGACAGTTAGGCTACCGAGATTAATATCCGGTATAAAATAAACGAGGAAGACCCTCTCATACTGTGTTCCGCTCCTTCGAAGCAGAGCTGAGGAATCTGGACATGGTGTGGGAGGAGGTCATTAACGTTGCGCAAGATCGAGCGCAATGGAGAGCTCTTGTTGCCTCCCTAAGTGGGGTCTAAAGGGAGTTTGGATTGGATTGGATAAAATTAATATACTAGCTGTTTTAAAAGCACGCTACCTCTTCTTTCTGGTAGCAAACCAAACATAAGCCTGCACCAAATAATAGATACGTTAAATCAGTTCCTCATCCAATTCTCCCAACTCACCAGCCACTTCGATTTCTACTAGGTGCTGCAACGCATGTCCCTAATCACCTTGTCTATATATGTAGTTATTTCTGGGGTGGCCTCTAAGTTTTTTGGATTTGGATCATTCCTTTGACCATAGTAATAAGCGGACTCTGGTGCCTAAGTTATGTTCTATCCATTTGGTACGTCGCGTTGGGCAACTGGGAGCTGCCTTGTTTCCCCGATTCTTACTCAGTGTCTCGTCATTTGCGGTATGATCAATAGCATGTCACTGTGTCCGTGGCACCATATTTCAAATTCTTGTAGACACCCTGACTGACTCCCTCTGACTGATGGTCCATGTTTCTCTGATACTCTTGCCTGACGGACTCTTCTCTTTATATCAGCCTTCGAGCGGCCATATTGGTAAATTCTGCCAGCCGAATATAATATAAACTCCTTCACACGATAAAATTGCAATTCTCCCTTTTTGACCCCACTTGGGGCTCCTCAGGATCATAGGAACGCAACAAGAGCCCTCCACCGCGATGAATCTTACGCGGCTCCAATGAGCTACTCCCACACCATGTCCAAATCCACCAGGTCTTCCTCGTATTCGATAAAATTTAAAAATGGTAGATTAAAATAATATACTCTTTGAACTGTCTTAACATTTAAATACAAAATAATATAAAACAAATTATTAATCAATAAAGCTATTAAAAACACACATACATAGTGCAGCTATCTGCTAATTTAATTCATTAGCTTATACTTCTTCAGAATAGATATTTTTTTTTCTTTAATAATGGTCGAGATAGATACTTTGTTAATAATATGGACAAATTTATCTATAAGTAGTAACGATGTTTTTTTTTATATTGGGACGTGGAAAGATCAAATATGTTTTTTTTTATTTTGTGATAAAGTATCGTATCCTTGTTATTAAAGTGAGTGATTGTACGATTTTTACAGGTATACTAGCCGTCGCATAACCGTCGTTCTGTCAAAAAATAGTATATCGGGTTAGAAACTTTTTATATTATTATGAAAGGTTTTATTCATTATAATCATTGAGATGTACGTCCCATATTATCTTACTTTCTTTCTTAGTCACCTGTGAACATGTAGGACGTGTGCTACCAAACAAGTCAGGATAATAAAACATTGTGGAAAAGTTATACAATCTTTTATTTGAAATTAATATAATCCGCGTTTGTTTTGTATGAAGATGACATACAAAATTTTGTAAACAAACAAATAGTAGCTGGGCAACGCGAGTGATAACTACCAATATTCGCTATGTCAGATTTGAACGAGTTATTGATGCAGAATAGGTACCTTATTTTTGCAGCAATAGTATCCGCCTTTTGGAAGTTTTTCAAAATTGTATTATACACTGTATTTTTTTATATCCAATAAAGATTTTTTTTTTTTTTAATTATTTATTTTATATCCAAATATAGTAGTCCTTATTAAATCATACGAAAGCTTTATGTTTCAGCCAAAATAAACCAATTCATGTTTGATCACTTGAATTTTAATATTTGTACCTAATTAAAAGGTACTCTTTGAGTATTTTCTTCAAAACGTCATTATATTTCTTATAAATTTAGTTGGTGCATCATGGTTGTAAAACCTCGATGATTACGGGAATGCAATATTTGCTTTATTTGTTTAAAATTTCTACTATCAAAATGATAAACCAAAACAAAATTGATCCAAAATATGAAGGGAGCACCTAATTGGACGGGAAAAAAAATTTAAAAACAGTATATTTATTACAGAAAGCGTTGTTGTACACTCTAAACCATTTTCAGTTGACATAAAATCCAACATGGCGGGCTAAAATCTACAGAGATCAGCTCGCAATCAATCGATATGGGTACCTATACTACCTCGACGACGGCTTGACCGCAAATTTTCTACCGCTGAACTCTTATTTTCCACTGATCACAGTTTTTTTATAAAAAAGCAAGAGGTAAATAAACAGTTGCTACGTTTAAAGCTGCAGTTAGATGTAAAGGTTTTTTGCTCACCAATAAATCATGCGAGATTAAAATAAAAAAGAAGAATAAAAATATTTATTGTAGTATAATTTGCTAATGCAACTTGTGTAAAGTTCGATATTGTACCTAATGATGAGCTCACGACTACATTCTCCCTGCACCCCGCACGCCAGCCTGGAGGAGACCAATCCGCAGCAAACCCGACCCGCACGAAACCAACCCCCTAGTCTGGTCGAAGCAACCAAACCAAAAAGTCGGCCCCACACAAATCAAGCCCGCCGCGGGCCCCCCCCCCCCCAAACCAGCCCACAATACGGGGGACCTAAGCCCCACTAAGGAGCATAGGGAGGCACAAGAGCTCTCCATTGCGCTGGATCATGCACCTTTACAGGGGATACCATTTGCCTGAACTCCCCCTGATGCGAACGAAGCTTATATCTTGTGCCTTTGCTGACCTGTTGAGGTTTAAGGACGTGAGATGGTCACGACTAACAAACATTATTACAATATTATAACAATAATTATTATAACCGATTAATGAATGTCATGAAAGATTATGTAAACAATAACAAACTAGTTGATTGTTTGATGTTTTCTCCGGGAGAACTTTTTAGAAAAGCGATTTTTAATCAAACATTAATAATATGAACCCAATATTCTAATTGAAACAAATATTTTTTTTACATATTTCACACGCAAATAAGGCTTGTGTCGTCAAAGAGTAAGATAGGCGTTTCATCGAATAACATTCAGTAGGTACCCCTATTCCGACCGAATATTACTCACCAACGTTTGTTAGAATCACGGAAATTTTGTGTGGTTGTGAAGTTTTCTGAAGGGGCGCTGTACACGTTTCCATACAAAATTTTGTCTTAAATATTTTACTTCGGATAAACTTTAAACTTTCGTGAAATACCTTACTCGATAAGAAAAAATAACAACTAATGACTCTAACAATTCATTACTAATGTTCGATTTTTAAATGGAACAAACCACTACGGGCTTTCGACCGTCTTCTACTGTTATTTCGAAGGCTGGCTTAGTAAGCCAGCCTTCGAAATAACAGGCTTAGTAAGCCAGCCTTCGAAATAACAGTAGAAGACGGTCGTAAGCCCGTAGTGGTTTGTTCCATTTAAAAATCGAACATTAGTAATGAATTGTTAGAGTCATTAGTTGTTATTTTTTCTTTAAGATCTAGTCCTGAAAAGGTCACAAGAATCTAAACATAATTAGAACGTTGTGCACCAACAAAGCCAATAGGCAATAAATATGAGACATTAACAAAAATGGATATAGTCATATCCTGGCGCCAAATACATGACAGCAGTCGCAGTCTTTAAATTTGGTTGCTCTCTTGTTCTCAACAATTTCCAACTTTTATCTCTATTTTTCATTTTATTATTAAATTTCTACTTGTTGCATACATGAGATTTTTCGACATGTTGAACATGTTGAGAATTCTCATGATTAGGAGTTTCGGAGACAAACATTACCACCTAATGGCGAACGTTGTTAACGTAAAGTGATCACACTAAGCCAGCCTTCGAAATAACAGTAGAAGACGGTCGTAAGCCCGTAGTGGTTTGTTCCATTTAAAAATCGAACATTAGTAATGAATTGTTAGAGTCATTAGTTGTTATTTTTTCTTTAACTTACTCGATAGCCTACTTTTTATGGACGATATGATCACGCTACGCGAGCCTTCGAAATATCATTAGAAAAAGGTCGTAGGCCCATTATGATTCAAATAGGTATAACTATTTGAGCATTATAAAACAATATTATATATTCAGTTTTAGTAATATGTTTAGTATGAATAATATGTTCTTTTGTCATCACGCGTAGTTCCCTTAACAAACATTATAACATAATACATATTTATATATTATATATTTTTAGTTATTACGTATGTACTTGCCTACACGTTAATAACTGCCATATATCACACCGATATAAACATCTTTATTCAATAAGTCAATAAACAATATTTATTCTAAACGTTGTACAGTAGGAAGTTGTCGTCCAAGTGAATAATTCTATTTTCCCGCTTATAAAAGGAAAACCCGGGACAGTACATACAAACTATGATAAAATAGAATGATCAGAAACTCAATCATCCATACTACACTGTCAATTAACATAATGTTGACCAATAAATTTATGATGTTTTTTACACTGATATTCCCTTTTGATCGTGGGTTTTAGAAACAGAACAGGAAAAGTTTTTCTTCTATGATTATTGCCCTTCAGATCTCATCCACGTTAATTTTAACTTTCAAACTATGCAGTAAAATCATCATTTATCCAGAATTAAGATGTCCAACTGAATATTTCCATCTGGGGCTGGAGTCAAGTGAAATAAAATGGCCACCAACAGCATCGTTCAAACGGTGTTCCCATAATAACAACTTGCAAACGACAGGGTTTTACGTTGTAACCTTGGAAACATCGTTGGCGGTCATTATTTTACACATGACATATTTAGTCATTCTGGAATCTCTAGCACTACAGCTTTGGTCATTCTTAAAGCACCTTTTATCAGCTCTTCTTAATATATTCTCGATTCTGAAACAATTGGGGACTATATTATTTACTATAGATTCTTTCACTGGAGGCTATTCCATTGAAAATAACCTAAACCGTTTATATGGTATGATAATTTCTCTTCCCACAGATTTATAGCCCAAATCAAGCCGTAGTTTCCAGAAAACCTTTCCCTTCGCCTCGACTTGTGTAACCCTTGTTTAAAATCCTTCTTTATCTTTTGAATTGTATATAAATATCCAACCCATAGTAGCCTCGGCCTGGAATTTTCAGACAACACTCTTTCGTCATTATTATGCAAATCATTCTCGAAATTTCGCCATCATGTATAGAGGTCCCTATATCCTTGGCAGTACCTCCTTCCAAAATTATTCAGTAGTTTCGATGATTTTTGTCGTCTTCCACATCGTTCCCACTACAGTTTTGATCTTTGATTTCAAAACGAAATTAGAATGAAATTTGGGATAGAGCTGTTGATTCATTCGAGGATTTGAAATGGCGCAATCTTTGATTAACTATTTTTTCATCTCTCTGGTATTCTCTTACAAAATATTTATTATAAGGTTTCGATTCAATAATTTGCTTATCATGTTTATAAACACCCATTGCAAAATAAACGTACGGAGATTATAACTTACATCTTGCGGCCACTTTCAGTTTAGCTCGAGATTGCCGGTGTTATGTCTGATTCGCCAACAACAACATTGTGAGAATATTCGGATAAAAATATCGAAATTAATTAATTAATTAAGTGAGAGTGTTGATTAATTAATTATTTTTTTAAACAGTGTTAAGTAAGTAATTTAATTCAAAATGCATCCGAAAATATTACAGCTCTACGAAGAGATTGCTTACAGTTTAGTAGGTGAAAAATATTACAAATCCGGTTACACAGAAATCGGCTTGGATCTTTACGATATGTATGGCAATAAAAAAGGTAGAAATATATAAATTTTCTCTTAACTTTCCTCATAATATTTCTTACTTTTTAGCGGCTTTCTATTCAATTTCAAACGTTTTGAACAACGGGGAACGATTCGGGTAGACGGCGGTGTAAGTCGATTACTCTCTCAAAATTATGGGATATTCAAATGTAAATAAAATTATGATCAATGTTGAAATTAAACGGGTTCTTTAAATCGTACGAACATCGCTAATATCTAATCTTCTAAAGTTAAATATTTAAAATTATTTTTATTCTTTATTCCAATTTCAAATTTTCTGAGTAACAATGTTGCTAGTTGCATAAAAGTCATAGACTATACACATTAAAAAATGAAAATAAGACCAATTCTCAATTTATAGTTATTCAATCCTGATACCATGATGTATGGGAGTGAAACTTGGACATGTACGAAAAATCTGAAAGTTGAAATAAATGCGGTAGAAATGAGATCACTGCGTAGGATATGCGGAAAGAGACTGATTGATAAGGTGAGGAATGACAATATTTGAAAGGAATGTGGAATGGATGTTAGCGTAGTGACTAGAATGAAAGAGAATGAACGAAGAGAGAATGACTAAAAGGCTATATGATAAATCTGAAAGAATGGGTGCACGCAGACGAGGCCGATCTCGAATGACATGGTCCGACCATATCGGTGCTGTCTTACAAGAGGGCCAAGTCAGGAGCAAAAGGAATAGAAGAGTATGTATGCGGAATTTATACGTTTAGAAGAAGCGAAAGAGGTATGTTTGCATAGGAAATAATGGAAGTCCGTACTCTCTGCCTACCTCCTTCGGGAAACGTCGTGATGGGTAAAAAAAATCTCAATTTAACATAGATGAAATAAAATTTCAAATTCTCCTTTCAAAATTCTATTCTATTTATACACACACAATATTGAGCATATCAACGCTGTAGGTAAAATTAATCATCTTGTTTGCGGTATTTTACCATTATTATTGTAATAATATTATTATTTATGATAAGTTATTATTTATGATAAGTTATTATTTTCTGAGGATAATAACAATTGCATAGAACATAATTACTTTTTTTTAAAATAATCCAGTCAGCTTCCTTGTCGATTTGTCTAACATTTCGAAACAACCATCTCCGTGATATAATTGCGTCAATAGAATACGTATAAAAATAATACGTACAATTAGCTTTCTCAAGGTGCTTTGCAGATTTAACTTAAAATTTATACACAGTAATTTAAGATTATTCATACAAAGTTAATATCATAAAATGATTGCATACTTAACATATATGTTTGTTTAATGCTGCTAATAATATGACATTGACCCTGCTAGGAAGGAAGTGCCTCGCTGTGTTCTCTGGAGTAGTTTTGAAAAGGATTTTGATAGTTGTTTCCCTGTGTTCTCAAGCGAAGCCGTTAACTGTGTGTGTTTTGTAGGAGTCTGGATCATGCTGATTATGATAATATTATGTTTTAGCAAAAATGAAGAATAATAGTATCAGTACAGTGGGCAGGTTTTTATGCGGTTTTATCGTGGAGGTGTACGAGTATTGCATTCTCCGTATAGTGCTTAAATTTTTAAAGTTTGGTATTCGTGATGTTATTATTACAACCGCATTTCTTTGTTTCGTGGACTTAACCGAGGCCTTCGACGGGGTGGCTCTTGACGATGCCTCACGAATGTCGACAATAATCTATCTAAAATTTACATATATTAGTAATAACATTCGAATAGAGGTGGGAAAGACAGTGCTCTATAAAGAAACACGAGCTGACATTGGCATCCGGAAAGGTGATATCTTTAGTCCTTTCCAATTTAAAATCATTATGGACACGATAATAGAGGTTATAAAATCATTTTAACTGGAATAAACCAAGGGAAATAAGCACATAAGTTTTATTTTTATGCAGATGATGCTGTTTTTGTGGCAGACTCTGATAATAATCCAAATGTCGATATGTTGAAGAGAAATTATTTCTCGAGACAGATTGGCAGTATCAAGCCAAAATACGTGAGACTTGTATGGCCAGGTCTAGATTTTAAACGGTTTTCCAAACTTTGATGACGAAAAACACCAACTTCGAGGCTTCGCAGCATATATGTCCCATATATGGTACAAGAAACTACAAGCGATTACATCTGACGTTTATGATATATTTTAATATACAATATAATTATCTGCATTGTTTCTATCTGTAAACATTTTGTGATGTACATATGACCATACGATAAATAAATAAATATGGATTTACTCAGAATTCGGAGGAGAACATTTAGGGTGTCTCTGGGTGTGTCTGTGAGTGTGTCAGGGTGTGTGTGTCTGTGTGTGTGTGTCCCCTTATTATAACTTTTGATTCGCTTGATGCACAGATTTAAAAATTTCAGAAAATATTATATACTTTAAGTCTAAAGATAAATCGTTACGTGTGTATGCAGCTAATTACAGTCTTGTCATAGAAAAATATTACATTAAATTAAAAAAAAAATAGAATAGGTAGGTACATGTAATTGTATGGCCAATCTTTACGTAGTCAGGAGTACCTAAAAGGAATATGAGACAATGTATGCGGAATGTACTAAAAGCGACAGAAGTCGAGAAAATGATGGCAGGCACAGTAGATACGAGTACATACTTAACTTAACATGCACTTCATATCAGCGTTTTTGTAATGTTATATTATAAAATGACATAATTATAAACAAAATAACTAGGTACATATACCTAAATAAAAAAGGTAAAAAAATAATTATGTAACACTGGTTATTAATCTATATCTACATAATGTTTAATTGCATTTTAATTCATTGCTTTAATATTTATTCAAATTTGATAAAAATTGACAATATAAACCTGCGCGTGTATGATTTTTGATACCTATAAGTAAACAGTATTCTTAACCGTACTCAAACCTACGGAAAAATAATTAAATCAATCAAATTATATTTTTGATTATAGCTTTCCTGACAGACGTTGCCTTGTCCCGTGGTCCTAACTATGAATATTGAATTCGAATTGGTATAATGATACATTAATTAGCTTTTAACCAATGTAATTCCGATCGATGCATCTGTTTTAAGCCATATATTTTCCATCCGCATTTTGTCAATCACACCAACTATAAAAAAAACTGACAGTTTCTCTCAAACGCTTTTTAATTTCATAATAACAATAAAGAATTAGCGAAATTGGTACAGCCCTTAGCCCATGATGCGATGCCACGCAAAAATAGGGCTTTACTTTTATAATATATAGAGATTATTCTATGAGGTCTAGCATAAACTTTCGCTGCCTTAAAAATGTAGGGCAAGACCTTCTGTAGGGTCTTTGAGGTCTTAAAAAAATTATAATATTTAGTTATGGTCTGAATAGACATCCGACGTTACTTCATGATACCTAACATTTTAATTCATTATTGCGTAGGTATAATATTTTTTTTGTGTTACAAATCTGTTCCACAAAATATAAAAGAATTAAACACTTATTTACTCAACGATGTCATTAAATACTTTCAATTATTCCAAATAAAAATAATAAAAAAATATATTAATTCTCAAATCTTTTTTGTTCAAAGTTCTTTGTAAATCTGAAGAACTTATATTAGGTATAATAGGTACGACAACCCTATTCTCTGTTTTATCGGAAGGCAGTCACGGTAGTAAAGTGATCATTACACGATACATTTTGTATGGGAAACGTGTATAGCGCCGCCACAGAGATATTTCTAGAAACAAAAGCGATTCTCGCATTCGATACGTATAGACGTTTCCCATACAAAATGTATCGTGTAATGATCACTTTACTACCGTGACTACCTTCCGATAAAACAGAGAATAGGGGTAAAGAAAAAGGACACGAAATCAATAAAACGAAATACCGCTGTCAAAATTTGGATAAAACAACCTCAAATATTGATTTTTAATGAAAATATTTTGTTTATTTGATTTCATACAAATTCAATTAATTGCTATACCGTTATGTAAATTGAATGCTTGCAATTCACCTCTCATTCCGATTTTTTTTATCGAGTCAACCATAGTTAAATTAAGTATTTATAATTATCAGCATTTCCCATAGGAATTGCTTCCACCATTTATTGAACATTTTCAAATGTGCATCTTCGTCTTCTTGTAATGTTATGTTTTTTTTTTTTTTTTTTTTTTAAATGATTTATTTTCAAATTTATTTTCATCATATAAAAAGAACGTTCTCATAAGATCTCTTAAGACACTTTGAGGAAAACATGTCTAAATTTTTCGTTTTTGAGACTACAGCTGTCAAAACGTTAAACAAAGCCAAAACATAGATTTATTTTTCAACCAATTGGACGAGGAGTTGTGCTAACTTTGTTATTTGTTAAAGTATTATTTATACAGCTGCCTACTTTCCATTCTGTTATTAACCCTCTAATGTGCCGATGGTATGGGTGTATTGGGTTAATAAAGAACCTTTCACACACTTATAATACCGACAGATTTATTTTTAAAGAATCAGTAATTATGCAACATTTTGTTTCCTCCTTTCAGATATCGGCCTGGGATCCCGACACGTACAAGCAATGTTGTTGTTCGTAGGCATGGCAATCACCGAAGCAATCGGAGTCGCTCTCAGTGTCGGCATTGTGGCAATGACCGACGTTTACAACATCAATGACGACATAGAAGTAAGCCATTTCTTCTTCACTATATTACTTTGTCGACATAAATACGGTGTACCTATTTATAAATTATTTGTTGAATACTTTATTGCGTTTTTTTGACTAGGTTTTATTAGACACTAGTTTTCCCGAAAGACGTTGTCCTGTAGTCCTTACTATGAATATTGATTTCGAATTTGTAATTTATACAAAAAAATGCGATTAAAATATGTTCGAATTTTAAAAAAAATATTTCTGAAAGCTTGAAAGAAATTCTATCTAAAATCTAAGTACCAATATTTTGAAACTCAATAGTTTCAAGTAATTACAAATTGTGTTATGGAATTTTTTACAGATGGCGTTGTTGTCTTATGTTTTATTATTTATTCTGTTATCCAGAGCGGAGAAGAATCCAATAAACCTAGCATCATAAAACTCTGTTCAGCCGATCTCAAGTAATAAGTGTTCGCACTAACTCGACTTTCTTTTATATTATAGATATTGGTTGTACGTTTTGGGTAAACTGCTTTTCGAGGCAGTTTTGAATGAAAGGATTCACTCATTCAGTAGATATATAGATCAATGGTGTTAATAAGTCGAATTCGATTAAAAAAATTGAGTGAATACATACTAAACCAATATTAGAAAAAAATTAAATCAACTTTAAAGAAGAATGCTATGCATAACGTGGTCAGAAATTAAGAGATTCATAAAAGAGCTGATTACAACTGAGATTTGATTAAAAAACTAAAATGATCGTGAGGCTTCGTATCTGTGAATGTAAGGTATTTTGTGAGTGAAGAAAAGTATGAAATTATTAAACTTATTTTAATTAGCATTATAAAATGTTACAACATGCCTGAAAAATGCAGATTTCTCGGTTGGCAATTTGCGTGTCTGGACTGTAATGAGACTTAAGGTGGGCTTCTCGATCGTTAGTAATAGCAAAGCGTTAGCGATAGCAAAGTAATAGCAATATTTTAGTCATTAAAAATGTAATGTTATAATAATTTTGCTAGATGAAAAAATGTTTTTAAGCATTGTGATGTTGGTATGCATGTTACTAATCGATTATCAATTACTTTGATATTTATTACGATCGAGTAACGCCTGATTGTGAAGTATTGTGCTATTACTTTAGTATTACTCGCAGCGTCGAAAAACCCACCCTAAGAAAAGGGCTTTCTTGGAAAAAGGGCAAAATCAAGAGCGAAGGGAATATAGATTACCTACTTTCTACTATTAAAGTTACAAAAAAAAGCTTTAAAATACCTACCAGTTTTTTTGTTATACGATGAAAATAAAGGTTTTAATATCTAATATTACAATTGAAAAAGTAGAAGTTTATCTCTAACTTGAAATCTAAATTCACATTGATCAGTAATTTCTTTATGGAATATTGCTGACAAAGTTTTATTGCTGTTGTTGAAATTGCGTGAAATAAACCCGCAAAATTTAACGGAATCGTTATTGAATCGACCTCTATGAAATTATTGTTTGGCTTTCAAATTAGCACAACTTTATCTACACAATTGTTTTTAGACGTTCATTACCAAAATAAAAACAATAATAATAAATTATCTAAAATAAATAAAGAAATCTTAGCACCGTTCAAGGTTGGCTTAATTTTGAAAGTGTTCACATACAATGCATAACAATGCGTTGTATTGTTTAGAATGTTCACTGAAGAGTAAACATTACAGTGTGATTGAGTTATCTCAACACGGGCTTCCTGAACAATCGTTAACAATGATTCCTGAATCCTGTTTGTAAAAAAATATGAATAAGATTGTATTGAATTATTTGAATAATTATAAAACCCAATGAATATTTATTATTATGTAAAATAATGATTTATTTATTCATAATCCGTTTCGAAAATCAATCTTGAGATTACAGATGAAATAAAATGACGGCTCCATTTCGAAAATGTTATTGATAGACGGAAATAATTATTAATGTTGTACAATAAATTATTTTTTGCATTATATTTGCACGAAGCATCCAAATATCATTGGTCGTAATATAAATGTATGCGAACTTTGGAGTGGTCGGTAGTCTGGCGGTAACGACGCCGACTTTCATCCTGGAGGTCGTGGGTTCGATCCCAGGCCATCCGAGAATCTTCCTCTTTCAAGACACAAGTTTTTAGTAGCTTACTGTGAAAGAGCCAAATAATGTATTTGTGTTCACTTTGGAATTCGAAAAATTTGGCCGATCATCGTTTAGTTTTTCTCCACATTTCAACGAAAACCTTTGTAAACAAAAGTATTTGAAATTTTTTTTTTTCTTATTGTTAAAAATGGCACTACAGTAAAAATAAATACTAAAAAAAAACATTTTTTCTTTACTTAAAACTTTGCGCCAAACAGTGTAGATATATAATATCCTAAAAGATTTACAGCATTGCGATGGTCTGAAATCGATAACTGAAGGTGATTATGTTGACCATAAATCTTAGTATAGCAATTAAATGTCAATTTTCATTAAATTGAACCTACTAGTATGTTCAGAAAATTTTGAACAAAGGAATTTCATTCATTAGGCTGATAACAATACACCAGGAAATTTTTGTACCGAAATAAATGTTTTTACTAAAAAATAATACCTTCCTGCATCGTAGACTAATTGCTCAGTAAAGGAATAGGAACCAATTGTAATTATCCAAAACGTTACCATGTTGATATTATGGGCATAATTGCTCCGTGGTGGAATCGGTTTGGTCCATCTTTGTATTCGCACACATTCCGTGTGACTAAACGCATTGTATGACCTTCGCTTCTGACACTTATATACGTAATACTAGTTTAATCGACACATTTTCATAACTAAACTATCTACTGGTAAAATCATTTTGACATCCAGTGTTATCTTCTTAAGAATACGCTCATTCAGTCTGTTCTTCCTGAGTACTTACTGCTTGCCTATATCTTTAACCTTTTTGTAGGTCGTATATGAGGATGAGGTTCGTCATTCTGGTGATTTTAGGCTAGTTTTGTGAGAGCGTGAAATCTAACACTATAACATAGTAAGGCTCTTAATGAACAGCTCGTAATCAACGTCTCAAGATTAGATCCAAGAAAAATCAGGATTTATAAACCAAGTACCTAGAAGGAGAAAGAAAAACAAAGCTGCAATGAATTTTAGCCTATGAAAATTGTATCATTTAAACATATATCTCATATTTCTTCTTCTTCCAGAAAAATTTTAATCCCACATGTTATGGAGCCTTCTATGTTGATTTAATTTCGCCACTTTATTTCGTCATCACGTCTTCGAAGGTAGTTCCGCAGCTTTAAAAACTTGCGTGGTATAATGAAAAAATATGAATAGAAGTGGGCCCATGTGAGATCCCTGTGGCACTTCACTATTGCCGTGAATGAGTCCAAAATTTGTCTTCCAAATCGGACTTTCAGGATACAGTATGTCATAAATTATCACTAAACTAGTCCAAAGGTCTCCTCGAACCTTTTTCACATACAGTTTTTTAGTAATCATGGGATATATGTAGTCAATGGCAAGGATTTCTGGATGAGTTCAAGGCACATCTGCAGTGCAATTGTTAAACTTTATTATTTACTGTTTCGGCAATTATCGGAAAAATAACAATTTATATGAATAAATCTTTTTGTTTCTTGGACAATGATTTAATAATAATAATAATCTTTATTCTAGGAAAATAGTACAAAATACGCGAAAAACAAACACATGCAATCATGACAAAAAAAAGACAGGCAAGTCAAAAATGAAACATAAAGCCAAGCAAACGAGCGAGAATAAACAAAAAATATAGCTCAATAATAGATAGCCCCTGCAAATTTGTAACAAGGATTGGATTAGCGAACAGTAGACGGTCCTCAGCTGATTTATTTCTAGGACGTCTCGTAGCTGTACAAAGTCTTTTTGCTCATTTTAATATATGGTGGTGCCAATTTAGGTTTTCGTCCAGGTCCACCCCTAAATATGTCGTGGTAGGAGCCTTCCTGATTTCTTCGCACTTACAGCAAACTCTCCCATCCAAAGTTGTGATAAACAATCCTCATAGCTGTTCCAGGAGCTCCCTTTTTGTTGATGGAAAAGCACAGATAGTTAGTCTTTTCAGAGTTCAGTGTCAACAAGTTCTCATCCAACCAATCTGACATACTGTTGAGGCCCACCTGACCGTAATGTTGAACATCATTCCAAGTATTGCCACTAAACAGGAGAACGGTATCATCCGCATAAGAAACAACCTTTGCACCGCATACGCTCAGATTACACAAGTCGTTGATATATATAGCAGGAATAATGTTGGTCCCAGTATGCTTCCCTGCGGAACACCGAAACTCACCTCGATAGGATCAATAGTGGCTCCGTCCAACCTCAATACTTGAGATCGATTAGCGAGGTAACTCCGAAACCATTCTCCTGCCAGTCCTCTTATACCAATTTTATAAAGTTTCTATGTCAATATTTCATGTGAGACTGTATCGAAGGCCTTTGCCAAGTCGATGAATATACCAATGCACTTCTTATTTGTATTTAGTCCATCCGAAATGAATTCCGTCACACTCATCATAGCATCCTCCGTGTTACATTTGGCTCTAAACCGGTATTGATTCTTTGACAAAATTTTATGTTTGTCAATAAAATCAATGAGTCGGGATCTCATAAGTTTTTCGAATACCTTGGAAAAACAGGGAAGCACCGATATCGGACGGTAGTTAGCTGCATCGTGTGGGTCTCCTTTTTTATATATCGGGCATAGTCTAGAAATGTTCGGTAACATTCTTAAAAACCAGTTTTCTTATTGATTAATAAAAATATTTACACAATTAATAAACTGTTTTTAGAGCATTTACTGCCTGACCTTCTAAATGCACTTAAACTAGACATTATATTTCAAACATTTTTTTATTTTTTTTTATTATTTTAAAATACGATTTAACAACGATTAATAAATATTCGTTATCATAAATACACATTTTCTTAAAAATGGAACCCTATTTCATTTGGTCATCGCATCACGGGTGAAATACAAAAATGCTTTCGCTTCATTTTTTGTTGTTGTGTTTGTGATGGTCAGGAAAAGAATCTTATGAATTAAAAAAAATAAGAATGATTATGAAAAAAAAAATCAAAACATTGAAAATTTAAGAAAACTTACGTAAGTCTTGGTGCTTTTGACAATATTAACTTTGGAATTCTTTTAATGTTTATTGGTGTTTGACATATGTCAAATGTTGACAATTTATGCTTTTGTCAGAATTTGCCCTGTAAACATAGTTTAAAACAGATACATCGGTCCGAATTAGGTATATTGGTTCAATAGTTAATAATTAATTTCTCACTATACAAAGTCGAATTCATTGTTAGCACTAGACGCCGTCTATCGGGAAAACTGGTAGGTATAACTGCTAGAAATTATTTTAACCAGTGTTTAATATTGAAATTATACCTACATTTATTATGTCAAAATTGACGTAGGCTTAAAACCAAATATCGTCATTTACAAATTAAAAAAATATGACGTTGTTACAGATTAATGTATGTATGCATGCTTGTTTCGTATATTTTAATCATTGCTAAGTACTACATCATTTTCATTCATTTACATAGTTTAAATCAGTATTTAAATAGGGAGCGTTCATTATTTGAAATATCAGTGCGACAATCATAGAATAATAATCTAGATGTGATTGCGTCTTCCTGCATTCATTTAAGTAATTTATCGGCTGGTTAGTCGATGGTTTGACATACAAAAACCAGATGTAATGTTACTCTTTATTGCTACTGTTGTCAGATTGCGATTTGTAAGAATATTACTAAAATTTGTATACCAAATATATGTATTTTTATCCACCACAAAATTATGGCGTTTGTAAAGAGTAGCGACATTTCATAGATAAAAATGCTCATTGCCTCTACTTGAACTACAATAATTTTTCTATCAGTCGTTCTGCGATGCCAGTTCGTCACCCTTTTGCATGCTAGATGCCGAATGGTTATGTAACTCATATACCTACATACTGGTGAATGTTTAATTTCTCGAAGCAGAAGGTTAGTACCTATTCTTCTTCTTCTTTTTTCCGGCAATGCACCCGCGTTCTAGTGATTTATGCCCTAATTGATTCATAAAAAACAAACAAAAAAAGAAAAATTAAACAAATTAGTTATAGGAAAGAACCACACACCTCAGTAAAAAAACAAATCCCCCAAAAAATAAGGACAGAGAAAGAAATTACCCATCGAAAATCGATTCGAAGTAATATGCAATGTCACGATATTGCTAAAGTTACAGCCGTCATAGACACACTCGGAAGCAACTAAACGATAACTAAATTTGAAATTAAACATGTTCCAATTTTAAATTATGTTCCGTAACTATGACTGTTTTATTTTGTTTGAAATTGTAATACAACGTAGTTCTTTTCATGGCGATGATATTATATTAAATCTATGAATGTTCTCCATCTATCTAAATTATAAAAATGGAGAACGATTTTGCGTGGTCATCGCATCACGCCTAAACGGCTGAACCGATTTCGCTGATTCCATTTTTGTCGTGTTTGCTTTTCTCAGGAGATGATTCTTATGAAAGGAAAAATTAGGAAAGTTGCTTCAAAAATTAGAAAATAAAGAGAACACTCTACGTAGGTAACCTTTTTAGTACTTTTAATAATACCTACAGATTTTATTCCAAATTAGAAAAAATTTAATTAAAGTTTAACAGGAACTGTCAATTGTTTGATAGTTCATCTTAATAGGTAAAAATATTATCCTTATACAAATTTGAATTCAATATTTATACTTAAGAACACAGGACGTCTGTTGGGAAAGCTATTTTTAACAATTTTTTTAAAACCATCATCATTATACACTGGTGACCCAAGAAAATTATCAGAATCACCTAAAAACTCCAACTGCGTTCTTCTTCTTTATCGGTCGGTTCCTCTATGCCGAGGAACCGACCGCCGCCATTCATTCCCACCAACTCCCTCCCGGTTTTCAGTAACTATTATGGACCCATGCTGTATCGTCTAAGATCGTACCATTTTGTGGGAGTCGTCCCCTTCCCCTCCTGCACCCAACCATAATACCACAATCCTCCTCTTCAGGAAATCCGGACTCCTTTTCGTGTGATGTGTCCAAAAAAGCGAAGATGCGCCGCTCGCATTCTGTGGATAAAATGATAGAGGATGCCGATGCAAACTGCGTTAATGAAATAAACAAAAGTTAAGAAATATGAAATATCAATAACGACAAACAAGAATAGAATCTTCTATTAATTTCTACACCATAACAATTATGATCTTTGATATAAAATACTGTGAGAGTTTATATTTTCTTTGCGGCTATGAATTTCATCTCAAAAATCAAGGTTAATAATATTATTTCATCTGACTTCTAAATTACCAATCGATCTAAAATATAAAATAATTACAAATTACAATTTTTGACCGAGTATTATTTAAATTATGGCATGTAGACATACGGAAATTTGCGGATAAAATAACAATATTATTGCCAATTTTATAAAACCATTATGAAGTAAGTAGTTAATACTAGAGATTGACCGTCGACAGTGTAACGAAGTAAAGAAATATTCGCACAGTCTGACAGACCCAAGGTCGTGGCTGAATGGTAATTCTTGTTACATCGAAATTATGCAATGATTGATGTGTATCAATGCACTAATGGTCTAGCTAGCCGAACTCACCTTTATGATAATATTTCAAACGAGATAACATCAATTTAGATAGAAACTATGCTTTATTATTTTAAAACCGAATGTTTGTTTGTGAATGACTTTTATTTTAATTAATTGTATGGTTAAATCCAAATGATTTTTTTCAATACGCGTTGTTCCTTCAAGCTAATCGCAATGAACGACAATAGGTAATTATGAAAGCGCACTGAGACACCATAAAATACAATCCCTGGAGACACGCCGATTAATTATAGACATGACTTATCTCCATAAAATAGTAAATGGAGAGGTCGAGAGTAGTGTTCTGTTGGAGGCATTGCCATTTCACTGTCCAACTAGAGCTGTCAGAAATAAAGCTCTATTTTATGTTCCCCACAGCGACTAACTATGTCAAAAATTCTTTTATAAACAGAATTTGCATAGGATGTAATGGAATCTGCATGAAGGCAAACATTGATTTGTTCTCTACCTCTTCCTCCCGCAAATTTAGGTCTTCTCTGTGAAAACTATTGGCACCTTTGTCGTCCAAAGGTCTAATTTTATAAGGTGACAAAAGAGTATACGAGTATAAACAACAAAGATAAAAAATAGAATGAAAGTTGAAGGTTAAAGACGTGACGGAAAGGCGAAAGATACACGAAATGACGGTAAAACATGGTGCCCATAAGCCTGCTTGAAGCATGAAAACTCCATGAATCTCTTCGTGTAGTAAGAAATCGAACAACAGCTAAGTGATGAACAATGAAAGCTCTTGTTTTGGAAGACCATAAATTCTTAACACAGACGATCATTTTATTTATTCTCGTGTGAACCAATTCGACCGTCATAGTAAGCTGAGCTTAATAATCCTCTTAGAGCAAATGTTGCTGGACACTTTGACTTAAAATTGGATCGTTGTTGCTATGTGCCTAACCTTTAAGGATTTAACAATATAATATTGAAATTATAACTGTTTCCGAGTGGTTCGTTCATTAGAATATTGTAATTCAACACCGCCTAAGTCTATAAAATATTTGTGTAATACAGCCCAAGTCAGTTTAAAACTATAATTATCTGAAAAAACATAAATATTAACAATTAGTAGTATTACTCATTCAAAATTATAATAAATTGAACTAAAAAAATGAATAAACACTGAAATTCACAAAAATAGGCAGTTTTTTCACTCTCCTGAAAAGTTGGTAAAAATGACTTGAGCCGCGATGTTCGATTAGCGACGCTATGTAAGTACTCCTGATGTCCTACCGAAATGGGAAGTTCGGGATAGAGAAGTAACAATTTAGTGTATGGATATGTGATGTATAGGAATCCGTAACGATGAAATAAATGGAAGATGGCTTGGAGCACACTCGACAGTTTTTTACCATCTCGGCATTTTTAATGTTTCATATGCATTATAAAATAAGAATGTACCAATTTGTTTCTTCTTCTCTTCCTTGATCATATTGTGATCTGTGTTCTGCAGGAAAATCCTTAGCTGATATGAAGTTGTGGTCAATTTCCGTCCTATCGACATGATTCTCTCTAGTATCTTTATCTACATCTCCCTCATTTTATTTCCCATACAGTGCAGTTACTGACTCATGTAAGATTAAACCAGGAGTGGAGCGAAGTCTTCTTATCTCGATTGTGCAGAGAATAAATTCGATTCTGGATATATTTGGTACTACTCCGAGCCTCAATTGCGCATCTTAACATTTTTTCTTTTAAAATCGCAAGCTACTATGAACACTTTAAAAATCATTTTAAAAGTATATATTTTATCTAAGAAATCGAACTTGTCCAGTATGCCATGGTTAAAATCAATCAATTATCAATCTATTATAACAGTTGATGCATAACATTAGGTCATTTGTATATAGACTAAGGATTAATTAGATCGATCAAGGATCTATACTCCACAGTTACACAATTTATCGACGTTTATCTAATTACTAACCTGCATTGTTTAATGCACGACAGTATAAATCAATTATTGGTTGCGAAACCCATCATCTGTCGGTTCATCGATTAGACATCTGCCCCCGTAGACAAATTCAAATTGGCGTTCGACTACAAACGAAGATTTCGCCAATGTATAGTGCGAAAAAATTGACTGTCCACTAGAATATATAAACAATTATTTAAACCAAACAAAGACACAAAAAGTGGACATTTAATCTTCTTCCTACTCTACATTGTCGAAAAATTCGTTTTTTTTTTTTAATTTGTAGTCGATCGCTAAATGCATTTTGTCTAGGCCTACTGATCTTGGTGTTTTGAATTTAACGATACCTATAATAAATATTGAAAAGGCAAACATCTAATGAACATTATCGTAGTATCTGGTTGAATTAAAGAAAATAAGGTTCTATTGCTTTATTGGATGAAGTAGTATAGTTGAGCTGTCACAGCAACGCAGAGAACCATTGTAGCAAGCGGACTTGGAAGCAACGCAGTAATAACTTAATAATAATAGAAAAAATGTATTTATACAAGCAATATTAATCTATTCTCAATTTGACCACAGATAAACAAACGAATGTATGCGTCTGTGTCAATATCAAATACATCGATGTTGTGTGAGTATCAAATACATAACATTACAGTTGTGTTTGTAATGTTTTTATATTGATTTGATATATTTTTTATACATAATTTTAAAAAAAATGCATTCGCCACTCCTCTATATAAACAATAAGTATGCGAAATTTCATACCTCATAATAGAGTTTTTAATAATCCAGACATTTTCACAATAAAAAGGTAAAGAATCAACGAAATTGGTTCAGCCGTTCTCGTGTGATGTGATAACCAAGGGAAAAAGAACTCCATGTATTTGTATACAAGTAGAGATAAAACATTATGGTTCGCAGATCTTTTTAATTTATTTATGAGATATGCAAACAAGTGTACATACTGTGTTTTGTAACAATTAACTTCAAAGTCATATTGAAAATACATATTATTAATTACCGTTTCCTTCGTTATATAATATATAAAATGTAAATGTTAGGGTCATCCTAGCTAAGAATAGATAATTATTCTCAAAGCAAAATGTCGCATATGTTGCGTAATCTAAGGAAATATTAATAAATACGTAACTTTTACAAAAGTGCATTAAAGACTAACCTAGAGACTATAAGGTATATCGTTAAGCATAATATATAATTTAAATAACAATATAGAATAATGTTTTATAAATTCAAGGGATTTATTTGTATACTGTTTTTAATGATATGTTTTTTTTATGATTTTTGAAGACTCTTCTAGAACATTGTATAGCTCGAAACATATTGTAAAAATTTAGTATTAGACAGTTCTTCGCGAGATCTAAAAAGAAAAAAAAATGTTGTTACTCTATCTAGTCAAAGAGTATCTATGTTTTACAAAACCATGTAAATATTAAAAAAAAAAAACCAAGTATAAGTACAATACGATGTAGCCAATCGTGGAACGATCATGACACTCCCCCTTTCTCTCTGATTGGTCCGATCCTTATCCGAGTCGCCCTTTAAGATATCTTTTCAACTAGATTGCAATTCAAGCGCTACGAGAATAACCCTGCTGCTCCTGCACTCGCCCTTTTCCGGCCCAATCTCACACATTACGTAACCAAGAGATCTGCCTAGATTCTACCAGGCCCACGGTGTCCATCTATCTTGCCATGGAATGTGATGTCATGTCCCAATCCAACTATCCATCAAGGACGATTAAGTAGATTATAATATTATACGGAATGATAAACGGACGATTTGCGAGTAGCAACAATCTAAAGTAATTAGGTACCTAGTATAAAAATATATTTTTGGTACCCGAAATCGGAATATGGGTCGTGGTGAGCTTCGGTGACGACAATATACAGCTTTTGGCGGTTTTTTACATTTAAGCATTACTGAAGTAGTATGAAAGATGTCGAAAATGAATTTGTGTAATATTTTGACAAGCCAAGGTTATAAAAAAAATATGTACCTGTCATAGGTATCTAAATAAATTCAGTTTTTGGACAACGTCTTATAAAATAGTCAAATACAAGAGGAAAATACATATCCTTACTTCCTTACCGAAATGCTTTTGAAAGGGTGACACAATTATTGTTGTCCCTTTACACAACCTCAAATAGTTTGTAAATCTCAAGGTTGATTTTTAAAGTGGATTCAAGCATATTATTGATTAATCAATATTTTTGTTTCAGGTTTTCTTATGGGATAAGCAAACGCAAGACATAATCCTGAGCTCCTTCCTATGGGGCTACTGCCTGATGCAGCTTCCCGCGGGACAGTTGGCGCATTCGTACGGAGGAAAGAGGCTTCTAGTCCTAGCTTCAGTCATAAATGGTCTCTCTTCTCTGATGATTCCCTGGTCAGCTAGCGTGGTGAGTATTAGCCTAATAATCATAATCATAGCAGACAGGGATTAACTAACTAGTGAACAGGCTAAGTGTGGGTGTCTGAGAAAGACATTAAAATAGGTTCAGAGTGTGTGTGTCTGAGAGACACTGAAAAGACTTTGTGAAGGTTTCTAAGAAAAAAACTGAATAGATCAGGTGTCAATGTTACACCATCCTAACTAGAATCTTCCTCTCCAGGGAGTCTGACCCTCTTTGTGTGATGTGCTCAAAATCTAAAAATGCGGACGAGATCATAAACGTACTGGTAGATTCACAAATGAAAAAATTCAGGAGCATAGCTGGAGAGACCCTCAGATATTGAGTAAGAAACACGAGAGTAAGGGAAATATGCAAAGTCAAAGACATTATAGTGAGATGGGGAAGGCAATGAAGAAGTTTCTGGTGTGCACACGTGAGGAAAATGAACTCTTCCAGTCATGGCATATTGCAAGACAATCCCCATGGATGACGGCTCCCACATAGACCACCAAAAAGGCGGAGGGACAGCTTGGAGTCGACCTCGTAGGAGACTAATCCCAACTCTTGAATAATTATAGATCACAAGGCCTTAATTAAGAGGAATAAGAAGAAGGACTCATAAATCACACTAAACTTTTTGCAACAATAAAGTTTATTATCTTGTTAAAAAAAGTACATCCGTATTGCTTTGCAAAGGACGCGTGTAAAAGGATTAAATCACGTTTTGCCACTCATAAAGGATCTAAGTTATATTACCATTATTATTATTATTATTAGTTCTTACATATATTATGGCTAAAACTGTTTGGAAATGTTTGTTGAAGATTACAAAAGCTATATTTAGCTAAAAATTCTGGCCACATAGACAAGGTTAGGGGTCAAGTTAAATGATTATAGACCGCTTTAGATACATAATATATTATGATGTACAATTATGTTCGAGTTAAAGGCCTTTTATGTGGAGTACTAATTGGAAAAGAGATCAAAATAGGTATCTAAAGACTTTGACTTCCTATATAATTTTATGATATTTCATTATATCCTGGTCAAGCAAGATTGACAAAAATGCCGAAACGCTTTATAATACCTAATTTTTAACCTACCAAAATATACATAAAATGGCAAAACCATCCCGCTTGTGGATAAAATGCCATAAAGGAGAAAAAAATATACATAAAATGGCAAAACCATCCCGCTTGTGGATAAAATGCCATAAAGGAGAAAAAAATATACATAAAATGGCAAAACCATCCCGCTTGTGGATAAAATGCCATAAAGGAGAAAAAAATATACATAAAAATAGGTAAAATTTTCTTCGAGCGCCCATGACAGTGAAATGAGACTTTCACATAAGTAAGTACCTACATGAGACTATTGATTGTTATACTTAATAAAAAATACGAAATAAAATATCTAGGTTATTAACCGGATACGCGTTATGGAGTTTATTTATTTATCTACAATACTCGGCAAATGCCTTTGAGAAAAAAAAAATGATACAATATAAGAGCAACAAATCTTTTTATATATGACAACCTTATGGGCTTAAAATATTACAACTTGTGAAATATGTCGTGTACACTTTTAAATAGGGTAATGCATCTATATAATATTTGCCTTGAACACTGACTGACTGATGTCATTAACGCCGCTAGATGGCGCGCCACTCGCAACTAAAGACAAATTTTGTTCTACTACGTTCTATACGGCTGACAGCTGACAGCAACGTAATATTATTATGCCTGTTGGCTGAGCACTTTGTCTTGATGTAGAGAAAATCAATTTTTCGGGTTATTTAAAAACTCACATGCGATGTTAGGCATAAGAAAGCAAAGTGTACCAAATTAGGAAACTTTTACGCACAGCGGGACTTCATAGTGAAGAAAAGCCTTACTAATGCAATGAGTGCAATAAAAAGTTTGCGGTCTCAAGTAATTTAAAGAATGACATGCGCGGAGAAAAGCCATACGAATGCAATAAATGCAATAAAAAGTTTAATCAATCAAATAACTCATGATAAAAGCCATTTGAATGCAAAGTTTGTTATATTAATTTTCATAGAGTTCTAATATCAAGTGCTTTAAAGTCTGACATACAGACGCGACATCATAACGGAGAAAAACCTTACTAATGCAATATTTGAAATGAAAAGTTTACACACTAAAGTATTTTTTTAAAGATAATCATGTGAATTCATAGCGTTGAAAAGCCATACATATGCAACGTTTGTTATAAAAAGTTCAAGTTTTTTTTGAAATTTTCATAGAGTTCTATTATCAAGTGCTTTAAAGTCTGACATATGAATTCGGCCATAAGAAAGCAAAGTTTGCATGAAAAAGTTTACCAAATCATAAGTTTAACGCACAGACGCGACGTGATAAAGGAGAAAAGCCTTACTAATGCTATGTTTGAAATAAAAAGTTTACACACGAAAGTATTTTTTTAAAGATTTTCATGTGAATTAATAGCGTTGGAAAGCCATTTGAATGCAAAGTTTGTTATAAAAAGTTCATTTTTTTTTAAATTTTCATAGTCTATTATCAAGTGCTTTAAGGTCTGACATATGAATTCGGCCATAAGAAAGTAATGTTTGCATAAAAAAGTTTAATCAATCAAATAGTTAAATACCCACATGCTAAAAGCTATTTGAATGCAAAGTTTGTAATTAAAAGTTTAAGTTGTTTTTGAGTTAATAAAGAATTGAATCAACCAAGTGTTTTGAAGTCTCACATGTGAATGCTCACTGCTATGAGAAAGTAAGGTTTGCATAAAAAGGCCATAGGTGGGCGCACGGGCGCCTTTAAAAAACTAGTTATTTATATTTTTGTCTTTTATATATTGTTTGTACTCACAATGACATGTGTATCATTGGCTTTAAATAAATAAATAAATAAACAAAGCAAAAGAAAAGAAATAATGGACATAGTGTAATATAAAAGAAAGTCGGGTTAGTGCGAACACTTATAACTCGAGGTCGGCTGAACAGATTCTTTCGATGTTTGATTTATTGGATTCTTCTCCGCTCTGGATAACAGAATAATCAATAAAAAGTTGAAAATGGATAAGAAATAATAAAAAATATACCTAATATTAAAGTTAGTATAGAACGGATTTCCTGCGACGCCATAACAACAAAATTATTGTTTACTGCACATGATGGTAGTTCACTCTCATTCTCGCAAACGTAATTAATTGCGCGCCGACCAGCTCAAAGATTGTTGTCTATGGTTTCAATGCATTTAAATGGGAAATATTTTAATGTTTTTATTTTATTAAGTATTTTAACTCAATCGAATTAATTATGTATTTTTTTTCGCAATGCACATTATGCACATATGAACGGGCCGCCTCGGGTTCGAACCACAGTACAACGCCTGTCGGGAAAACTAGTAATAAATAATAAAAAAATTGCATGCATTGAGTAGGTATAGGTACTTAATAAGATCGGAAAAAGGTTGTTGAAAAAGTTAAAAAGTTGTGTATAAAACAAAGTCAAACTAAAATAGGTATTACTTAATTTTTATTTAGCCGCCAAATACCTATACAGAAAGCATAAAAATAATAATAATACATAATTTTTGGTACCTACAATAAAATCTCCATGAAAAAAAAAACTACCTAATGGGTATTACATCATAGTCTGAATCTTTGATAACCATAACGATAGATACATTTTTTATCTCGTGTTTTTTTTTTAAATACCTAACTATATGGATTATAATATGATGCATAATTATAGTCTATTTTTTGTACTACAATTATTATTTCGCGCATGGCATTTAATTTATTAAAAGTTAGAAAAAATGTAATTTATCATACCTACGTATTATTTATCACATCATTTTGTGATTGATTTTTTACAATTTATATTCATTAACATACAATAATATGACCTCATAATGTTTCAAATGTTACATAAAAAATGATGAAGATGTTCAAACTAGATAAGTTTAAGATGAGCTATTAGAATTTTTTTATATTCACTAGCAGGTGTCCGATGCGTTTCCGTCTGAGAAAAATAAATTATTGAAAATATTATTTAAGCTATAGCGTCCTTATTAATTTCTTCTGCGGTTTTAATCCTGTGGATTGGTTGGCAGCAAGCGATCATCTCCTCCTCTTTAGTCCTCTCGGTTCTTTACTTAAGCTACGGCTACACTATGGCCCATGCTGGTCCAGGATGGCCAAATAGTGGCTCTAGCCAAGCATTGGCAAGTAGCAACATTTGGCAAATATACTTGTACACCTGGCTACACTATTGGCCCAACTCTGACAGCTGGCACGAGGCTAGACTGCTACACAATGTTTCTATCACTGATTTATTGATTAATTCTTGCTTTCATTCATCATTTTACATTATAATCTCCAATTATTCACTGTATACTCCTATCTGAGTGGGGAATTTCAAGAGAGTTTATCTCCCTGGGCAAAAAGGATACTTTAATATAATTTCCAATTCACAAATATACACAATAAAAACATTCATAATTTTATTAAACCTAACCTTCAATTTTTATTGATGTTTATTGTTTTGCAATAGGTATATATTTACCTAGCTCTTACAGGTTGATTTGGACTGTAACATAAATGAAAATAAAAGATATTGATAAAAAAAAACAAGAATTATGGGTACATTACATACATACTCGAGTGGTTTAAAGAAAGTATCAACCACCGTCTTTGCCGTTTGCGTTTTTCATTATTTTTAATAACAGAAAAGCAGATGCCGCATGTATCACTATATAGGATGCTGCAATTAATGCCATAATATGATATTATCATTGTCAACTTTCATTATTTTATCAGGATTATAAAAAAATGTACAAAACACTATGAAAATAACAACATGGAAGACATGACAGCTGTCAACATTGTTCCAATATTGGTGAATACTTGCGAACTCGATCGACAAGTAAACAGGTAACGGCCAATGTCAAGTATTTGGCGATATTGGTCATTGGTGGAGCGGCCACACTATTTGCCCATGTTGGGCCAGAGCCTCTATTTGGCCAGCATGGCCCATAGTCTAGCCGTGGCTTTACTGTTTCTTATTAGTTCGATGTATGAACTGCACTCCATGTCCTGGAATATTTGTTGCATATTATACTCCTGGCACGAGCGTCCTCTACCAATCGAACAATCGAACCATTCCCTCCGATATTAAAATAAAGAAGGTCTGACAGTAATAATGTTTTTTTTTCTATATGTTATTAAAATTGAATGCATAGTAATTAGACAACAAACTGCAATTAATGACAATAAATAATGTTATTTCACTTTTTCTTTTGCCAGAAAAATTACCAGAAACAATAAGTGCATTATTGTACAATACGTAATGTACACAATGTATTAACCTAATGAAGGTACCCAAATCACTCAACGACGAGTGAAAGGTTTTAAAAAAGGACCAATGTATTGTATAGATTTTCAATGCCAATACCCTACCTGTACATAAGTAGGTACAAACAATGAATTGTCAAAGTTAGTCGCGATGGGGGAATAAAATGTACCTATGGTAACCAAGTCCAATTTTAATTTTTATATAATAGATACGTGCTAGAGTATTTTATTCGCTCGTGTTTTTTTTTGTATCGAACTACAAACGTTCAGGATTTGAAGCTCTGCAGTTCTAGCGGGTTGCCATCTCAACATTCGCAGGTTCGAATCTTTCAATTCTGCAGGAATCGACCATGTTTATGCATATTAAAGCTTCTCACTGGGGATCGGGAAATGTAGATTTATTATAGGTAGGTATGTATTATTCGTCTTTTATCTAATGGTAAATGTTGCTTATGTTCAAATTATCACAGAAAAATCACTCAAAACCATCCATTCGGAAAACTATAATCATACAAATATGTAGGTACCTTTTTTTATTACATTTTATTCATTAAAATAATAAAAAAAACAATACAAGTCCTGTTAAGGCTTTTACAAGCCTTGTCAACAGGTTCTTTACATAATTATTACAAATACAAAAATAATTCGATTGTTTGATTATCTTATAGATTACACATTATATTGTACGTCAAACATTACCAAATAAGTAAAAAGAAACTAAGAATCCTTCTAAAATAAATTATTTCACTAATTTAAAACATGTTGTAATTAATTAATTTCTGAAAGATTATTAAATACAAACATAAAAAATGTAAAATATTAAATTACAAGAAGAAAATTTGCATTTCCGTCCATCTTTTATTGAATAACAAATAGGTAATAAAAAAAAATAAATAACAATAAGAAAATATTCATATCTGTTCTTCTTTTATTGAATAATAAAAAAAAAAAAATTACAAGAAGAGAACTATTACTACTATTACTTCTTTTATCGAATAACAAATAATAATAATAAAAAAATACAACAAGAAAATTTTCATATCCGTTCTTCTTTTATTGAATAACAAATAATAAACTTAGGCACATTCTACAAAGTCTACATGGTTGAATAAATGAAATAAATAAAATATATTTTGACATGATAAATTAATAATTGCACCTTTAGTTAAATTACAGTCACGTTTTGACAATATTATGAGTCTAAATCAATATATTATTATCATAACACACATTGTGTTTATTTATTTATTAAAAGTCATAATTTGTACAACCAGTGAGTGCCTACTTCCGATAAAGTTAACCGTTAATTTATCTGCGGTCAACGCCTATGTTGTGAGTCAAACGAGAATTTTGAACTCATAAATTAAGAAGTCACGGTCAATGCATGATATGATATTATATTGTACTATCAATAGTATTTTTACAGTAAGTTGTAAAAATAATCATACTTCGTCAACGAACCCAGGCTTTTGTAAAATTAGATTTATTATGTATGCGATCGAAGGTTTTTCTCCATTATTCTTAAACATTTTTATCTGTCCAGGAACCTATTCTCGATTTTCTATAGATGGATTTTCTAATAGAATTTTTATATCTGTCGTATGATTTGCGTTTGGCTGCGACGATTTTCCATGGATTATCCAGCGACTTCCGTCGAGTGCTACTTGACTACTCAAAGTGTATTCGACTCATCACATCAAAACATAATGATTCCAAATAAACATTGCGCATGATCGAGTGCAATGGAGAGCTCTTGTTGCCTCCCTATATAACCCTAAGTGGGGTGTAAGTAAAGGGAGTTCGTATTTTTATCTATAAAAATACTAAGTAAATGGCTTATCAAATCATATTAATGCACTATTTCGAGAGATGTTACTTTATTTGATAAGATCGTGGCCGCTCTATTTGTGAAAGAGACGCAAATCTCAATGTCAGAAATTTTCAAAAATTGAAACATTATAAACTCATTTTTGAAAATTTAGGACTTAACACACCTGACCTCTAACGTACAGAATTTCGGAACTTTATTATTTTAGTTCGAACCAAAAGCAGAATAGGGGGTATTGTCATCAATATTTATTAAGCGTCTTTTTTACATATAAAATAACATAAATGTCAGACTCGTTTTTACTAATAATCCCATTTTAGTAAAATTTTGAGATATGTCACTTTTCATTTTCCGCCCAGTCCCAGATTATGAAATCTTCCAAACCCGAATTAACCTTTGAAAAGGTTTTTTACATTTTTGACCAACTCGAATAACATCTAATTTTGTAAAACAGGCTACGTCACATGTAACAAAATAGTTTCTCCTTACAACATAAAATTTAAGGAAGTGTTTACATTCAAATAATAATATTCTAGGTTATTTCAAACTTTATATCTCTCGCAATGTCCAATACAAAGGGCAAACGAAATATAAATTAAGTTGTTGTATTAAACCTTCGATGTTTGATTAATTACTAACCTCATATAATCGAGATTATTCTAAATTTAGACACTTAACAACTAAGGTTTTAAATATATTTTTCTCTTTGCTATGTTGAAAATGATCTCATTCTTTATCAACTAAGATTTTTTCCTTATCTCAGCAATTACTATTACCTACCTAAACTAGTACATTTTACACGATAGAGGCAGCAAAAGTTTCATTTAATAAAATGAGAAGGAACCCTATTCAGCAATAATAACAAGGTGCTATGTGTGGTCTGTTCTGTTGTTCGGATGCAAAACACGGACTTTTAGATTAGTACCATGCACATACTAGAAGCATTTGAAATGCATCGCAGAATTTTCAAAATACCCTGTACAGACAGTGGAGAGACCAACCAGATGGATGGATGACATAAAAAGGTTCGCTGGACCCCAGTGACGATCGCACAGGAGCGGGAGGAGTGGAAAAGGAGAGGGGAGGCCTATGTCCTGCAGTGGCAAATGTGGGCTGATGATGATGATGGACAGACATGATGACAAATGCCGAAGACCTAAGGCCTGCTGCAGTAGACGGAGAGCTACTGTCAACTATTAAGGTTCGCAACATTTCATACATGGGCCATGTACTGCGGCTGGAACAATATCACCTCTTACATCTATTATTTAAGGGCAAAATTGAGGGACCCGAAGACTTTGCCGATATAAACATCAAGGAAGTGTAGAGATTCGCCCAAGTGATCACCAATGTTAGGGATAGCCAACGTGGTTCTTGAGGAAGAGAAAGAAATCCCTATATAATTCTTGTAATACACGAGTAGTGGAAGGTTTTATTCAATGATGAATGATGTACGGAACATCTACATAGATAAAGACAAGATTTAAATTTTGCTTTTATATTCTCAAGCATCATTAACTACTGGATGATAGCGTATGAAACTGTCCCTAGATTGACAGACTCTTCCTCCGTCGAGATTGTACCAAATGTTTATATTTCGCAACCTTATTGTTATATGGATAATCAAGTGTTGTATTTAAGCATATAAGATTATTAGAAATTTCAATTATTTTTTTCAGGGTGGTTGGCAGGCAGTGTGCGCTTGCAGAGTAATCCAAGGAATCGCTCAAGGATTCTTTTTACCAGCTCTTCACACATTCCTCGGAAAATGGGCACCGGTCAACGAGAGATCCAGAATCAGCACATGGGTTTATGGAGGTATTTTGTCACAAAACCAAACACTTTTATACAAAACAATCTTTGACCAGAAATTCTTAATAAAATTTCAATTTGCTCAACAGGTTCTCAATTCGGAACGGTTGTTTCAATGATGTCTTGCGGATTCCTAGCAAGCAGCTCCTTCGGTTGGCCAGCAATCTTTTATTCCATGGGTCTCATCAGTATCGTCTTCGCAAGCGTTCTTCAACTGTTTGCTTCAGACAGTCCCGCTCAACACAAGACCATATCAATTGAAGAAAAGCTTTACATACAAACATCTTTAGGACAAGTCAATATGAAAAAGGTAGGGACGTAAGAAATACAAGTTTTTTCATACAGTGCACTTCGCCCTATATTGACTAAGGAGTTAATTAAAACCATTTCAAGTTCAGATACTTGTACAATTAGGAGACGTTTTTGATTAAATCAAATTATTTGGTTACTATAGGCAAACTTAAATTCATTCCTCTATTATTTATTTATCCTTCCCAACAAAAGCAATACTTAACACTTCTAAAAATAGTTACATGACTCAACAACAAAACCATTATAATAAGGAAAATATCCGATTTTAGATATGTAAAAATTTTAAAATCAAACATCGATATAAAAGGCAGTGACCGCAAAAATAAAAATCACAAATATTTGTCAATCAATTAAAATTTGACAATGAATCACCTCTTACCATTCGTATGTTAAAAATGTCAAAATATCTCAATCCCAATAACATTAAAATAATATTAATATTGGTCAGAGTCGTCACCTGTACCTACGAGTTTGATTCGGACAGTTATTTTGACCTTTTTGGGTACTTAATTATCGGAATGACCTTTGTTTGCTCATCCATCCTATTTTCTCGTTTCGTGCGATTATGACGACTCTTGACGACCTATAGAATCCACAATAGATTATTTAAGTACATTTAAAATAGTTTGAGAGAACCATTTAATTATAGATACATATGTACTTACAAGAAGCGACATCTCTTATAATCCTGCTATAAGTAAGAATGCAATGGTACGAGTACATTTTCGTTGAATGATCAGTTTTTCAAATGTAGGTAGGTATCTGAGATATTTTTTTTACATACCATTTTCAAAAACCTCTAGAAAAGTATTTGCTGTCGTACTTCTGATAGTAATTTTAAATAAGGCGGAGGCCATTCAAATAAACATAAGCCTGTCATAATTCGGTAAAATTTGATTTTAAGGAAGTCTATTCTTTCGACTACATAATATCAGTGGCGAGCGGCTGGTACAAGCCAATAATCCTGGCTTACCCTAGAATTTTCGAGAGGAATATAAAAATAAAAACATTTCAAAGATTGCTATAACTCTGACGAAAAATTAAAAAAACTTTTGATGGACGTCAAAAAAATATTCTCACATGACCCCTGGTTGCCATGGTATAACAGTATTTTTATATTCTATGGACCAAAAATAACGAGAAAGTATTGCTTTCATCTCCTCTGACGTTCCTGAAGCACTCCTTAGTCAAGGCTCAGTGCGTCTCTTTCGCACTAGCATTTTGCAGGCGGATCCCTTCCCTTTGATTTTGTCGACACCGCCGTCAATTTCAATAGGCCCACCACGGGTCATTTTTTTCCAAAGGAAATTTAATCCGGGATTATTAAGAGTTGCCAACTCTACAACAAAATCACGAAATGAAATTATTGGAATTACTTTATATAATTCAGAAATTAATGAGGATTGCATACAAAATATCCTGTTATTTGCTTTTTTAATAATAAACAATGAATGTATCACGGAGCAGATTAACACATACATATTTTATCGGTTACTATAACAACAGTATATTCACATTATTTCGATTTATTTTATTTTTGTATTATGGCAATTTAATCGGTAATATAAACTGTCAAAATGTATTTTAACACGGTGTTTTTAAACTGAAGGTAAAGGGTCATTGTTTATTATATCGGTTTTAAATTTATAATATAGTTTTTTTGTCATTTAATGTGAACTTTATACTTAGGTAATTTAGTGTCTCGACGATACAAAACCTGTTGGCCTTTTAAGGCAGCCGGCCTTAGAAAGTTTATGGTTAAAAAAAAAACATCAAAAGTTGTGTTTTTAATAAAATAATACAGTTTCTGTTTAACCTGATCATGATTTAATCATGTTTTCTGTGTCCAGTCATTATCAAGAATATTACTGACGTCAAGGTATGTTTGATTTCGCAATATGTTTTTATATGAATAATCTCAGAATGTTTAACAGTAAACCTTTAATTAATCTCAGAATACTAGTTTTTTAAGTGCGCCCATGGCCTTTTCTTGCAAATTTTGCTTTCTTATAGCTGAATTCATATGTGAGACTTTAAATCACTTGATTCATAATTGAACTCTTCATGAAAACTCAAAAAACATCTTTAACTTTTCATAACAAAGTGTGCATTCAAATGGCTTTTATCATGAGTTATTATTTTATTGATTAAACTTTTTATTGCAAGTATTGCATTCGAATGGCTTTTCCCCGCTATGAGTTCGCATGTGATAATTTAAATTACTTGAGTCCGCAAACTTTTTATTCCACACATTGCATTAGTAAGGCTTTTCTTCGCTTTGAAGTCCGGCTGTGCGTAAAAGATTCCAGATTTGGTAAACTTTTTCATGCAAACATTTGCTTTCTTATGACCGAATTCATATGTGAGACTTTAAAGCACTTGATAATAGAACTTTTTATGAAAATTCAAAAAAATCTTTAACTTTTTATAACAAAGTGTGCATTCAAATGGCTTTTATCATGAGAGTGATTAATTACTTGATTGATTAAACTTTTTATTGCAATCATAGCATTCGTATGGCTTTTCTCAGCTATGAGTTCGCATGTGACTCTTTAAATTACTCGAGTCCGCAAACTTTTTATTGCACACGTTGCATTACTAAGGCTTTTCTTCGCTAGAAGTCGCGCTGTGCGTAAAAGTTTCCTGATTTGGTAAACTATGCTTTCTTATGGCTGACTTCGCATGTGAGTCTTTAAATGACCTGAAAAATTATTTTTCTCCACATCAAGACCTTTAAAAAAAGTGCTCAGCCACCAGTCATAATAATATGTTACTGTCAGCCATATTACTAGAATAAAATTTGTCTTTAGTTGCGATCTTCTGGGAAACGCAGGAACTACAGCGTTAATGACATCAGTCAGTGAGGCAGTGTTCAAGATAAATATTAGACAAATAGATATAACAGTAATAAAAAAGAAGAAGAAGAATTTTTCCAATAAATTTTTTCGCTTGTTCCGCATTTTTATCCATGAATCATCAATGTTTGTAGGTAGTTATCTACTGTTAAATTTTATTTAGGTATTTTCTAAAAAAAAAAAAAAATTTTTTTTTTAATAAATAAAAAATAAAATTTAACAGTAGATAGCTACCTACATTGTACATACATTGATGATTCATGGATAAAAATGCGGAACAAGTGACGTTTTTTTTTTCGGTGAAATTCTTCTTCTTTTTTTTTTTGTGTCGGCTTGCCCAATTTTTTGAAAAAATAAAACCACCGCACGCCACTGCATAATATATACAACAACGTAACGTATTTCTCATGTGACTTTTTTCCTACTACACCGCCATCTCTTGGATTTTTTTAAAGTTGCGCAACTATAGAGGAATTGTTTTTATTACAAACTTACGACCCGTCGACATTCATCCCGCATCCAAAACAACAATAATTATTACATAATGCAATGAATTATTAGCTAAATTTAATTCATTCTTTATGTCGTAAACTGTATTTAATTCATGTAATAAGTCATTTTTTTAGAAGAAGTTCGACGGGCGGGTCAGCTAGTTTTTAATAATTAAAACTATCTGTGGTGTCATAAAATTCTCTCGACGTGACATTATTTCACCACCATACTTCACAAATCAAAATATGACATACAATTTGGACATTTTTGTTCCGAATGCGCATCTCGTCCTTAATACATGTAATTCAATGGAAAGAACATGAGTTTAAGCGTTTGCTAGATTAAATATAATACCTACATAGAAATTAAGTCAAAACACATTCAGTAAGAACTCTGTTCCAAATTCCTTTAAACATCATTCAAGGTTCTTTGGATGCTGTTTTGATTCGCGTTTCATTGTTGGCAGATATCCACCGCACCAACAAGAAGAACCCATGCGCATACAAATTATTATGAAAACCACAAGAACACGTTCGTGAATAGACAAACAAATGCGATGAATTCACTCCTCTATCATTTTAAGGCTGTTAGAGTAGTAAACACGGTGATTTTAGGGATTTTTCAATCAATTTTTCAGCGTTACTTACTGGCAGATTTTGATGAAAAAAATATATTACATAAATTAGACTTTAATGAAGGCACCCTCAGAGCCATTTTTTTTTATATAAAGTATAGTTTCTTATAAAAAAATAAAAATAGAAAACGTCGTTTATCATCGTTTTTTTAATATTCCAACTGATAGTGGAAATGCATAACATAAAAAAAAACTGAATGAAATAATTCTTTTTTATCTTAAAGAGCGCTTAAAATCTAGTGAATTTTAGAATTAAGAGTCAATATTTATTTCCAGTTTAGCGTATAATCAAAAAAAAAAACTCTTTTTCATAAAAACGCTCTGTACCAATATACGGTTTTAGCGTGCATGCTAATATGACACTTTAAGCATGAGATTTACAAGGACTGATAAATCTATACATGCATACGTACCTATATTATGAGAGTGGTGTAGGCGAGAGAATCCGCCCTAATTTTTATGCCCCGCCCGAAACTGACTTTTAATTCAGAACTGCTACCCTCTTAACTATTGATTATGTCCTCTCATTAAACCAGTGTCATTTCTTCAGTAATACCCGTAGTGACTATTTCAGTGATTAATTTTTTTTCCTGAATAAACATTATTATTATCAAAATAGTTTTCACAGTATTTTCTTACAAACAGGTTTTTAACTTCAAATTGGGCATTTTTCAAATCGCTAGCTCCATGGGGTTTTTTCCTTGGATTACGTTATAAAATACTGTTTTAACCACCGAGTAACTGTGGGGCTGGAACCTATAGTTTTTTTTTATTTACAGACCCCGATCTCTCTTACCCCACCTGACCCTATATCGAAATTTTATCTAGATATTTCTATTGACCTAGCTGTTATTTTGAAGTGATAAAACTAAGAAAGCGAATTCGAATGTTGCTGCAAACACGATAATTTACAACTTGTCGACGTTACAACAAATAATTTGGAAAAATCCCATTTTTTATAAAAACTACTTGTCAGTTTTGCTTGCTTTCAAGATATTTTTAGCATGTTGAAAACACTCGTGATAGGTTAGACTTTTTTTTCAGGCAGACCTACCGACTAAAAACTCCTACTCTTCATCCCTACTGAAGCGTTACTGTTGACTATCTACTGGCAAATTTTTATTTACGTTAACATGTTCACACTAATCAAGCTTTAGAGAAACCAGTAGAAGATGATCGTTGGTGTTCAAATTCTAGTTAAAACATAAAAAAATGTAATCCCGTCCAATTTCAGACAGAGCCGATCTTGATCAGAAATTAACGCCTATACCATTAGGCTACAGAGGTCGATTGTTGTTACGATATCCATTTCTAAAAACGTTATTTCCTTTCAAAAGACTTATTCATCTCTTCAACTTTTTTTCAAATATCTAGGGCTAAAATACCTATGTGAGTAACAGTTAGGCATCTAAGTTTATAATTACTATTGCATTCTTGCCTGTAAAAATGTAAGCCCAATAATTATTCTTGATATTTGAAAAATATAAAATAGGTAACCAACGAGATGGGAATGACATTTGGGAGGTTAGTATTATAAAGTATGGGGATATCATTGATGTGATCATACTTTAAAAAATTATAGGCCAATTAAAATTCGCACAGTATGATTAAAAGTAACAAAGAATTCCATCAAATTATGCAAATATGTTAAGGTCAAAACCATTGCGAATACGTTTTATTCTTATAGGATTAATTATGGATGTCGTTACTTGAGACACCGGCACAAAGGCAAACACGCTAATCAGCCCGCTATTCTGCCAGGCTGTCTGCTCGCTTTGATTACGGACTAAAGGTCCTAACTTATAGTGTTAATCTATGTACCTACCAAGTATGAGATAATGTAAAGTAGAATCTCCTTGATAATTATCAGTATGAATAACTAAACTAACGGATACCTGGGGTGTGTTACTACGGTAGAAAAAATATATTATACTCGACGCGATTACCAAATAAGATAAGAATTTCTGATGCCAATGACAGATTATTGTTTTTGTGTTGACAGTCTGTACTATCCGTCAACTACACAACAACAATATCTTCAACATATTAAAATAAACAATATTCGTATTCCATTAGAACAATTTTGGGACACGTCGAATGGATGAACGCCCGGGCATCATTCTTTTTTTTATTTTCTAAAGATAGGTACAGATTAAGAATTCAATGATTTTTAAAACCAAATTTACTAAAAATATACTAAAACTCAAAGCAAAATCAATGCAACTGACAATAATAGTCATACAAGATAATAATAAATAAAGGATGTATTTCTGCTTACTTAATAAAGGGTTGCACTGCTTGCAGGTACTTTGCATAAGGCAAAAAAGGAAACGAATCCTCTACGGACAGCAGCGATCTATTAAGAATTATCTCCCGCTTCTTTCGTACACTTTTCAAAGCATCTCTAAATTATTTTTATCTACATAATATTTTAGTCCGTTTATATTTTTGAATGCGCATCAATCGTAGAAAACAGACGTTAAGGTCAGATATTAATATGCGAAAAGCCGCGCAAATATCCGGAGAGCGTTCTTAAATACTCTTTGATATATTAACTTTAATATATTTAGAGCTATTTAAAAAACTTTATTTTTTTAAGATCTTCATACAAATTTTTCACAAAAGACAGTAAGCCATCTTTTGGAAACAAAATTACTCATGTAAACGTTGAATGGAATCTTGGTATTACTGTATGAAAATGTAATAAAATAATTGGAGATTGATTTGTTATACATATAAATGTTATTCAAATCTTATTATTCTCAATCAATAAAGATTTAATGAAAAAATTTGCAAAATAAATTCTCCATTTTGCAAATTTGACACATTTCAAAAAATTTATGGCTACAGATTTTCCATCTGTCGTAGCTAGCATAGATGAGTAATTTTGTAAGTACCTGATAAAATCATATTGCAATGTTGGTAAAAATAATAAATATACATTAAATTAAATTCATAATACACACTGATGTAATATGATTCAAGAAAATATTATGAAAGAGTTAAGGTAATAAAATTTATGAATGAAGATTTACTTTGAAATTTGTATGAACATCAATAATAGCAAGAATTGAACGGTAAAACAGGTACTTACCCACATCTGAATCTCAAAACATTACCAGAATGAATTTGACAGCAAACAAAACTTCCTGTTTATTTTGGAAAAGAATCAGATATGTAGGTATTTGGTAATAAAATTCATTTGATTTATCCACATAAAAATTAAGCGATATAAAGCAGGTACGCATAAAATTTCTTCAAAGATAACAGATATTAGATAATGTGTATTCACGAACCTGTATCGAGCTCAAAATTCTAATGTAGATAAATGCAAACTTATGTTCTCTTACCTTTAATTTATTTTATTTAATGTTATATTCATCACAAAACAAGGTGGGTAATATTTTAAATAAACGCAGCATGTTGTTGAAAGTTGAAGCATTTGGTAAGTTTGGTAGCGTTTCTTGATATATCCAAAACCATTGCAAGGTTCTGACCTAGAAAAAAAACATAATTCATTTAATATATGAAAGCAAAATAAAGTGATTATATGGCCATGGTTGCAAATATATAAGACGACATTAGAAAATTTTGCATTTTTCAGGGATTTGTTTTAAAAATACGTATTGTGAGAGTTTGATTAGAATCAATATTAAGGTTTTAGAAAATATATAAAACTACTTAAGAACTTCATATTATATTATATTAGAATAAAACAATCAATTGCTCGATACATATTTGATATAATATATTATATCAAATATATTAAAAAACCACTCCATTATGGGGGTGGATTGCCAATATTAATATCAATAGCATATTATGCTCTGCATAAAACATTCATTTGGAATCTTTAATTATTTGTTTGAAAGTGTAGCATTTATACCTTTTAAAGATCTTCATAAAATCCATTTAGACTGCATAATGTACCATATTTGATATATGCTCTGCATAAAACCTTCATTTGGAATCTTTCATTATTTGTTTGAAAGTGTAGCATTTAAACCTTTTAAATATCTTCCAGGTTTTATTATTTCAGATAGAGAAAATTTCAAGCTGCAACTCCATGTCTAGAACATAACAAAATAATCTTCAAAACCTGTCATAGTTTAGTTACAGGGACAGCAAATTCAAAAAGTATCACATTTTATACCCCTATATCTTTACAATTATTCATGAATACCCTAATAGTAATTAAATAACTTAGGTACCTACTTAGAAAGATATATTTCAATATATTAAAAAACTTACAATGTTTTTGAATTTCGAATCCCATCACTGCTTCGTTTTGTTTTGTATGAGCTGTCAGAATCTAATGACCAAATGACAGTCGGTCTGCGGCCGCCATAGATCACGTTTATAATTTTTATTTCATAGTGCTTCACGAGAAAACAAAAAAGAATGAAGAAATTTTTTATAATAATTTATTGAATGTTTTATAATTTTTTTTTACACAATAATGTAGTTTTTGTGTGAAAAATATTTTTTTTATATGAATCAAGTATTTAAAGAGGCCATTATATAAGTAATTCGAAAAAAATATAATTTATTGAATGTTTTATATTTTTTTTTTCACATTTAAGGTGGTTTATGTGTAAAAAATATTTTTTTGAATGAATGAAGTATTTTAAGAGGCCATTATAAAAGTAAATCAAAATATTATTATATATCATAAAATAATTTTATAGTACCTATACCTATATTCTAACTATGTTGAATTGTAATATTATCTTTTGTTATCCATGGATGACAGGATGACACTTGACAATAAATCGTATTTTGTTGTCAAACGAAAGTTACGGTTCGATTTTGAAAATAATTATTTTCAATTGAGTTTAATGAAAATAAAACTGGTGAGTCATTAATTGATTAAAATATTTGTAAGCTTATGCCATAACTTAAAACATTTATGCGTTGCTAAAACAATTGCATGATAGTTATGTTATAAGGCGGGAAGTGTCTTACCGAAATTACAGGATCTTAATAGTAATTAAAGTAATTAATTTTGTTTATATTTTTTCAGGTTCCTGTGGCAAACGTGTTTTCAACAAGACTAATTGCTTTCATCCCACCTTTTTGACATAGCAATTAAGTACATACTTCTAAAGATCAAATTGATTGATAAAAGTGCATTTCTATGTAAACAAACTCAAAAGTTTTATTTTTGCAAGACAACATTATTTACCAAAATGGTAAGCTATGTAAGAATTTCATTAATTATGTTTCTTGAATTTCTTTATGTGTATTTTAATTCAGAAACATGTTGCAGATTCAATTTTAGAGTGTTCATTCAAATTTCCCATTTAGTTGAGAAGGGAAATAATTATATTGAAAAAATATTCAATGGCAGCTTATGGGATGTAAAGAAGATTGACCATAATCAATAACAGACTCTTGCGGGTGCCAGTGATTTTATCAATTTTTACTACATATCATTATAAATAAGTTCTCTTTCTTCTTATGTGTTGTGGCCCGCTAAAAGCATATTATCAGCTTCATACAGAGTCTAAATGTATCTTAAACCATATTATATAAAAACAATAATGCTTCTGGCTCGACACAACACAAGCTGATACAATTAGTGTGTTTCTAGCAAATAGATTTTTATATATAACTACCGAGATGAAGTACTCCAATAGCTCTTCATAGTAAATAAGTGAAGCCGATTTGGCCGGCAATTTTGACAGTATGGTAGTCAAAACGGAACGTAAAAAATGATGTTGACTTAAGATAAAGATACTTAAAAATGATCAAATTTCACTTAGGTATTTCAATGTAAAAATATGTTTTATTGTAAAAAACACGAGAAATCGACCGAATAAATATACACCATACCACGTTCTTTTTGGAACCAAACTGTCAAAAGTTGCAATATTTCGGCTTCATTTTTGAATGCGAATCGGGATTCTACGTTATTTATTGTATAGAATTCTGTGTTCTAGCATCAGATTTATTTAAACTTTAAATTTTTGATTTCGGTTATGGAATAAAAATGATATAATGTTGGGTTAAGAAGTGAATAACTAATATAACGGTGGGTCGGAATATCTTTTCTGGTTTCCATTTGTTTGGGAGAATATTTTTTTTACTCTGCTGATTTAACAATAAAACTTTGAGATTATACATATTTTATTTATATAGCTTTTCAATTGTTGATTTTATGTTTTATGAATTAAATAATGATTGGACAAAAAATAAATAAAAATTCTTTCATTCATTCATTCATATACTCATAAGAAATGATACTACTACTAAAATGGTTCTACCTTGAACAACTTGACATTTTTCAGAAGCCAATAACTTAAATTTGAATTTGTTTCCTATGTACATTTTGGTTCAAATTTTGTTTAATTTTAATAGATAATGGCATTTATCAATAAGGAGAAGAAGAAATACCTAAATTGGATATTGATATACCTGCGTTGATTCATTGAAAATTTCCTTATAGGTAACTTCATATATTTTTTTAAATTATATTGTAGTGGTGTAGTTTTGTTTTGATTCCAATGCCTTTCTCAAAATGATATTAAATAGTTTTGCCTAATTGCCATAGAATTTTTCACCTATAACATAATAATAATACAACATCTATTGACGTCGAGTGAGCATCTCGGTAGGTTTCGAATTCTACTATGGGCAATTAATTCTTCAACTTCCTGTGACGAGTCTGGGGATTGCAGATTTATAAGTTGAACCACCAAAATAGAGAGTATTGTTAATCTATGTAGGTGAGTTTATTTGCATAATCAAGTTGATTTTTATTCGCTCAGTAATAATCTACCAGATGTTGTTACTTGCATCTTGAAGTTATAACACATCAACCATTGATGTCAAGTTACATGCAAAACTCTTCAACAATTTTTGGCGATTATTTTGAGTTTGATGTATCCAGACATGGAAATGAAATTTATGGTAATCATAGATACAAATTTTTACAATTTCTCAAATATATTTAATGTGATTAATAAATTTCTAAAATTACAAAATTTTCATAGTAAAATCTGCGTAAACACATATGGCCATCTTTTGAAAACAAAATTACTCATGTAAATGTTGCATGGAACCAAAGTTTGACAGAATAAAAATGTATTTAAAAGATTCAAGATTGTTTTGAAATAAAAATAAATGTAATTCAAACCATATAAAACACATTTATTTTTATCAACATTAAAATGAAAGTACATTTTCAGATTACTTTTCGACTAACGTTTGAGGTCGGTAAAACAGCTGCCTTTATCATTAGCCAATCGCATAAAATTTGTACCATTCCACACATAGAGAATTTAGTCAAGACTCAAACCATATTGAGAGTAAAACTTTCATATTATTTAGGTAGGTTCGTATTATATTACTATTAAAGGAATTTTTTACCCTTCTATTGAGCAGTGAAATTGAATCAAGTGTAAGATGTAACATATTATGATACATGCAGTTTTTTTTCCATGTATGTGTCAGACTATAATTTTTCTTCTTTCTTTTTTATAAACATTAAAACTGTCATTCTTCTCTCTTTTTATGAATTGTGAAAGTGTAATTCTTCTTTTTCTGTGCTTATGTCAGTTAAGCAATGGGAAGCTAGACTAGAACAATAGAACCTGTTTAATTACCTACCGATCAAGCCTGACATTCGGAATTAAAAACGTAAAGCAAGACGGGTATTAGCTAGTATATTAATAAATAATAATTTTGTATAATTTATTCCAGAAATTGAGAGTGCCCTGGGGATCTATCCTGACTTGTCTCCCAGTTTGGGCCATCGTCGTCACGCACATCGGCTGCTTCTGGGGCTACATCACCCTGCTGGCTGAAATTCCTTCATATCTCAACAGGGTGTTGGGAGCTGATATTCAACAGGTAGGCTTAATTAACAGATCATGGTTGAATTAAATTTATTAAAGTACTTATTTCATATTGCAGGGATATTATGAAAACAGAGGTTAACAGTTAGTCTTGAATGAACACAGCTATGTGTTTTACCATTGTAATATATCCTTATCTACACTCAATAGATAAATAAGTCCGTTGTGGTCAAAGTAGATTGTGTATCAATGAACCATACGAGAAGACTAAAAATGTTTATCAAAAATAACTTTTACCTAAATAGCACCTAAGAAAAAAATGCGAGGTCGAAGATATAGTCAGATAGGAGAGGCAATGAGGAAGGTTCTGATAGGCACATGTGAGGAAAATGTACTTTCCACATGGCATTGAACGGCCAACGCCATCCAAGACCCCTCCTATGTGATAACTATAGTTATTTCTACTTTCTTCAAAAAGGTCGTTGATATTGAAATACTTTTCTAATTATTGTGTCTATTGTAATTATTTTGATCATAACACATCATACAGAATTTTAATGCTTTATCTATCATGTCTGTTTATTGTTGTATTTTTATATGTTAATTTGTAAATGGCTAATAAAGCCGTAGAAAGAGGAAATAAATAAATAAATAAATAAATAAATAAATATTGCATACGATCAAGCTCTATCATCTCTCAATGTCGATTAATGTGATTGTAAAGAAATTATGAAGTTGACGGATGAAGCAACCTTTTCTAACATGAGGAAGGCTTTCAAAATTTCGTTGTCTTCGACAAGCTGAACCCCGATTAACTGCAAGGGAATCCCATAAAACTGTTTAAAGAATATCACAACAGACCCTTGTTTAATAAACATAGTGTTTTTGACCTCAATGATCGTAAAAACAATAGTGAATTCGTGTGGTAATATAATAACTATCGAGCAAAATCATAAATCATCGTTTTTTGCACAGCAGACTTTAAAACGAACTCATTTTGAAGTAGTTATTAATGCTACATTCTTCTTGTTGCCGGAAATCAGTTGGGTCCATAATATGGCGAAGACAACATGCAGCAGACGTCGATTGTCACTACTGCTACAGTGTGTGTCAAACGAGTCATGTGCCCAGAAAAGCCAACTTCAGTTTAACTTCCTGGTTCATTGCGTGCGTCATTATCTTAAACTGTAGCAAATTTTAAAAGACTCGCTGGATAACGAAAGAATCAAGTTTTGTCACTGACGACAAGGCAAGAGAGTTCATCCTCTACATCGACTCATCGTATTTTTTGCACTAACAATATCTCTGATAGCCCTTTTAAGAACAACAAAAGAAGTAGGTTCTTGTTTCGCGATGCTAACTAATGTTGAATCGTGAAAGTAAACCAAATTGATTCAGACGAGTGTCTCTTAATGGAGTTACAAAGGAAGAATGAATGAAAACTTAAAAATTTTAATGTTCCCATAAGTATTGATTCTTGTTGTTCTGTTAATAGCTATCGAAAAAGTGATCACCTTAACTTTATTCACATTTTTCAAAACATATACCACTGCGACCAGAAAAAATATAAAGTGACAAAGGCTTTAACTAGTATTTCGAATAGTATCACGAACTAAGACAGCAAGAGACGCGAATTCAAATCTTGCAGAAGGAATCTGTTTTCCCACCCTCACATTGTCACATTAGCTGGCTGTTTATTCTACGCAAAAACTAAATTGACATTATTTTTTAATAGATTTTACCACCGCCATTTTTTCGATGGTTTTACAACTAAGAGTTGGGTGTTATCTTCTCTAATAAATTCCCAGACCTAAGATGATCAACTATTAAGTCACCGCTTCCTTGGTCTGCTAGGGTTCGATAGCACATCTCAAGGATGTTAGTATTTCCTGGATCAACAACAATCCAATTCACATGTTGCACCTTCCTATCTTGCATCATTATTATTTTCGCAAACTTCTACATTGTCAGAGAGGTTATGGGTGCTTGGGAATTGACTATTATTTTACATTACGTTTTTATCTGTTGAAGAACGGATGTTTTGTTTTTAAATTTTCAAACTTCCTTCATCAGTGTTCTTTATTCAAATAATTTATCTTTCAATACAGAGGATTGTTGAATTTTTCGATTGTCGTATCACATTTGTGTTTTTGATAAGTAAAATCGGTTTTTATAAAAATTTTATAAAAAAGCGACAGCGTTAAATAAGATCACCCACCAACTGAGTATTTCGAAAATAATTAGGGATTACATTTCGAAAAAGGTAACTAATAAAAAAAAATGCTTAACTGAACTACGACGTCGTCGTAAGGGTCCCAAATCTTAGTGACTCCTGCCTTATATTTTCTAGGCTCATTTTTGAACAACAGTAGGCAGGGTTTTCGCAACCCTAATTGAACGAAAAACACCACTCTTCTCGGTGACTTACAATCGTCATCCTTAAAACATATCCACCTACTTTTTTTCTATGGATGCTTTGGTTAATCACTTGATGTATTTTAAAAGAGTTTTTATTGCAATATCATACATAATATTAGAAGTGAAAAAAATAAACTTAGATAAAAATAAACGTACGGTTTTCGAATGGAAAGTTGACCCCAGAACCGATATTTTTTTCTTTTTAAAGGCACAAATTTTTTCTTGCAAATTTTCCAGTCTGTAATCAATATACCTACCTATCATTGCTAAAAGAACCACAAAAACACCTATATATATAGCGCTACACACAATGACCGAAGGCCACAAAATAGACTTCGAAAACACAACAACACTACACAAAACAAACCGTGAATCTCACCGCATACTATACGAAGCAATTATTAATATCGCAAAAAGATCACACACACTTAATGAACGTGATGAAACTTTAAAAATTTACCCCCCGTACCTCCACATCATAGACCAAATTCCACCCACCCACCCCACACACACAAATACTACCGCCCACACCCCACAAACACAGCTCCAATCAAATAACACAAACTCGATCTCAACTAGAGACTACACCACTGCCTCACATTCCTATACACCTACCCCAACAGACAGTATAGCTACGAACACATCTCGCAATAGTCCGCGTTTCACGAGACAAAATACCTCATAATCTGCTCAACGAGCCAACGAATAACACCCTTGTCTCGTCACTGCAGATTAATTTCGGCGTTATTACTTCTGTAATACGACGAAAGGCTGAAGATGGAGTCTCTGATGGCTCCGAAATATATACCACCATCTAACCAACAAACCAACACCTTTAATAATGTTCCAAATAACATCGGGAACAACTCACAACGCGACAGTACCCGAAATAACAATCTACATATTCCGCGTCGCGAAAAGCTTTATATTAACATATATATATATATATATATAAATATATATATATATATATATAAATATACTAATATATAAAGAGGAAAGATTTGATTTTTTGTTTGTTTGTTTGCATTGAACATGCTTCGAAACTACTGAACCGATTTTAAAAATTCTTTCACTTTTGGGAAGCTACACTATCCCCGGTAGGTAAACATAGGCTATATTGAATTTTCAAAAATATTTGGGATCCTTTCTAAAACTCCAATAATGTAACCCAAGGTGTAAATTTTTTTTTTATATTATTTACATCGCGTGCGCTGTGAAAACTATTGATGATAGAATAAAATAATGTACTACGACTTTGTAGAAGACATCAATATTTACATTTAAAAATGTCGCAACAGCATATGTCTAACTTTTATAGTTATGCCAAAATAAGTGTTCTTTTATTTAAAAAAAAATTATTGAAATGCGGCAGAGATATAGGGCGTCACTGGGGTACGAGCCGGACGGGAAGGGACCATTAGAATGCTACATTGATCCAGATTAACATAGCCTATAGATAGAATATTTTGATAAAGTTAGTGATCTATAAAGATCATAAGAAAAAAAAATATTTTTTTAAATACCTATTCTACACGTGCGATGCTGGGGCAGACCGCTAGTTTTTAATAAATTTGTTATATTATAGGTCTACATTTTACCAAATTATAAATGAAAAAAATATTTATTAGGGACAACGTGTTAATAAATACTAAAATAAATCATACCTTAATTGTCATTTTTGCGAAATAACATATTAATTAAAATATAAGTAATGTGTATCAGCTGATCTAGTTATAATAACGTGTTAAACTTGCGAAAAACCGTCCATTAAATCGTTGCATAACACCTGGCAACACTATAAACACACAGTTGACATAATCTTAAAATCAGATGGTGTATTATTGGGCAATAATAAGAAACAATAGAGCGAGTTTACGTTAACAAATGCAAAACAATTAACAAGGCCAAGCTTCAGTGTAATCAAATACTTTTACTTGGACAACGCAACCTTGTTGGTATTATAAATTATAATAATATCCTCAATATCAAGTTCAAGATCATCTCTTTGAATCAAGAAAAATAATTATTCGCGACATCTATCGGATAGATCTAAAAACAAAATAGTTTATCAACTTCATGTCGCAACAACGTAGCACTGTTCGTTAATTATTGTAGTAAATATTTACATAGATGGCGTAGTGTAATACCTTGTGATTGAAAATGTTACGTATTTATTTTGTTAAATAGATGGCGAAAATTTTAAAATATTTTTTTTTTCAATACATACATACATACATACTCCCTTTAAGGCCCCCCGCACACTGCAAGCCAGCCCGGAGGAGACAAATCCGCAACAAGCCCGACCCGCACGAAACCAACCCCCCAGCTCGATCGAAGCAATCAAACCAGAAAGCCAGCCCCACACAAATCATGCCCGCCGCGGATCCCCCCCAAACCAATTCGCAATGCGAGGGGCCTAAACCCCACTTAGGGGCATAGGGAGGCATCAAGAGCTCTCCATTGCGCTCGAAGGCGTCCGTGGCTCATTGTGCCTTTTCTGACCGATTGAGATTTAAGGACGTGAGGTGGTCAACCTCACGATCCCGATCTGATTTTTCGATTTCCTGCCTCTTACAGGATGCTCGAAAAACCAGCAAAAAGAGCAGAGGTGCTATTCTTAGCCGGCAACCCCACGGCTCTTCAATAATCGAGTGATATTCTAGAAAAAAATATACACCTACTATTATTCAAAATGACTCTACACAGGACACAGAAGATCTTAATCCTTGCGATTGATCCTGCCCTATGATTTGACCACCTCGAACGAAAGTATTTGACAAATCCAATCCAAACTTCCTTTACGCTCCAATTAGGGGCATTGCGATACAACAAGAGCTCTCCAGTACGCAACATGCGCAATGTTTATGACCTCCTTCTAATACGTCAAACAGATTGAAAAAAAAAAACATTGAAAGCTTTGTCGCGACTTCTGAACCCTAACAGATGGAAGAATATAATACGTATCTTCTCACCAAATAATCAAATTTTAATTTATGTTTATTTTCAGAATGGCATTCTTTCCTCACTTCCATACCTGGCCATGTGGATCATGAGTTTCTTCTTCAGCTTTTTGTCCGATTACTTCATCAATAAGCAGCATTGTTCCATCTCTACAGCTAGGAAAGTCGCTAACACTATTGGTAAGTATGTTTTTAAATCAACATAATATCATCAGCTTAATACAGCCAGATATTTCACATCCGTAAGCTCGTAATTTATTTAAATCACATTGCAATTAATTCCTTTGTTTGCAGGTTCTTGGATTCCTGCTGTGGGTTTGGTTGGATTAGCCTACGTTCCTTCTAACAATACTCCATTGGTTGTGACGATTCTCATAATAGTCATTGGTTGTCTCTCGGCTACTTTTGTAGGATTCTATGTAAGTACCCTAAATAGGTTTTTTTCTGTTTTGGTGTTTGAAATTTCCAAAACACTCCTATTAACATTTTGATATTTTTATTTTTAGATCAATCTTATTGACTTGGCTCCAAATTTCGCTGGAACACTCATGAGTATCAGCTCATTCTTTGCCAACCTCGTGGGTATTATGACTCCTATCACAGCTGGAATGATCCTTTCTGATGATGTAAGTTAAGCTTCTCTAATATTATAATGTTTTACTTTAAAACAAGTATGTAAACTTGCAGTTCTGGAATAGGTAGGGATATTTTTCTAAACAAAAGGTAAGTGGATCACGATGAACCAAAAACCAGAAAAGGAGTTGGTAGAAGATTTTGTTCGACATTAAATCCAATAAAGCTGATGAGAATAGATTTCGTTAAAGCTTTCGCCATAGTTTAATGTCTCCGTTTTTAGTTCCACAATTCATGAATTAATTTTTTCCATAAATCATAGATAATCCTTACATCTATGATTTTCTTTATACCTACTTCAAAGTTGTAATAGTTATCTTCTTTAAGTTATCTTGTAGAAGTAATCTCCTCTATTGAGAGCAATGTGGAGCAATTTATTTTATCATCTAATTACTGTCCTTTCAATGTATCTTCTTATTTTTGACGTTGCATTGTCCTTTTTCAGACTGATCCAAAACAGTGGAGAATAGTATTCTTGATCGCCGCCTGCATCTTGTTCATGAGCAACTTTTTCTTCGTCATCTTTGGTACGGGAGAGGTCCTTCCATGGAATGAACCAAGATATGTCAACGGTGAAAAGAATGGTTATTATCTTTTTCATCATAACACATTCCTTTATGCTTACCTACCCATAAGTAATCGAAAATCACCATAACGGAGCATAAGGCAACAAAATCACTCCATTGTGTTCCTTCATCTGAATGTCAATGACAGAATCAGATGAAAAAAATAGTAAACTCAAAAATGATAAATTCACTAGAGGAACTGTTGCCATAATGACATCTTCCGTCCGACCCACAGTATTGTGCGAGTTAATTTGAACAACACTAGAATTAAGTTCAAAAAATATACATTTTATTCATCAAAAAATATCCTTACAATGTGTTATTTCGATACTCAATCAAACAAAACTCACAAAATTTTATCCCACCATTCGAAACGACAGTATAAAACGGTCGTGAAAATCGAACATCAAAGAATATTTACATTTGGAACATTGTGTTAAAAATATCGTTTGTATATAAAAATTAAAGTTTAAAATTTATTAAATCAAAACAACATGTACAAAATATATACACAATAAAACAAAAACTTTAAACAAAGCTTAAACAAACAATACATTATTAATGCAGCAGCCTCACTAGGTTTCCCTGTGTCGAGGCGTGCTGCGAATAATAAAAAATATATTTATATAAATGCCAAAAAATATGAAGAAAAAACAATGAAATAAAAATCATGAGCTATATAACATAGATGTGACAATAAAATTTTGATATATTGACATACAACATACACATTATAAAATATATAAAAAGGAAATCCCAGGATAATGATATAAAAATTATAAATATACACACTATAAAATTATAAATATACAAGACATATACATTACAAATAAAAGGAAATTCTTAATATATTGTAATAAAAATCATAAAATATATTAACAGACAAGTGAACACACTATAAATATAAGAGTGAGATCAAAATAAATACTATAATAATAAAATATTCATTAGAAGATAATTAAATAAGAAACATGAGATAGGTATATAAGGTAAAAAAAAAAAAAATCATAAAATATATTACGAGACCACAATGAACATATTATAAATAAAAAATGAAATGGAAGATAATGAAACATAATTTATAAATATACACACTACAAAAATTATAAATATACACATTATAAAAGACATTATGCATTATGAACAAAAGGGAAATCATAGGATGTTGAAATAAAAATCATAAGATATAATCTAATAAAATCGTAAAATATACAAACAAACAAGTGAACACACCAGTGATGTAATTGGAAAATGGTACACTGATAATATGAGTATGAAGTAAAAATCATAAGATATAAATATGAAAGGTAAATGAAGCAATAAATAAATAAAATACATGATAATAAAAATCTCATAATATATTGACGGACAAATGAACACACTATAAAATAAATATAAACGTGAAATCATAAGAATTAAGAAACATGAGACAGGTGTAGGTAAAAATAAAAAATAATCATAAAAAATATTGAGAGACTATAATGGACATATTAAAATTAAAATAAAATGAAATGGCAAAATGGTATTCAGGCAAGACAATGAAATAAAACTCGCAAAATATACAATATACCTACACAAAAAAAGTATGAAACCATCAATAATCATTGATAATAATAATATCCCCTGATACTTCAAGTAACATGAGTAAAAATCACGTTTTTAGCCTCAGATCCATTAAATATGTAGAATATCTAAAAAAAATATGTAGAATATCTAAAAAAAATTAAGTGTTATTCCATTTTTGAATTCTGCATTTTACTACATTTTAAAATATTTTACATAAAATTATTGTTTTTTCTATTTAATTTCTATTATTTGATGTTCGTGACGAGCCACCTCGAACCGCGTACTATGAATTTTGATACGTTGCATGCAACGTGACATTGGTTACGCTGCCGCGCGTGATCAGATGTGTACAAACAGACCCTTAGAAATAACAGTTATAGTCGCTTTTGCCGACAACCTAATAAAATGAAAAAAATGTCAAGGCACAATTTAATTCGTACAATACCGCATTTAAACATGATTATTCAAATTAGACTAATTAATTATACAGTTGACCTCTTAATATATATTTTTTTTTTTTTGTTTGCAGATTCAGACGGAGTTGACAGTGAAATTCATGATGAATATTCTGAAGAAAATCTGGAAGAAATGGAAGACCGAACTATTCCTGTTATAATCGTGTTGCCCGACAAAGAATTGGAAGATTTATAAAGGATGAAAGCAAGACATTTTTCAGTATTATCGAAATAACTATTATATAATTATAATTTAAAAAGCATTTTCAGAAAAGTTATACGTAGCTTTCTTTTTTAAGCAAAATCATGACATTGAATTTCATAAATCCATCCATAATCCACCCACCAAGTGATATAAAAATTAAGCTTGAACTATGAATAGCGAACGCTGTATTCAACACAACACCACCTATAATATAGGAAGGCCCTTAGTGCTGGCGGCCATTTTTGCCTCTCGCCTCACCAGGCCGCCGGCGTGTAGACAGATATCATAGTGTACAGGTAAGTACATACAGATATAGGCAAGCGAATGGTGGGCCTCACGATGTGACGCAGCACTAAGGCCTTCTTATATAGGTGGTGTTGTATTCAACATTGCCCAACGTATTTGTGCCTACCTACTTATTGAAAAAAAATTGGCAAAACACGCACATTATAATGGTTATGAATTAGGCATCTATTCAATGAAATTTTGACTTGTCGCTGTGTTGAATGCAGTGTACGCTTTTATGATTTTGTATACTTACGTAGAAATAAGATTTTTACAAGGCAACAAGGCTATACATAGACGAAATGCTTACGTAAATCTCTACATTTTAAGTTCACATACATCATAAGTACGTAGTTTTTAAAATCGAAGCTATTTTTTCAATTTCATGCTAATTTTGTGATATTTTCCAAATAACTTTAATTTTAATTATTGTTTTTTTTTTGTAATTTTCTGCTTAGTGAATTAGAAAGCTGAAATTTGGATTAGATATATGTTAATCTTCATAAGTAAAATACTGAAATTCTTTTGTTACATACGCAAGTTCCGTATGAGACATTTAAGAACTTTTGTTATTATCTTAGAAGATTTTAAGAACTAAAGAGGAGTTATATTGTACGCAATTTATTTCTTCTTTAATATTGATAAAATAATGTTATAGGTACCTACTAATGTATTTTGATTTATTTATTTTTATATCGAATTTTTTTTATTAAACTATTGTCAAACTATTTTATATCAAAATATTTTTATAAAAACCTAATACAAAATATAAAATATATTTTTTTAAATACCTCTGTTTTTTATTGGTAAATTTAAAAGATTTTGATAAGGTGTATAAGCAGGCATGCGATAAAAGTTAAGCCTACATCACAAACCCTTTTTAATCTATTTTTATGCATAATTAAAAAAATAGCATTCGCCACTCTTCTCTATATAAATTATAAATGTGCGAAATTTCATACTTCTCCGTCCGCGCAATTTTCGTAAAAATAGTCACAAAGTTTTTCCTTCACGTATGAATATATATTTTTATATTATTATTTATTTATATTATTATAATATTTCTTTGATAAATATTTGATATATTATTGTCCCCAAATCTCATGATATCCTGCTTCAAAACTGAAGCTGAATTTTTGGATAGTATTTTGTGACAATTACTTTTGTCTGTAGGGAGGCCCACATTCAAGCGCGTCTCGCATACAAAGTGTACTACAAAGATGGGTTGTTTTATTTATTGAAAATACGATTAATTATATGAACAAAAAACTGTTACATAAGTCTCTGGACCTATTTGCGAACATGAAGTACTGAGAATAAGGTCGTGGACACACTTCAGTACGCCGCGCCGGTCTACAAAATAAATGCTGCAAGGCGTACTTTGCCGCGTCGCGTACGCTATGCGCCACCGTTGACAGTCAGCCTAATGTATAACCATGAGCTGGAAGCACTGTAAAACGAACCCAACATTATTAAATTTGGGAGATGTGGGGTGGGCAGACCCCAATTTCGATGGATGGATGGTGTAGAGAGCTGTTGGTGTGCCAAACTGGAGAGTGCGGATGATGACAGGAGGGAATGGCAAAGTATTCTGGAGAAACCCGAGGCTCACAGTAAGCCGTAGCGCCAGTGATCATGGTGATGACACTTAACTGTAGGGTTTTATTTTGAAGTGGACAATTAAACAACAAATCTGTATATAACATTTTAAACTGTGTACTTTGCAAATGTTGAATGAATAAAAGAAATAATAAAGAAGAAGATTTCCTGGGCGCGTGTGACCAAACGTTTCATGAGCAAAAACTTATCTTTAGGTACAGAAACTGTTGGTTGAAGCTTTTCCAACGAATTGTCCGAATGTCCAATGATGACGACAATTGGTTGAATAAGTATGTACCAGATATAATTATCATAATACGACAGTATTATCTCTAAACTATAGTGTGTATGTAGATATTAATTATTGTCGGTGGATTTTCACTTTTGGAAGACAAGTAGAAGGGTACCTACGTAATGATAAATAGATAAAAAATATGGATCGAGATGGGAAATTCTCAAATCTCTGCCCTCGATCTATGATTTACATCAAACCATACGTTGGTATCTGACATCTTTCTATTAATTGTTTACAAATTACATAGTAATTAAAAGTTCGGGGTTTTTTAGATGGTAATTCCACAATAGTATACTTATTAAAACCCAATAGTTGAAATTGACAGAACTATGCGATAATAGTGATCGATTGTAATAGACAATAAAGGTATAAATCAATCCTAACTAGGTACTCGTACATATAATGAAGTTCACTTCTTCTCTTCTTCTTCTTCTCAGCCTGTATCAGTCCACTCCTGGACATAGTCCTCCTCCAGATTCTTCCACGTCCCCCGATCTTGTGCAACCTGCATCCATTGTGAGCCAATGGTTCTTACAATGTCGTCCCTCCATCGAAGCTGTGGACGGCCAGGGTTTCTAATTGTAGTCCTAGGGCGCCAGCACAGGAGGCGTTTTGTCCATTTATCCTCAAAACGAGCGACATGACCGGCCCACTAGATCACGAATAACTATATATATATATATATATATATATATATATATATATATATATAGATCTCGCCTATACGACCTATATCTACGCATGCCTTCTGGCCTGCCTATGCGAATGCGAAAGAAACAGCGAATCCCGCCTAAACGTCGACCTAAATACGCGTGCCTTCTGGCCTGCCTATGCGAAAGAGACAGCGAATCCCGCCTATACGTCGACCCTAAATACGCGTGCCTTCTGGTCTGCCTAGTGCCTATGCGAATGGGAATGAAACAGCGAATTCCGCATATACGTCGACCTAAATACGCGTGCCTTCTGGTCTGCCTAGTGCCTATGCGAATGGGAATGAAACAGCGAATTCCGCCTATACGTCGACCTAAATACGCGTGCCTTCTGGTCTGCCTAGTGCCTATGCGAATGGGAATGAAACAGCGAATTCCGCATATACGTCGACCTAAATACGCGTGCCTTCTGGTCTGCCTAGTGCCTATGCGAATGGGAATGAAACAGCGAATTCCGCCTGTACGTCGACCTAAATACGCGTGCCTTCTGGTCTGCCTAGTGCCTATGCGAATGGGAATGAAACAGCGAATTCCGCATATACGTCGACCTAAATACGCGTGCCTTCTGGTCTGCCTAGTGCCTATGCGAATGGGAATGAAACAGCGAATTCCGCCTGTACGTCGACCTAAATACGCGTGCCTTCTGGTCTGCCTAGTGCCTATGCGAATGGGAATGAAACAGCGAATTCCGCTTATACGTCGACCTAAATACGCGTGCCTTCTGGTCTGCCTAGTGCCTATGCGAATGGGAATGAAACAGCGAATTCCGCTTATACGTCGACCTAAATACGCGTGCCTTCTGGTCTGCCTAGTGCCTATGCGAATGGGAATGAAACAGCGAATTCCGCCTATACGTCGACCTAAATACGCGTGCCTTCTGGTCTGCCTAGTGCCTATGCGAATGGGAATGAAACAGCGAATTCCGCTTATACGTCGACCTAAATACGCGTGCCTTCTGGTCTGCCTAGTGCCTATGCGAATGGGAATGAAACAGCGAATTCCGCTTATACGTCGACCTAAATACGCGTGCCTTCTGGTCTGCCTAGTGCCTATGCGAATGGGAAAGAAACAGCGAATTCCGCCTATACGTCGACCTAAATACGCGTGCCTTCTGGTCTGCCTAGTGCCTATGCGAATGGGAATGAAACAGCGAATTCCGCTTATACGTCGACCTAAATACGCGTGCCTTCTGGTCTGCCTAGTGCCTATGCGAATGGGAATGAAACAGCGAATTCCGCTTATACGTCGACCTAAATACGCGTGCCTTCTGGTCTGCCTAGTGCCTATGCGAATGGGAATGAAACAGCGAATTCCGCTTATACGTCGACCTAAATACGCGTGCCTTCTGGTCTGCCTAGTGCCTATGCGAATGGGAATGAAACAGCGAATTCCGCCTATACGTCGACCTAAATACGCGTGCCTTCTGGTCTGCCTAGTGCCTATGCGAATGGGAATGAAACAGCGAATTCCGCTTATACGTCGACCTAAATACGCGTGCCTTCTGGTCTGCCTATGCGAAAGAGACAGCAAATCCCGACGACCTCGGTTGGAAGCGTTTCAATTCCTTAAGGACGAGGAAACGATAGAATGAGAATAAAGAACTACGGACTTACGACATAACGATGAAATTTCATAAAGCATTTTACCATTAACTGTACAGTACGTACATAGATACATCTGCGGCGCCACAACCCTGAGTGTGTCTCGGCCACCCGCAGCAAACTTCTCCAAGCCACCCTATCCGCTGCCATCGTGCGCCAGTCACCAGCCCCCAAAAGCCCCATCTCTCGGAGCGCCATCCAAACATCCAAACATCGTGGCTTTGGTCTTCCTATGCTCCTCCTTGCTTCTGATCTGGTGCAGAAGATCTTGTTTAGCACAGAGTGTTGATCTGCTCGCGATACATGTCCCGAATGTGGACTCAAAAAATTAGAACACTCTTTGAAGACATTTTAAACAGTAGGTAATAAATTCATTATCTACAATCTACATAAATGATTGATTGTAGAAAGCGCAAGAGCTCATTAAAATTTATCGTGCAAATACGTTTGAAAATAATACTTTAATATGTAAAAAGCATGTTATTTTATTTTAGATAGGTATATTCACGACATAAAAAGACAACTCTTTTGATTCTTTCCTGTTGCTAAACAGAGAACAATAGAACTTTAATTATTTTTGTGAAACCTAACTTAGTCTGAAGAAAAGAGCAAAGAAAACGTTAAGGAAAAAGAAAACACCAATTTATTTCAATACAAACAAACATAGTATTATGTGCAAGTTGTCAAGCTTAGCAGTTCATAGTAGGCATCGGCGTTTAGTGTCGAGACGAAATGTAAACTGATGCGTGTGTGTTGCCTATTCTCCTGTATGGCTGTGAGTCCTGGCACCTGACCAAAGCCCAGGCGTAAAAGTATCTGCATTTGAAACGAAGTGCCTCAGCAGAATTATGGGTATAAGATGGTACCACCGCATCACGAACGACGCCATACGCCGGCGCACTCAGGGCGGGCCCATCGCTTCCACCATTACGGAGAGAAGATGGGCATGACTGGGAGATATGTTGAGGATGCCGAATGACAGTTGGCCGAGAAGAGCGCTGTTTTTCCTCCCATCAGGGTCTCGAAGACGTGGAAGACCCTCTCATACCGTGTTCCGTTCCTTTGAGGCAGAGCTGAGGGAGTTGTGCAATTGGACATGGTGTGGAAGGAGGTCATAAGCATTGCGCAAGATCGAGTGCAATGAAGAGCTCTTGTTGCCTCACTATGCTCCTGAGTGGAGTTCAAAGGGAGTTTCGATTTGATTGATACAAATCAATTCCTTGAATTCACAATACATAATTTTACGCCATTAAGTAGGTAAAATTCGTCGAAATTCCCGAAATCCCAAAAACATAATCAACTTCGACATGTTCAAAATACAAAAAAATCATATATGTCTCCTGGTTTAAGGTTAAATTAAAACAAAATCATTAAAAATGGAAAATATAACAAATTGACTAACATTTTGCTACTTACATAGAGTATAAAAAAGTACCTACGCCACAAAAACTATGTATGCTTATAGTGCTAAAAGATAAATGACCGCACTTCATACCTACAACAATATGTTGGCTTGTCAGATGACAGTAGTCTTGTAGATACAAGAGACGATATAATATCGATTTAAATTGCTAATTAGTTGCCATCATGAGGAAAATACATCAAAATTCGCAGTCAAACTCTTAGAATTTAGGCATAAAAAAGGGTAGGTACCTACATTTTGATAGTTATCGCAAAATTACCGCAGCTGGAGAATCTATCACATCCGCCTTCATCCAGTTCTGTTTGAAAGTTCATCCAAACAATCTATATATTAATACGTGAAGGAAAAACTTTGTAACTATTTTTACAAAAATTGCGCGGACAGAGGAGTGTGAAATTTCGCACACTTATAGTTTATATAGAGAAGGAGTGACAAATGCTAATGTTTTTTTTTAAATTATGCACAAAAATAGATTAAATCAATGAAAAATAGATTACGCGTGTGGGTATAGTAGTGTTACTGTAATGTTATGTATTTGTTAAACACACTTCCACATACTACGTATAAAGAAGATCAACTTCATAGAAAAAAATGTAAAATGTAATCTAATAATGGGCGAAGAAAGCTTTTTGAAGGCGGTATATTTAAATAGAAGGTTGAGTGAAAATAGCGGAATATTCAAACTCATTGCGTCAAATTGAGAATAGATTTATATTGTTTTTTTTTTTAATAATAATGGATGTTCGTAAGTTCATGTTTATTAATGAAAAGCTAAAAAGGGTAAATTGCTCAAACAAATAATTTTTTACATATACAGCATAAAGTTAGATAGGAACTACAGATAAGAAAAGAAAAACAGATATAGTTAGTAGGTACCCAGGACAAGCAGTTTTTCTTTCATGCGGTGGCATAGCGAGAAGTTGTGGAGTCCTTGTACTCCAACTATAGGGAGAGGACATGGTCGAAGAACTTAAGCTGTAGTGAAAAAGGTGAATAGTATCTGTAGGTACCGATTTGTACAGTACACTGTAGGGAGCTTTCTAGTTAGAGCACCTAAGCACTAACTACACTGCAGAGCTGTTTTTCTCTAGCTGGAGAAGAGGCCATCGTAATTGCTGCCTCTCTCATTCGTACTGACTATGTATATACGAAAGATACAGCAATCACCGCGTAAAACCAACACAATTTTGAAGATAGTAAGAAGAGGAAATATGTATGATGGAAATAATTTATCCAAACATTGACATCGCGTTAAGAATGTCCGTTTCGACTTGGTTTCGACAGCTATAACCAACTGCAGCAGCGGTGAGCGGAGCTTTTCTTGCCTAAAGAGAGTGAAAAACTACCTTCGTTAAACGATGTCAGATAACCGATTTAATTCGCTTGCAATGCTTAACATCGAATCAAAGTGGTTTCTTTGGTTTATGATGATATTATCATTTACAGTTTCGCAAGAGAGAAACGTAGATGGCGAGATTTTTAAAATGTGTAGGTACATAATAAATACTAACCTCCTTGAAACGTTTTTTATTTATACAAAAATTTGAGTTTTGTTTCAAATTTTATTGTTGTAAAATCGCCCATACATATAGGTAGGGCGGGTCGATTTGCATTTCTTCTAATATTGCTAACGTAATAGTTATATTTTAGTGCTAAATGCTGTTTAAAATAGGTATGCAAAATATTGTTCAATTTGAAAGATATCTTCTGTCTCCGAATTGAGCTTAAAGTTTCAAAAAATTGTTAAATTTATCGTATTTTGAAGCAGGTATAAATAAATTGAAAATATCTTTAACTTAATATTTTTTAAGATTGTATGTCATAAAAATGACGGAATAATCAGTTCTGTATGATATAAAGCATAAAAATACAATTTAAGATAGCAACAAAGTATATAAAGCGCCGCGGAAAACCAGAGAAAATCTCATGAAATGAGAAAAGGGTTAAAAATACCAGTATTGTATTTTGATGGCCGTAAAGCCAAAGTTTTAGGCTAGTAAAAAAGTGGTCAAAAATATTATATAACAATAATTAAGAGAGTGTTAAAGGAAACTGATTCTAAATTGATGGAAAATTTGGAAAACCGAAACCGATATAGAGATCGATTACAGATTCCTTTTCAAAAAGCAATATTTCATTTGATCTATTACTTGTCGTCTGATGTGATGAAAAAAAGTGTAGGTTAATACCGGAAAACATGATTGAATAATTATTTTGCAGAAGAAAAGACTAATAAAACCATTAGAATGATTTTTTTGCTTATTGCAAACCATAAGTAATCCAAATTGAACGAGCCCCCGGTAATCTAGAAAAAAAACGACAAGTAACAATTATTTAGGTTTTTGTATAATATGTTGATAGTGCTTTCTCAAATCATCATACGCATTCTGACCAAATTGTAAAACAACTGGAAAAATAAAATAAAAAACAATTGATATGTTCCAGGTGATTACAAGAGAAACTACTATTTTATCATTTCAAGATCCACAAAAAGATCAATTATATTTATTCCAAATTGGCACAGTTATACCAACAGGAACATTTTCTAATGATTTAGGCACTTTTCCTTGTCATATCCAAGGAGTTTGACGATATGTGAAATTGTCAAAGAAGCCTCACCAACTTTACGGAGAAATTTATCAAGAAAAGATTATGTAAAAGCTTAGAAAGCAACGAGTAAAAAAGATAAATCAAACCCAATTTATCAAAAACAATCACTGCAAAATAACATAATTTTATATACTTGCTTTACATAAAAAATTTAAAAGTTTTATTTATTATTTTTGTGTAATTAAATAAATAGAAGTATGTACTTGAAATACCTGTGGTATAATAAAAAAATGAATGAAAAAACAAGACCGGAATCATTCTACATGATTATTATATCATATAGGTAAATATGTCATTGCAATATCCATAACTTCATATAAAATATCCATAAGGTAGAGTAGAAAAAAATAATATATATAAAATAAAAAATAAATAAAAACTGGTAATATAATATTATAACAAAAAAATGTACCTCTGCTCCATACACAAGTTATATGCTTACAATGGAGCAGTAAATATAATATTATACAAATAGCATTAAGTAATTATTGTATGGTAATATATCTTTATAAAATTGTACTATTATTATTCTTTAAATAAAATAAAAAAATGTCCATAAAATTTTGTTTAATTTCATAAATAAAACATGCTCTTGTTGTAATTTTTTTTTCTCTTTTTTATGAATTATTATTTGTTTTTGTTTTGACTTAATATGACAAGAATCTGGCTGTATCATCCTTTTTTGGATGCAATGCCAAAACAAACAAAAAATAATAATAAAAAAAAATAAAAATAAAAATATCAGTTAGTATGGGATATTTTCGTCCCATACAAAACTTCAAGGTCGATTCGGAGACAGAAGATCTTATTTTTTTGTCATGAAATTTTGTAGATAGTTATAATACATCATAAGGCAACAAATTATCACTATTACATTAAGATTAGAAGCACTTTTTAAACTTCGATACTAGAACGGCCCAGCCTAATATAGTAACCTACTCCTCAACTATTGTGCTCAGAGGGGCGTCAAGCGCTCTTTGCCTAGAGCGCTGTTGACAGTTAATCCGCCACTGAACCCGACCTTTCCTAAATACGTTTTCATTGCAAGCAGTTTCTATTATGATTTAGACTCTGCAATCAATATTAGTAGCATATCTCTTCTATCCGAAAATAAAAATAAGTCAAGGAGACGAGTAAATTCACACTCTTCTATTTATAGGCCATTGAACTCTGTCTTATTAGCTACCTTCACTCCGTGAATAAATATGACGTGTAGTCTCCCCGATGTTGACTCGGGGATGGATTCGAAAATACAAAATTATCTACCTCACCGAAATTATTATTGAAATATCTCGATTTATCAAGAAGGAAGTTGATTGCTTCCGAAAACCAGTTCTTTGCAGTTATTAAGAAATAATTTAAGAGAATAAAAACTAAATATATTCGGTTTATAATAATTACTAAATAATTAATAATTAGAGTAACTCGTATAAAATACAAATTATTACTTAGGTAATTGCAAACTCTTGTTTACGTAACTGTAGAGTAAATTTGAAGATGTTTACATATAGTGTCGCATTTGATGTGGCGACATGTCCTCGATCATCGATATTTAACTTCACAGTGAAACGAAGCGGTTGCGAAATCTCAAATGTTTGACTATTATTTATTTTACAAGTTTTAAACTTCAAATAGGACACTATACAAATCAAATAGAACAATTCGATAGAACTTTTCAAATTACCTTTATTTCTTATGTACTTATTTCAATTTCAATTTATTCAACAAATGTAAAGTACAAAATTAAATAAAACATAACACTACAAACACAAATTCACACAATTGTCATTAAATGCCCCCAGACAGCATGTACTGCTGGTATGAGGGGGTCAATTACGTAGTATAGTTCATTAGAACAGTATATAAAAATAGATCACAAAAATGAGAGAAATAAAAACAGTTTATCCGTCAATACACATTCACCTCGCCGGAATACACACTTAAGCTGTTTCATTTCCGTTTATTCAACGTTAGTGTCTTCACAGCTCTAGCAAAAGGCTTTACAGGCTGCATCCGCTTGATCTTCTCCGGTAGCGCATTATATAACAGAGCCGTCGAATACAAAAAACCATACCTGAGTCTATTAGTTCTAGGGCACTCAGCCCTGATTTGGTTCTTCTGCCGTGTGTCACGGGAATGTACACAACTGTTGGTGACTAGAGATGTGGTTGACTTTATTTGTCTTATCCTAAAACTCAAAAGAACTTCAAGTTAAGACCCGTACGCAGTATAATTTCTACACTCAAGTAATGAGATGGCGTCACACGAACATTTATCTACTACAATAATTTGTATGGATTGAATCAATACTTGAGTAAACGTGACGTCAACATGACGTAATAGCAAGATGTCCCATAGTTACCAAAGTGATAAAAATAAATCTGCTTACTGGTGTAAGTCATTCATACATTATTATTAGTCTCTATTTATGAGAGGATAAAAAAATATCATTTTTCTAGACAATAGAAAAATATAATAAAAAATAAAATAATATTAATAATATATTGACATAATATTCTATATAGCCGGCGGAACTTATTCATACTAGCCCGTAACTATCCACTGCAGGACATAGGCCTCCTCACGCTCACGCCACTCCTCTCTGTCCCTGGTCATCCCCATCCACTCTGTCCCAACGGCACGCACGATGTCGTCGCTCCACCTCATCGGCTGTCTTCCCACACTCCTTCGGCCAGTCTCTGGTCTCCAGTCCGTCACTCTTCTACTCCACCTTCCGTCGTCCCTGCGGGATACATGACCAGCCCACCTCCATTTGAGCCTTGCAATTTTATCTCCCACATCTGTGACTCGAGTGCGCCTTCGTATTTCAGTATTGCTTATGCGATCACGTATTGAGATACCTGAACTTATTACCTGAAGCAATTTTTCCAGTCATCCTGTCCCGTCCAATCTGAGACAGACCAACCCAGGTTAGAAATGTTCAGCATGTCGAAAATTAGGTGGTAATTAGATGAAAAACTCTGACCCGACCGGGACTCGAATCCGGGATCTCGTGATCTGAAGTCCTTGCCTATACCACTAGACTAATGAGATCGTCAAAAATGTACTTTTTGAAACATTTTTGAGCAACAAAAAGCAAGTTTATAAGTTGTTGAACATGCATTTTTCTTGGTGGAAGTAATTTAAATAATCAAATTTAAATAAATTTGTGGAATAGTAAGCAAATTGTTGCGCTTTCAACCAATAAAAACGCGTGTCATTCAGATTTCAATGATGGGTGTGTGAGAAGCGGGTGTGATCCGCCTTTAAATCCACAAACAAGTTTCAAATTCGTGTGTGTTTTTGGTCATACTCTACATAAATAAAGTATAGAATAATTGTTTAAAAAATAAGTAATTAATATTTAAAAACATAAATTAACATTTTTATGTTTTGGAAAAATTAACTATTTTTTAACTGTTTTTTATTTATATATTTATTTCTATTATAAATAATTACAAAGAAATAAATATATAAATAAAAAACAGTTAAAAAATAGTTAATTTTTCCAAAACATAAAAATGTTAGGAAACTGTTTTATCGTAAGCCCAAAATATATAGAAAAAATACATAAATTAACGTTTTTTTTTATAAATACCCAAACGAAACGCCGAACCAATTAACCAACAGATTCACTCAAACGCTTCAATGCAGCGCCTTTATTTATAGAGAACACGTTGCTTCAATAAGTTTTCAGTTGTAAATTATCTTTGCCGGCGTATGGTGGATAAAAATGTTTTAAATTACCTATATTAAAAACATTTTTTAAGATACACGATTACTTGTGTAAACTATTAAAATTAGTTAATAGTTCTAACTTAAAACATTAATAATTATGTATAAAATTCTAGTTTTTTTTTAAATTTCATTTTATAAATTAAGTGATTGAAGTGTCGTTGTTTTTTGAAAAATAAAAAAATAAATATTGTTTTTTTTTTTCTATAAAGAATTGATATTTTCTGAATTATTCGAAAGATGGATGAATCAGCTGAGAAGCAGAAGAAGATAGAAGAGCTTAAGCCTAGTGAGTTTCTGTTTTTTTTTTGTTATTTTATTTAACAGTTTTTTTTAAGCTATCATCAAAATAAAAAAAACTGCTGATAAATTTGTCAGAGGATCATTGATTTTGGTAACCTAAATGAAGTGGTTGATGGACTGGCGGTTACATTACGACACCAGCTTTCGTACTGTTTCGTGCGGAGGTCGTGGGTTCGATCCCAGTCGCCTACCATCTTCCTCTTTCACGACACAAGCTTTTATGTAGCTTACTGTAAAAGAGTCAAAGAGTGTATTTGTGTTCACTAAGAGTGAGCACAGATTCATTAAAAAAAATATATAATTCATTTTGGGCCATCTTGGCGTTAGCATCAACGATTTTAAGACCTTTTCTCTTTCTACCTTTTTCCAATTTCATATTATAAAACCAATTCAATATAAAACCAAATGTTCAATAACTGAGATAAAAATATTGCAACAGCTATAGATAAAGATTAATCACAAATCTATATTGTGATTTATTATGTTATAATTTATAAAAGGACACAAATCATCGTCCTTTGAAACAACATATTAGGGTAAAAGAGGATCGAAAGCCCGTAGTGCTTCAATTTCCTACATTGAAAATTTTCACCACACTTACTCTATGGTATAATATAATCGAATTATTCGATACAACGTATAATAATTAATTGTAAGAATATGTATCTTATAAAAGAGTGCCAAAATTCGAAATGATCTTGGTATATCTATATAATAATTTAGAAATGTTTTTTTATTTGCCTTTTGTCGTTGCTTGACCGTATATGTGAGCATCACGCCTAAACGGCTGAACCGATTTCACAAATTCTTTTTTTGTCGTGTTGGCTTTTATCAGTAGAAGGTTCTTATGAAAGAAAAAAATAAAAAAGTTGCGTGGTAAATTGGGAAATTAAATAAAACTCGCATTAGCCCCTCCTTCTCTATCTAATTAATAATTCAGAAATGTTTTTTATTTGCTTTTTACCGTATGTCATAGCATGACGCTCAAAATACAAATGCTACGTCAGATATGAATCTGCACAGAGCCGTGCAAAATGCCGGAGAAGGTTCTTTAATACAATTTGCTGCATTAACTTTAATATATTTAGAGTTATTTAAAAAACCCTATTTTTAGGATCTTCATACAAAATTTTAATAAACATTAAAAGTGTCATTCTTCTTTTTCTGTGCTTATGTCAGTTATAGAGGTCTACAAAGCAATGGGAAGCTAGACTAGAACCTGTTTAATTACCTACCGATCAAGCCTGACAATCGGAATAAAAAACGTAAAGCAAGACGGGTATAAGCTAGTCAAAAATATATGAAAAAATAATAATAATTGACGACGAAGATTGGGTAAAGGTATCATCTTCCTCTTTTCATAGACTTGTTATTCCATAGAGCATATACATTATATCCTGCCTGCTAGTTTGGCCCACTCTGAAAAACACTCCTCCTTTCCATTTCTTGCGAGTTTGTCCTAGATTTGCTGATTTTTTTGAGAAATGCTGTCCCTTGCCTCTTAAAGTTCATGCGTGAAGTAAATTAACGTGAAAAATCCCCGTTATAAATATTTCAAAGAGTCATCATTTGAAAGAGTTAGTGAGCCTTTATTAGTTAAAACTTCAAGATTAAGTTGTATTATACAGTATTACATTTATTTATTTTAAATAAATTGTTGGTTGCTATATTTATTGCTATATTTATAGTTTCCTACCAGAATTCAAGTGATTAGGTATAAAATGTCATTTTTGTCAGCGGAATACTCTAATAATTTTATCAGTTGTACAAATAAATAATTCGTCTCCGTACCTGAATGTGTATGTAAATAAAATGTTCGCGAATCGATCATTTTTGTTTGACTTAAGAGTTATCTATGAGTTCGATGATTTTTTAATAGAAAACAAGATAGCCATGTGCGTTCCTTTCATAACAAGCTGTGAAAAGTGTTATTTCTCACATCTATTTATAAGTTAAAAGATAAATACAAAAATAGCAAGAAATTTACATTGAATATAATTGATTAAGCTGATCTTGCTCCTATTCAATCAATGCCCATTGCCCGTATGAACAATTCAACAGTCATGTGTTCTGTGCCACCTATACCCTTATTCCGCATTTTACTTACTAAAGTTAGGACAAAATTAACTGACGAAAGGTGTCACAAAATTATAATACCACTTGATTTCGCCTCTTTTTAAGGATCGTAAAGTCATAGAAATGGTTTATTACTAACAGTACTCCGTTCGCCAGCTTACTCTGACGATAGAATAGCGTTAGTATAGGAACTCTCGAGAAAATTAGTATAGGCTGCAGAGCTTTTCGAAGTGTTCTGTATAGGCCGCCATACAAGTTTTCATACAAAATTTTGTTACTTCAAGCCAGCGCTAAGTCAAGTAAATTCAGAATAGGGGATCTGAAGTGGTTGTGGAGTCAAATCCAGGAGAAATCCTGCCACATTTGAACATGGACTATCATTTCTGTCATTGGGGCACGTCTTCTTAGCTATCCGGTATACCGTAAAACTCCTTTAACCCTCACCAGTGATTTGTTGGCTACTGCACTATCCAATCCATGCCTGTTGATAGTTTTTAGCGCAATGTGAAAAATCTCATCGTATCTTTTGCGCAATCCTATGTGTTTGCTCTTTCCAACAATAAATTTACCATATGGCCAAGCCAGGGCCTGGGAGAAATTGTTTCTTGTGTCCATAATTTGGGAGATTGATTTTCTGAGAAGCTACTCTTTTATAGAGCTTTAAGACCTTCTCATTATGTATTTCGTTTTATCTAAGGAAAGGCAACGTCAGTTACACAATACCCAAGATCGAGTACAATGCACCTATTAAAAAATACCTCTTTTTAATTCATTTGGAGTGGCGATAGCCTGGCGGTCACGTATTGTTTGTGCGGAGTTCGTAGGTTCGATCCCAGGTGCCTACCATCTTCCTCTTTCACTACACAAGCTTTAAGTAGCTTAGGACTGCGAAACAGTCAAATAATGTATTCGTGTTCACTTTAAGTAAGCAAAGATTCGTTTTTTTTTCATTTCCCTTTTTACCGTGGAAGCGATCGTTTCAAATCTTGACGGAGTTTATTTATTTAATACAATATACGGCGAAAAACGCCTATTACATGTTATAGATTACAAAAAACAAATCAAACACACTACACAAGCTGGAAATCACCCAAAAATTTACACAATACAAGCATATCCCTCAAAACTTGAATTAATTAAAGTAGATATACATCACAACAAAAACTATAAGTAACACTAATCAAATTTTAAATTTTTGGTGTGATGGATACATGGAAGGGGCATATAAAATGAAATAATTTAAAATAAAATGTATATACAAAACGTCATATAAATAAAATAAAAGTGAAATGTAGAATATAGAAATTGGAAATCGAATGAAAGTATACATTATGCATTGTCAAAATTGAATTACAATTTAAAATAGAAAAACACAAAAATAAAAACACTGAGAACGATATAAAATGTACAAAATGGCATATAAATAAAATAATCAAAAGTAAAAATGTAGAAATACAAATTGGAAATTGAGGGGAAAGTTTACATTATGCTTTGACAGAATTACAATGATTTAAAATTATATAATACAAAATAAAAACATAAAAACGATAAGAACGACAAAAAGTAAAAATTAGATGACAAACACATAATGGTAAACCCTCTGCCATTCTATAATATCCAAATTGATTAAATATTTATTTTGTTTAATTCTCTATCAAATACCTAATTGGAGGGGTAGATATACTGTGATGCAGATATCTGTATAAATAATATCAACCGCTAAAACTCGTATTGAATATTCACGTTTTCAAAGTAGATTGCACTTATTGTATTATTGTAACCTCGGTATGAAATTAACAATGGGACATACCTGACAATATAATGACCAGTTGAAAAATATATCACGTTTTTTGAAATGTGGCGATATGTTATAAATTAGATTCCTACATTCATGATTTTTTTTAATGATATTAATTCACAGTTCATTTCAGGTAGGTCCCTTACCTAGAAGTAAAACATAACTCGCAGAAAAATGCAGCTTTTTTTTTCCAAAACAAAGAAAGAGACAAGAATTACCTATCATTCAAAATAATCATTTCGAATGTTCGTGCCACATGTGTTGAAGCAAATAATTGAACATATTCCCAAGTTCCGACCATCTTCCTCTTTCACGACACAAGCTTTAAGAAGCTTTCTGTGAAAGAGTCAAAGATTGTATTTATGTTCACTTTGAGTGAGCACAGGTTCATTAAGACCAATTTTAAGACCTTTTCTTTTTCTACCTACTTTTTTCGGTTTTCCAAATCATAATATAATAAAACCAAATGATCAATAACTGAGATAATATTGCAACAGCTATAGATAAAGATTTATCACAAATCTATATTGTGATTTATTATGTTATAATTTCACGATAAAATTGTTAAGTGCACAATCTTGACAAAGAATAAACAAATACTTTGATTTGAAGTTCGATTATTATCGACGGATGATTGAACATAATTATCTGGATTGCATTTGCATCTTATGTAGGTACGAAACAAGAGCGTACAATGCATTATTGTTATCAAAGTGTCATTTTTTAAACCTCGTCAATTATGTCGTAGTTTTCACAATAAGAAGTTGGTAGTAGGTATATGAAATTTGATAAGAAGTTAAATTAGACAAATCACCTTAATGAATCGGCAAAATTTGCTTCCAATGGAGTATATTCTTTCAAAAACATAATATACCTAGGTACAATAACGTAACGTGTTTCATATGTGATTTTTTCCAACTGCACCGCCATCTCTTGGATTTTTTTTAAATAACGCAATTATAGAGGAATTGTTTTTATTACAAACTTATGACCCGTCGGACTTCATCCCGCATCCGAATCAACAATAATTACATAACATAATAAATTATTAGCTTAAAAATGTAAATCAATTTTTAAATTATAAACTGTATTTAATTCGTGTAATAGGTCAAAATTATTTTTTTATTCCGGCTTAGGTCGAAGTTCGACGGGCGGGTCATCTAGTGTACCTCTATCAAAAGTAAAAACCTTTTACCCCGTAGGTGATTGTAGAAAAAAATATTTGTATGTACTTGTTTCCCTGCTATATTAAAACTGAATTTATTTTAAGTAGCAACCTTATTTTTAAGAGTCATTCAAAATTTTTCAATCCATATGCATATATTTTTTCAGAATTTTTTCTCGACCCTTGCGCACGCATGTCAGTAACCTCCAAAATCCACTAAGCTTGGCCGCCAGCGCTTCATTCGTTTACGCGGGAGGACAGAAGGTCCGATACTTTTCTAACAGCCCATGTACAATGTACATACATAGAAAACATGTTAACGATAGTCGACAATAAATAAATTATACATAAAGGGATTGTTGGTATTACTATACCATGTATATCTATAGAATTATTTTGTTACAATCCCACAGAGTCTTTCCAGATATTCTTCGTAGAGATCTCATATCTTTTAATATATTTCCTGTAAGTAGTGTAGATATTTAAAAAGTAGGTATGTAGCCATATCACATTTCTGATGAAGTTGATGTTTGTGTATCAAATAAACAAAAATGACATTTTTCTCGATATCTATCTGTCAAAATAGCAGGGGTCATGACACGTGGAAGTGAAAAATATCTAATTATATAATTATGTATTATTTTTAACTCTTACGCTGTAGGTACCTACTAAATATATCGCAGTGAGGGAGAGCGACAGTATTTTCATCTTCTTTTATTGATACGTGAATCGTTAATATATTTTATTAATAAGAAACTTTTTATCCCTTTTTACAAAAATTGCCCGGACGGAGGAGTATGAAATTTCACACACTTTATGTATATTGAGAACGAGTGGCGAATGCTGATATTTTTTTTTTAATTATGCATTTAAAAATACATTATATCAATAAAAAGACACTCACTTCGATGGATTTAACATTGACACAAACGCATATATTCTTTTGTTTATTTGTGGTCAAATTGTTAGTCTTTAATAATAATATTAGAAAAAACTAGTAGGTATCTATCAACAATTCAAATTTTACGTACCTATCCATGTCATTGACTATTATTCTGAAATGAAAAACAGACGATTGAGTTGCGTCATATCCAATTTTTATTGAGACTTTTGACATTTCTGTATTCTGAAAAATAAATATTTTATCCAATACATTAGTTACATAACTACTGGCAACCGATTAAGTCCTAAGCAAGAGCCTCTTGCGTTGAGTTGGAACGTGAATTTGAGAATACCAGTCTTTGAAAGAAAATTGTGAAATAGCCCTCGCTTAGGTGTTCTTTGACAATGCAACTTTTATAATGTTCATTTCTAACTAATAGTTTAAATTAGTTATGATCAAACTTCGATCACTGGGCGCCCACTAGTTACACAGTAATTCTATCTAGTACCCCACGTGTCAGTAAGTTGTAGTACTGTCAGAGTTGCCGGATTTGAATGTACATGGTTACGTTACAGTTGGCACCATGCCATACTTAACTCTGAGCGTTGACCCTTCTCCGGCCTTCCTTGACTGCATTTTCTATTTTTCTATGATCTATTTATTCTTCTTAACTTATTCACTCGATCTATATCTGGAACCTAGACCGATTATTTTTAAAGTAAAAAAGTAGGTAATGACAAATTCCATCGTAATAATAGAGAGATTTTTACAGCTTTATTTTTTGCTGTATAATATCAGATTATGGAAACACAACACTGTTAAAATAATATTGTCAAATTTCAATTGAAATTTTGATACGACCATTATTGCGAGCTTTCGAACATCTTTCACTGCGTATTGGTAAACTTGTTTAGTGTAATCACTTTACGTTAGCAACGAAGACAGATTTTCAAATATACCTTACCCAAAAATATGACACTGATGTATTCCAATTATTGTGGTTTAATTAAATTTTGATTATTTATGGTTCCATCTAAAGATATGTATTTATTTAAAATTTTAGAAACACCAACAGAACACTGATTTAAACATTTAACAAAAGGACACAACAGATACAAAATTCACCGGTGTTCCAATGAGAGGTGTCCGCCACTATTTTAACTGATCGACTGAATATAGGTTTTTATCATTTTTAGTTTATTGAATTCGTTTTCGCACCGGATAACAGAATAACTAATAAAAAATCGAAACACAAACTTTTATTTACCAACAATATATTGTCACGCAGTTTTTGTGATAGATTTTTATTATTCTTTTAAATTCTTATTTAATATTCATAGTTAGACCACAGGACAACGTCTGTCGGGAAAGCTAGTACTATGTACCTTCTATAAAATAGGATGATTTTCTATGGTTCCATTCGACCGACCTCGGTAGCCTAGTGATATATGCGCTAACTTCTTATTGAGAGATCTGGGTTCTATGTGGTTCTACTCCCGAAAAGGTCATAGTTTTTCGGACCGGTTGGCTACAAAAAGTTGCCTCAGGCAATTAGTTAATTTGACGTCGGCTATTTATACCCACATATAATTTTCTGAACAAAATGTTTTTTTTTTTAATTAGGCTTGTCATCAAATGTCCCTCAAGCGGTAGGCAGAGATACAATTGCTAATTCAAAATCATATCGTAACCATCATTCTTTCCTATGTAGTTTGTCACAGCGTGATGTGTCATCTTTATGTAGACGTATACCTACGCGCATATAGCTCTGGTGAGAACCTGTGATAAACTCCATGATTATTAAATGGATGTATGAAATAAGATTACCTCGCCCAAACAATGTGTTATGCATCTGCGCATAAACATGGAATGCTAATTATTATTCATATAATGAGTATGATTGGCGGTAGAATGACATAAGTATTAATATAATTATTATTTGAGTACCGGCTTGTAACAAAACACTCTAAACTTGAGAGCATTTTTGGTTATAAATATGCAATTATTTAAGCATGACACGTGATTTCTAGTAATCAATTTAGTTGTTACATTACAAACCATGCAACACATATTTAAAAAATATATATTTAATAGAACTCCACTGGTGAAGATAGGGAGGCAAGGCAACAACAGTATTGCATTAATCCAGTGGTTCTTAACCTTTTTGGAGGTACCTACTAAACCCCACCAGTTTCATATGGGAATTCACGAATCCTGCTTTATTTGAAGGGGGGGGGGGGGGTCAGTGATTAGTTCTTAATATGATTCGGGTGTATGTCTTGACCTGTATACATTCATTGATCACTTTACTATTAGTGCTAAATATATACCTTAGATTAACTGCAAAATTAACACATCAAAATGTTCGAAATTTTAGCATTGAAAATTGAACCACAATACAGGCTTATAATATATTTGAACTGATTTTTCGAATTCTGTTCAGTTTAATTACTTTACGTTTATGACGTTATCCACTGAATGCTCAAACTAACAAATAATCATTTTCAGATACGTCACCAGAATTTTCACAATTTAGGTAGGTATTTCATGTTTGACGATTGTTAATGACCAAAACCTTGACAAATTTGAAATGTTTTTGCGTAATTAAAGGAGGATCACACTAGCTTATCACACGCCCATCATTGACATCTGACAGACAAGCTTTATGATTGGACGCAAGTGCGACAACCTGTCTTTAATTGCGCAAAAAAATTACAAATTCGGATATATTATTTGGTCATTCTCTTCGCTAGAATTCGAATTTGAGTGTTATTTACAAAAAAAAATATCACAAAAACTTACTGTACCAAACTTTTTGTTTAAATGTATACCTATACTTCCTTACATTAAAATTAAACCACAAAATCCTTATTGTAGGTACCTATCAACGTTTATTTTGCGTAAATTGAATATTATCTGTTTTATGACCTGTCTAGAAGCCAAATTTTGACTTATATATTCCAACCTCTGAACAATCGTTCACATTAATTAATCTATTTACAAGGTGGATTCTTGGTTTGGTCAGAAATTATATAAGTTGCTTTAAAATTTCTACCCATTAATTCATCCTAACTGAAATTGGATGATCTTATGAATTGGAAGAAAACTATAATATAGAAAATACTAGATCATAACTAATACAAACTAGCCATGTCAAGGTTTCTAGGTAAGTAATGTCATATAGGCCAAGGATAGTAGTATAGAAACAATGATGTCAATTGATATCTCGATACTCGATAAATTCCGTTGATAACAAATTTTTCAAAATGGTGTTGACATCTCGAACAACGACAATACAAGATGAAAACTGTCTTAAAGTAGTATCAGCTATCGAGATAGCTTTATCTATGAATCTATGTATGTAGGTAGGTGCATCAAATGAATGACAACCAGTGTATCACACTCAAATAGACAAAAAGCGCGTATATTTATAATAGTTTTCTTCAAAACTCTCTAAATACCTACGTTTTTATTCTAGTTATGCAATCCTATCTTCACTATTTTCCATAAACTAGGAATATTGTTTATACTCTGCCGCCTTGCCCATCTCTGGTGGGGAGGAATTTTGGTCTACTTATTTATTTACTTATCGTACGGTCATTCGTAACGTCACATCGAATTTCTATTTTACACAATATAATACTTAGTCTGCACATTTAATGATGTTCTTCCTTGTCAAAATTTAAAATTCAAAAGTTAAAATAACAGGTTTTCAGGTATTCGGTCGCCGATTCGGTCAGGAACGTGTAGTCAGAAGGGTTTCCCGTATGCCCTGAGGTTGCAATCGGACACAATATGGCATACAGTTTGTTTCTCCGCTATACACAGTCACAAAAAAGTCTACAGATCTACTAAGACCAGTATGAATTCTATTCAATGTAGTCCACATTCTACGGGGCTGGTTGAAACCAGTACCCCTATTCTGTAGCAAGTGTAGGGTAGTCACTTGAAAAAAGTGTATATACGTATCGAATGCGAGAATCGCATATAGACGTTTTTCATACAAAATATATCGCCTAATAGTCACTTTTTTCAAGTGACTACCCTACACTTGTTACAGAATAGGGGTCCAGGTGGTTTCCCAGTGATGCAGGGCAGACAGTGGGCCGCTGGGTTCGATATGTCTCCATCTGGTTCACAAATCCTCTGTTATGCTAAATTTGCTATCATGCATCTTTGGTCTACTATTCTATACCATAGATACCAATCAAGCATTATTTTTCATCAGAAGCATCTTCTCTTGACGTATAGCTATTAAAAGAGGGCCCGTGGTCACCTTCGCATTTAGTCTGTGTTCTTTATTCAAATATCTTTCAAAGTCCATAAAAACAAGCATTTGATATACTTACCTAATAATCCCTTAAAACAAAAGGTGGAAAGAGATTGAAAACCGTTCAAATGAAAATGGCACCGCTTTTGTAGATATATTGGCGTAAGTGCACTTGTGTAGCATATAATTAGAACTAAGTAATAATAAAAAAGCGATCTGGATTTTTTTTACAAAGTAGCTACTTCTTCCTTCAACATTTCTTCCATAACTCAGAAAACAAAAATGTGGTTACATGAAATTTTTAAATTCATGTTTCGTACCTATACCAAATCTATTACGAAGTACCTACATACAAATCAATAGGTTGCACATATTTTATTTACTTGTCTAACCAGCCCTTTTAAATTTCAGTTTTACTAAAATTCGGTGTCCTAAAGGGCTTTCTTCTTCATCATGTACCCGTTTTATACATTCAATCTTATAAATTGTATTGTAACTAAGGCACGGTTCACGATCACTCCAAATAGATGTCATCCATTGTGACAGATTTGAAACATGAAATTATTTTTCAATCATTATAGTGAAATTTCACTCAGTTAATAGACGTATTTTGCTATTATTGTTATTCTTGCAAAAAGTAACATAATCAAATCTTATTCGTCTAGGTATTTCTAATGTCTAATGTAATTTCTAATGTAATATTGAATTATTATCTTATCCAAAATTAATATTCATAGATGGATTTTATTGACCGCTGCGAAATATTAGTATTTGCATATTATATCTCTAATATAAATGAAAGACGGGTAAGTGCGAACACTACTTATAACTCAAGATCGGCTGTACACATTCTTCCGACGTTTGGTTTATTGGATTCTTCTCCGCTCCGGATAACATAATAATTAATAAAAAGTTGAATAAATTGCTAAAAATGATATAAAATATAATATTAAAGTTAGTATGGAACGGATTTTCTGTTAGGTACATTACCGCCATCTGTTGAGGAACTAGGGAGGTGTCTGGAAGATTGATATTTTGGTAGAAAGATTCTATAGATCAATGTTTTCAATATGTTTCCACAGATGGCGGTAATGTGATTAATTTTCTTTCAAGCTTTCAGAAATATTTTTTTAACATTCAAACATATTTTAAGCATATTTTTGTATTTTTAAACCAATTATTAATGAATCTTTTTATGGTGTTTTATCTGTGCAATTAATTAAGTATCATCTGACTTATAAAAAAGGCTGTATTATCTGACTTTTTTTATAAGTCAGATGTAAATTTAATAGAGATATCTAATATATAAATGGGTGAATTTCGTCTTTTTTTTTTGAAATAACTGATTCATAATATTATAACAATGTGTAGTCATGTATGTTAGCTATCTTATGTGACCCAGCAATATTTTATTGATTTCAAGGCGGGACGAAGTTCGATGGGTCAGCTAGTTTTTAATATATTATGAAGATCAATACCGAGGCAAAAAACTAGCGGAACAAGTTTGACCGGATATTTTTTTGTGTTGGTATGAATTTTTTCGTAGACTGCAAAATGTTGTGTGTTTAGAAATATGTTTGACAAAAAGTTTATACCTGGAAAAAAACATATTGTAAAGAACATGGGTACATGAATATACCAATATCTGTAACATTTATTAGCCTATATGTATTATAGGTATACTGAACAAAAACATTATTTTGTATCGATTTATTCATCTAAGACCAATACTAAATCGTAATTAAACGTTTAAATCTATTGGAGCTGAGTGATATTTAAATCGAAATGCAATGAATAAAATAATGGAAAAATTATAAGTTTCATGTGTGAAAATTCGGTAAATAAGGTAGAAAAAATATGGAAAAAAACGAGAAGATTTAAATTACTCAAACCGATTCAAATTTTTGAGCTGAAAAATCTTTAAAATTATGTATGTGAAATGATTACCTCAAAATAGTTAAAAAAAGTAAGTAAACAGTACTATGTATAAATGGACAGCGAGACTATCAAAATCGAAAAGTGATACGGGCTGACAACTCTCTTTGATTTAATAGAATACGTTAAGACGATGTTCGTTGTTTCCCTCTATTAGGTACCAAATATTGCTTTATTACATGAAAAATTTATTCTACCCAGAATAACTACCCACTTATTTAAAAGAATATCCATAAAATAGTCAACAAATTCATACACCACATTTGATATGGTGATTAAATTCGTATTTAGAATAAGCGTTAGTTATTTGGAATCGTTAATCTATCTGCCAGATGGGCTGAAAGTTTACATCGGGTCATGAACTTGACAAATCTGACCACCACTGACAGGTTCAAATAATACTCGTAGTAATGATAAGATAAACTCAAAATCATAACACAGTTATTTTAAGATCTTCGATGCTTTGGGCAGATGGTGCTTGGTGATAGTCCATTTCAAAATAAAAATGAAAGAGTCTTGTATAGTTCTATCACAAAATTTATTGTTCAAAGATGAACCGGTTTTCGGAGACTACCGTCTCCATTATCAAATGTTTAAGACTTAAAAATTTGTCTTTAATAATTATGATGCACCTATGAACATAAGCAAACTAAAGTATTGTGAAATATAATCTTGAATTGGTATGTCATTTAGAACTTTTGATAGAATGTCGAATCATGAACAAAATTTAAAAAAAATGTGGAGAGTATTTTAAGAATACCAGTTAGATGGAGCCGGTCAGAATTATATCTGAAATCATGTCCAAAACACAGATTTTAAGGTTATGCAAAGACAGACAGGAAAATTCTGGAAATATTGTATATCAAGAATGTTAGACACAATAAGAGTCGCAGAATGCAAAAGACCTTACAACAAATTAAAAGACCCCAAGACACAACCACAACCCTAAATATGTTAATGTACTTTTACAATACTCAGATTTTTTTATTATATGTGAGCATATTATAATATTATTGTGATACTTGACGACACGCTGGCGCTGGATTGGACCCTTTACACCTAGCCAGCGTTGATCTATAAATTCTAATTTTTAATTATGATTTGCAATCATCTATGAATGTTAATAATTTGTTGCTTGTTTTAGTTTTCTTTTATTATTGCTTTTATGAGCTAAAAACTTGTAAAATTTTGATGAGTCTAAGTGCCTGATGATTAGGGTCAATGAACGATAGGAGAAAAATAAAATAAAAATAACACATGTCAGCAGAAATTATAATTCAAAGAGCCTTGTCTTCTCATCTTCAAATAGACGAAGCAATACGCGCTTTTCTCATTAAGTAGAGCAAATAATAAACTGGATCTCAATTAGAGGTAATGACTTAATGATTAAGTAGTATAGCCACAACAATTTCGACCTAAAAATCCCCCATTTACGATAAATATCTGAAATCATCATGAATATTACGTGGTTTTATCAACAGGTCGACCCCATTATCAGTGGAGATGGTCTGCAACCCCGCGCTCTTCATATATCTGGTTTTAACTGTATCCATTCAGTAAACAAGTCATTTATTTATGTCTAAATATTACTACAAATGTGTCGGGGAATCTATATTTGCTTATTGCTTGGCAAGCATTTTTTTTTTCAAAAATAAATACATCAAAGTCAGTCAAAGTTCATCGCATGTCAGAAATGTAAATTAAGACAGAAACTTTAGCGCCTTTTGGTTAGATGTCACTGAATTGAGAAACGCCTGTTTTTTTGTAAAAAAAAATACACCTTTTAGCCTGAAAACAGCTTGAATATATTGTATTTTATTTAAATTTCATTGCATTTCAATATTTATCTTCTTCTTGTGGTCTATCAGGTCTCCCTGGCGTTGGCAATCACTTCTTTTTAAGGCATGGCCCTTGCTACTCGGAACAACTCGAGAACTCGCCCTGTTCTGGTCCAATCTCGCACAATACGCAAACAAGAGATATTATGCCTTCTGTCCCATGGTGTCCAGCTATCTTTCCAAATCAAAATATGTTAGAAGATTCCATATTTCTCCCCACGCATAATATGTCCCAGATATGAAACCTTGCCGACTTTAATATTTTTCAGCAACTCTTTGTTGCAGTCAGCTCTCCTCACATACCTCTAAATAATTACATACTAAATCTGTCCATAGTATACGAACTAGGAAGCGTTTTTCCGAATGCTTCTAACCGCTTCATTGTGTATTCTTTCAGAGTCCAGGTTTCTGAGCCATAGATTAGATTAGACCATATAATAGCACATTAACAATCTTTGCCTAAATATTGTTCTCATTGTGTTGAACGTGCTATAAGCTACTTCGATCTGGCATTTCAGTTCCACGTAATTGTTCATGAGAAGTAAACCGATTTATATTCATATATATATATATGCGGTTCCGCTCAGTTCAGTTACGATTTCGGTTCCTTTTCGGTCGCTGAATATAAAACATGAAACCGTTATTCTATATCAAAACGAAACCGAACCAAATTGAATCGCATTCAGTTGGTGATCTGATATAATGATAAAGTACAAATAAAATATTATATATTCATAGATACCTTCAATCATCCAGTAGATTATTGTTTATAGTAATCTCGTAATATTTTGACAGATAAATGTAAGGTTTCAATATATTATCCAGATTTATCAAGTTTCACAAACGTAATCATGTCCATTACACGTGAAAGAACGCTGCAAATTATACCCAATCCAATAGATACCGATTTATTTCCATATATTATATTTATTTATTTATTTGCATATATACTTGCATATGATGTAGGCTTTTTTGAAAATTGCATAAACCATTGATTTTACATATTTAAGTAGGTACCTAAATTTTCCCGAAACACGAGCATCCATTTTTCTGACATGCCTGCATAGACACTAAAAAGCTAGAAAATCAGGGCTCACACCTAAAAAAATAATCCAGAGATGCTTCGAGATAATTTCGATGCTAAAAATTTTTTTATACTGCTGCAGATGTTATAATTTTTTGACGAATATATTCCATATTTCGATCATTTGTGATGCATTTTTTACTGCATATTTCAACTTTTTAAGATACATACAAGCTCGTCTTTACAAATCAAAACTAAGTATTTTACGTATTGCGAAGGGACATAATGACTGTAATCTACATATCTCATAATGTTTGATAACTAATTGCAGTAATATTTCAGCCCATCCTCTTGGTGATTATGCGCGGTGATTATTTGCTGGACATTGTCAACGTTATTTGACGCTAATAATTATATCATATACTTAGCAATCAGATAATAGGGCTATTGTTATGTCAACCATTTCTATGTACCTACATGCATGCCCATTACTGGAATATTTTCAAAGATGTAATTGCATAAATGCATCGAAAAACCAACTGAGAATTTAACCATAGTAGGTAACCATTGAAATGAGTTACTTGAGACTGGCCAGGAATACCAACAAGGTGAAGGTCATTAAAAAAACTATTGAAATGAGACTAAATGTTTGTTTTATAAAGCTTAATAAATGGTGGTTGATAGCCTAGTCAGCCTAGTGGTATCAGCGGATGGCTTTCATACGCGCAACATAGTGAAGGTCGTGGGTTCGAGTCCCAGTGCCGACCATTTCTTGTTGGTATGAAAGAGAAGAGTGTATTTACGTTCATTTTCAGTGAGCTCTGATCCATTTTTTCATAAAAACGGGTTTTATTATCTAACTGTGCAAATGCCTGCGTCATCAAAATTGCCCGGGCCAAATCGATCCCCGATGAACCACTACTGCTTTAGAGCCTCATTTACCGTTATTTCAGTTTATTCTGAAATATTTTTATCTAAGGGCGGTTTCTTACAGTAAACAGCGTAAAATTATTTAAATATAATCTGTAACTAATGACTTAATTTTTTTCTTATTGAGCGAGACAAATGAATTGGTCAGAGCCGCAAATTTGTGTACAAGTTTTTTAATGTTCGATTATTGACAAGAAAAATATAACATTATTGTAATTCGAATAGTAGTTCTTTGTATTTCTTTAGTTACGGTGTTCATTTGCATAAAATATCATATATTCTCACGTCTTAGTATGTATTTTTTTTATTTTTTTTATTTTTTTTATTTTTTTCAGATTTTCGCAAACATACAGTTTTTTTTAACAAATAATAACAATATAATGAAAAGTACAGTACATAAACCAGCAAAGTTTGCAGACATTACTTACTTATTTTTTAATATCTGGAGGTTTATTCCTCTCCCCACTCGACATACACTACACATCATCAAGTACAAGAAAAAAAACACCAAAGCTAGACGGGCTCGCCGCCGGGCCCGAAAACCCACCAGGGCGCACACCTCGACGCTCGTCACGACGGATTCCCGACACCCGGCAGCAGTACCCTCATTAAAATGTATATAACATGAACACCAGTAAGGGGATTGGGAAAGGTAAGGAATGAGGAAAAGGGAAGACGACAATGGATCGGAGGACCCCCGCCTATGCCCGATGAGATCCAGAACCTATCAGGGATCCAATTATGGACCTCTTAAACACAGAAAGGGATACATGAAAGATGTCGATACCAACAAAAAATGCGCTATAAATATCCGATGAACGATGAATGAAAGAACTCTGCAGGTAATTAGTGCTGCACCTCGGTTGTTTAAAAGTAAGTGTCGTCCTGGTTAATCTGATTGGGCAGTTGAAAAAAATTTTACTTATTAGATAGTTGCTGTCGATTACGTTGTGAGTTATTTTATATAAGAAAGACATATCATGCAGCGTGCGCCTGTTCTCCAAGGTCATTATTTTATGGTGACGCGCAGAGAAACGCGAGTTTTCAAATGATAACAAACTTCTAAAATCTAAATGTTTTAAAAATTTATTCTGTACTCTCTCCAACCTGTCAATATACGTGATGTATTGGGGACTCCAGACCACAGTAGCAAACTCAAGGCAACTTCGCACATACGTAAAGTAAAGTAGTTTTAGTGTTTCTATTGACTTAAATGGCTTAGATACTCTCACAACGAATCCCAGTTGTTTAAATGCCTTGTTCGTGATCGCATCAATGTGAGCTCTAAGTGTCATTTTGCTGTCCAGCAGTACTCCGAGATCCCTGACAACGAGACATCTCCGCAAAGAAATTTTATTAATTTTGTAGTCGTAATGGAGGGGCTCCTTTCGTCTTGTGAAGGATATCGCGCTGCATTTATCAACATTAAGGAACAGTTGGTTTTCAGCACAGTATTGGGAGAGCCTATCGAGGTCGACCTGAAGAGACACCGCGTCCTCAAAATTGCATATCCTCCGGTAGACCTTTATGTCATCCGCATATACAAGAAAATCAGACGATCGAAAGCACCGCTGGATATCATTAATGTACATGATGAAGAGAATTGGGCCCAGGTGAGAACCCTGCGGAACACCGGACACGCAACGTCTGAATTGAGATGTTTCGTTGTTAACAGCAACAGCCTGATGTCTTTCCCTGATGTAAGAAGTTATCCAGCGCAAGAGGTTACCATGCACACCATACTTCCCCAGCTTATGTATTAATATTTGATGGTTTATTTTATCAAACGCCTTGGAGAAGTCGGTGTACACAGCGTCAACCTGACCACCGCCTCCCATAGAGTTATAGATAAAGTCGGTGAATTGTATCAAATTTGATTCGACCGATCTGCCGCCAAAAAAACCATGTTGATTTGGCAATACGAAGTTCTTTATTGCCGGGGTTAGTTGTTCCACAACGATTTTTTCCATTATTTTGCTAAATAGAGACAACTTGGAAATCGGTCGGTAATTTTCTACGTCCCGTTTATTACCCGATTTGTGAATTGGAGTCACGTACGATTTCTTCCAAGCAGCTGGAAATATACCCCCCTCGAATGACATTTTAAATAAAACCGAGAGCGGTGATGCCAGCTCTGTAGCACACTCGACAATGAACGTTGGGGGGATTCCGTCAGGTCCCGGACCCTTATTTAGATCCAGCCCCTTTAATTTTTTACATATATCTGCCGCTTCGAAACTTATTATACTAATATCTATTTCTCCCAGGCACTCCACGTCCGGTAACGGAGGAGCATCGCTAACAAATGAAGACTGGAAGAAACTACTAAATAGTTCACAAACCATTCTCATATTACTTGTTGTTTGATCTTTATAGAACATGCTATGGGGAAAATCTGAATGAGGTTTTTTTTGAATGTAAATAATTATGAATACTCTTAGGGCTTGATCTAATTTTCGTTTCGATGTTTGATATGAATATTCTATGACATTCCGCCTGCATCGACTTCTGCCTAGACCTAAGAAGAGAATACTCATCATAATTACCAATCAGGCCGGTGCTTTTCCACCTTTTATGTGCTCTTAACTTTTCCTTATGTATATATTGTTTATTATTTTTCTTATTATGGTTGTAGAAAACCTGGCTTCCGAATTGCTTCAAATGCTTCACTTGCTGTCAAATTGTGTAAAAGCCCGGAGAACTTAAAAATTTATAATAATTTGGGGAAAGCTTAACAGTGATGAAAATGATGGATTTCTACAACAATCAGCTTAGTCAGGTTCATCATGATTCAGCAACCTGTGTTGGCTAGAAAACCTTTACCTTATGATGAAAGACTTGGAGATACCAAAAAGGTGCTGATTATCGATCTTGTCGAAAGGCCGAATTAAAAAAATTGGTAGGTGGCAACTATTGAAAGGAAGTTTGAAAAGCTAAGGGTTGTAACGCTAAGAATGAAACTTACCAAGAGTTATAACGCTGTAGAAGATTTTGACAGAAGGTCAAAAGTTCTTTTCATGCTGAAAAGCACGCTACTAAGCATGATTTATGAATGGAAAAATTGTTTATTACAATCAGTCATCTTTGAGTTGGAGTATGTGGCGCCACAAAGCCTCACCAAGCATCTCTATATTCTGAGCTACATCCAGGGCGTTATTCCAAGACAAGCCCTTATCCCGAAGGTCTTCATCGTACTCTCTCTCTTGATGGTGAGTCTTTGTTTGCCACGTCTTCTTGTACCACCTGATGTGTTGAAATGTTTCCATTATTCAAATAATCTAAAACTCTTATGTAAAACAAACAATCATCCATTTATATGGTCAAAATAAAAATTTGACTATCCGGCCATTTTTAATTATTTGTTAATCCTGCTTTTAAAACCATTACATAATGCACCGTTACTCGTACCTATAGAGCAGCAGTTGTATTCACATGTTTGCGCCATTTTAATAAGTGTCTTCAAGAAAAAACAGCTACTTGCTGCAGACAATAACCACGGACATTAGTTCCTACCAGATTCATAAAGGAGTTGGTTTAGCAGTATCAATGCTACGTAACATCCGCATGTGACCAACAAACTACTCCGCTGTAGGAACTCCGAACGTAGGTCCGCCATTGACAAAGACCTTCCTCAAACAACTACCTGCAGTTTTATATTCCATGGTGTACACTGTACACACTGCGTTTATCAACTACAACACCTATAATGTGATGTAATTCCGATTCTAGGTACGTTAATATAAAAATTTAAATCATTCGAGCTCGAATGGAGGTCTTTAAACAAAACAAAAATGAAACGCCAAAATATGTTTTCAACTGTCTTAGGTAACTCAATGCCATAGGTACTCAAATTTATAAAAAAAAAACTTACTTTCTTCATTGTCACTGCATTTTCTTCATTCCACGTTCTAGAGTGTACGTTTACACGAAACGCATGTAGAGCAGAATCTAGAAACAGAGCATATTCTCTTTTATGGTTGATTGATATCGAACACCATGTAAACAATAACAAGCAAGAACTAAATAATGGGCGATGACAGATTATTGTAGTGTCCGTATCAACGATCAAGAAAATATTCTTCTAGCTTTGGCTCTATGTTCGTTTGGTTTAAATGCATCTTTACACAGATAAGCAGCGCTCACCCTTCTGTTATATTTTCATATGCGGCGTGCATTTTAATGAAGACTATGGACAGGAAACAAAAACAAACGTATTAGTCAAACATGCTGTACCTAAATAATTACAAGGAGTGTGACTGATAAATTTATTGTCGAAGGGCGGAGAGGAACGCAACTAAACAAACTAACCTAATCTGAGCCAATAGTTTTTCAAGATCAAGTTAGTGTTTTAACTACAAATACGCCATATTATTGTTGAGTTTCATAGTACCTACAGTGATTATTCGCACGTTAATGATTTGTTTCCTGTTGACAAAGGTTTAAAAGCATTTATTTTTTTCAATCCACTTGTAATTTTGTTAAATTTCAGCCTACATAGTTTGCGCGTTAATGATCTGTTATCAAAATTTGGAGGTAGGTATTTGATGCGAACACAAAGGCGATAGCATTACATATTTGTTTAGATTGTTTGATCTTTCACTAGTTTTGTTGGATTATCTATAGATTCATAAAATTAAGCCGACTTTTTCAAATGTTCATTGTTCATATTTCAGTGTATCTTATGACGGCCATACACATCTAAGGCTACTGTCAAGTCTTCAGGAGGATTGAAGAGGCGTCCGTTAAACCTGACGGTGCATGATATGATTGATATGCCCAGTGTTTCTTATCACCTTATCAATCAGTCTTTCTCCGCATATCCTGCGTTGAGATCTCATTTTAACAACATTTATACCAGCTTCCAGATTTTTCCTTCGTGTCATGTCCAAGTTTGACTCCCATCCAGTGTTGCCATCCGTCCGAGAATAGCGACGTGCGTCCGGGTGTTCAGACGAAACCAAAAATGTCCGGTTCGTAATTATATTGAATGATCTTTTTTGCGAACTTTCACCTTTCCGGATAGGTACCTACGGAATTTTCAGAATGACCTTTGTTAAGTTTGTGTCCGGGTCGAAAATTTTACAAAAGTGGCAACACTGCTCCCATCATGGATGGTGTCAGGATTGCATTATGAATCAACTGTTTGTATTTTGAAGATATCGCGGGCATCAAGCCAGAAGGGCGAACATGCAAAAATGCGATTTTTCGTTTTTAATGGCATTCGATGCCTGAACATCATCTCCACCTCTCCTAAAAAAATGAGAGCATTCCATTTGTTATGTTTTAAGATTTTGAAAAAAATAATTATGGGCATATGCTATGGTATTGTCGATCATGTTGAGCCAGAAGGGCGTATGAACATACGCCGTGGACTTGACAGAATATGTTTGTGTAATATTGTCGAGCCAGAAGGGCGTATGAACATACGCCGTGGACTTGACAGAATATGTTTGTGTAATATTGTCGAGCCAGAAGGGCGTATGAACATACGCCGTGGACTTGACAGAATATGTTTGTGTAATATTGTCGAGCCAGAAGGGCGTATGAACATACGCCGTGGACTTGACAGAATATGTTTGTGTAATATTGTCGAGCCAGAAGGGCGTATGAACATACGCCGTGGACTTGACAGAATATGTTTGTGTAATATTGTCGAGCCAGAAGGGCGTATGAACATACGCCGCAGACTTAATAGAATATGTTTGTGTAATATTGTCGTGCCATAAAGGCAAACGTACATACGCCCTGTAATTTTGATTCGTGCATGTAATATTTTTCCTAAACACCGGGCGAACACCATCTCAGTACCTATACGTATCAACCTACTAACGAACGGACGTTTGTATTTTTGTTGGTTACACTGGTTATATCCTAGCTAAATAACCAACTCTCCATTTTACACTCACTCAGGGGCATTTATGGAGGCAACAAGAGCTCTCCATTGCGATCAATCTTGCGTAATGTTTATGACCTCCTCCTACACTATGTCCAAATCCCTCAGCTCTGCTTCGAAGGAGCGGAACACAGTGTGAGAGAGTCTTCCTTGTCTTCGGGACCCTGATCGGAGGAAGAACAATGCTCTCCTAGGCCAACTGTCATTCATCATCCTGAGACATGACCCAGCCAGTTGGCGGGGTCATGTCTCAGGATGAGAGGGATTTCCCTCTCCTCTCCACAATGGTAGAGATGATGGGCCCGCGATGGGTGTGCCAGCGTATCCAGCGTATAGCGTCGTTCGTGATGCGATGGCATCATTTTATACCCAAAATTCTCCAAAGGCACTTCAATTGGATGCGGAGATTTTTTGTGCCAGGGCTTTGGTCAAGTGCCAGGACCCCTCACCCATCCAGTATGAGAACACACGCGCATTTCGTCTCGGCACTAAACGCCGACATTTTCCATATCTTGGTCATGTTATTAATGGCGCCACTTGTCATACCGATACGTAGCAGGAACTTAGCCCCTAGGTCACGAGAGGTGGTATTTTTTGATCCTAGTTCTTTAAATTTATCTACCCGGGAGACCTGGTGACCGTCGATGGTTATCGGTAGCTGTTTATCGGGGTAGGCATTTTTTGCCACGAGCTCCATCTTTCTGGCATTGACTCGAAGGCCGAGGCGTGCTGTCTCGTCGCAGAGTCTTGAAACACTGCGCTGTAATTTCTTAACTAGTGTTCTGAAGAAATAATAAATTCCGTAATGGTATCAATATTACACCACATGATTGCTCCACAAGACTGTGAAATAGATGTCCTGGATCATACAATATTGAAACTGGACCATAGCTTAATCATTTTATTGAACGTGAATCCGAATATGCCAAAATTTATGTACCAAAGGACTGACATAATGTAATCAGTTTGGCACTTAAAGATATGCCTTGATTAAAGATAAGCTCAAAATTATGAACCATAAAGCTTTCTATTACTAAGGTATTCTGGAGTATTAAAATGCCCAAATGCTTGTAATTCATACGTAAAATAAAATAATGGAACAATGTGAGGTAGCCACCTTTTAAGAAAGATGAACCAAACTCACTTTTTTCAAAAACAAATTATTGGTGAAAATTTAAGTAGGCGGTAATATCGAGCATAACAACTCGATCTGGATCTTGCAGGAACGTCGATCAGGCTCATTTTAGAAAGGTGCCTATTAAAGCTAGTATAAAGATTTCAGGAATTTGTGTCAACTGGGGACTCCTTGAGTCATCAGTAGGGAATCCAATCCCGCAAACTGCGGATCCCGCAAATGCGGGATCCCGCACCTTTTTTGCGGGATCAGAAACGCGGGATTTCTCATGCGGGATCCCGCACGTTTGCGGGACTGAAAAGGAAAAAATAATAAACAATTAGAATGGACTCAGATGAAGTTCTGATTATTTATTAGATCCTGTACAACCTCATTAATGAAAGATTTATCAACTTTCGCTGGAAAAACGGGACTTTTCCTTGGAATTCATATGGAAAATAATTATACTTTCAGTTTTTAAGTTACAACTAAGTAAGTTTTGAATGTATATTACTCTATGGCTAGGGATTCTCCCACGGTAGATGATTCAGTATCGAGCGTAGTAAATTGTCAAAGAAGGTTACTGCGTGATGCAATGTTAGTTAATGCAGAAACCAAATTGATCGACAAAATACCAGGATAAGCCAGGAACTTATAGTGTCGCTATCTCGTCGGATAATAGAACGCCTAACCTTCTTCGAACGTATATCAATGGCCGTTATATGGTTGTGAATCCTGGCATCTGACGAAGCCTCAACAGAAGAAGATCCTTAGTGTTAAGAATAGATTTCTGCGACAGATTTTGGGGGTTAGTATTGTACCACTATGTCACAACAGCGAATCAGCTCAGTGATCCATAATCGCAAATTGAGCTGGTTTGGGCATGTTCTTCGCATGTCCCCCGAGAGTCTTGAATATATGCAAGTCTTTACTACGATCCGGATGGGACAAGAAGGCGAGGCAGGCCAAAATTAAAAATGATGCGGGCATTCACTGCGGTTCTACGAGATGCTGGATTGAGCTGGGATGAAGCTGTGCAACTGGCGCAAGGTAGAGAGACTTGGAGGAACTTGGGGTCCACATGCTCCACACTGGGAGCGATCGTGGATTAAGTAATCAATGACTGCCTTAAAAATATCTAGAAAAAGATTCAGGATCTACAAAATGTGGTGGACGATCCATTCTTTTATCTGAGCAAAGTAAGAATTGAAATGTGTGTTTTGAATAGAGAGAATTCTGTCAGACTCGCTGGTCCAACAAGAAACTGAACACCAGCAAGTTGATGACAACGACATCAACGACGATGAAAAAGGCATACCTTTAAAGAATCTGTTAAATGATGATCCTTCGCTTACACTAGAAAATTAATGAGAACGTAGTCTCCGTACCGAATGGATAGCTGAGTCTAGATCTGTTGTGCCTGTATCCGTATACCTACTGGAGATAATTCTCTTGATCTGATGTGGAGGGAATAGAGGAAAGCACTTGGATGTTGTAGATGTGGGAATAGCGGCTTAAATTCATAAACTTTATAGCAGTTTCATAAATTTTAAATAACGGTATTTTAAAAGGCTTAAAGCTTATTTATTTCATTTGTATCCGGAAGAAAGACTACACCACAAAAAAAAATCATTCCGAAAATTTGATGTCTGTTGGCGGTAAGGTATAATTTCGCTAAAAAGTCATTCAGTAAATTCATAACTCTGATATATTTACAAATATCGTTTAATACGAATAACGAGAATTAAATATTTTTATTTATCGAATATTTTTATCAGCTTTCGTTATAAGGCTCACCTCTTCTTGGAAACTGCTTACAATTATGTAAAATCAATTCCGTCTACCACGTTTAGACACTTTATGAGTATTATCAGAAAAAAAATACTAGTTTTTGTGCCTCTTAAATCAATTAAATGTGTTCATTTGTCAATACGAATCACAATGCTAAAAGCTCAAACGTTCAAATGTTGTATTATATTGTTCCTTAAAAGAAGCGGATTTTTTATAACTACCTCTAAAACATCATTATTTTCAATTGCTAACACTTCTAATAATTAAAAAAATGCATACATATTTTTATTTCATTGTTTTCTTAATAATAATAACCTACTTCAAACAAAGAAATGTCAATCCCGCTGATCCCGCAAATCCCGCGGGATCCGCGGGATTCAGGTCACCAATCCCGCAGGCTTGCGGGATCGCGAATTTGATGCGGGATTGGATTCCCTAGTCATCAGAATTATAACGAAATCCAATCGGTTGATCTGAATGACAATGGTAATTTAAATAGTGAAGAGTTTTATTGTCTCCAGAAGAAAATAAGAAGTTCTTTGTTTTTTATGTAAATAAATATAAAGGTTTTAAAATCTGTTTTGTTTAATTATGATTTTTTTACTATTTAAGTAAAAATTTCAAAAAATTGATGTCATATCCATTTCTGTTTTTTTTTACCTATTACAAATATTATGTACTAATATTTCTTTTAAATAAAGTTTTGAGTACTATGCGTACCAATAGTGTTTTGTGCTTTTTGAATTGATTCCCTATAGAAATTCCCTTAATGAGAAAAACGCTGTAGGTAAATAAAAGTGCTTGTTTTATGTCTCTACTATAAAATAATTATTTTATTCAAAATTGACACTTGTAAGTGTGATCGTGTTGGCTTTATTCTGTTTTATTTCAGGAATACTCATTTTGATGGAACTTGAAATTAGGAACATTAAAATGTTATTAGTCTTTTCATTTTAGGTTATGGAATAAATGTTAATCATAGTAATATATTATAATTAATTATCAAAATCTATTTTGTAAAAAAAAAATATTTTAAAATTACAACTATTTTCAATTGGAGAGTGATTATTACGAAGATTATAAGAAAAAGTATATACGTCCTCCTGTTAAAATGGCACGGTAACACTGAAATCTGTCAGGCCAGAAGGGCGAACAGACATTAAAAATCGTATAAGCTTTAGAAAAATTGGCTCAATTTCTGAATCAAGGGGCTTAAATATTAGTTATTAATAAGCTCAATAATTTTTATCTATAAAATATAACTGTTTCCAAGACTTGTTTTTACGCCCTTCAGTTTTCTTATGATTTCATGTACAAATATTAAGTTCATATTCACGTATATAAACGAACCAGAAGGGCGTATGTGCAGAATCTATGCGTAAATAATAAAAAAATTGAATTTGGGTGGCACCCTTTGATTGTGATTATTTTTTGCTTGATTTCATAAAAAATAATAACATTGATAAATTCAATCGTTACGGAAATAAATAGTTTTTTGTCTCTCCTGTAAAGTAGTCGTTTCGTTCATACGCCCTTCTGGCTTGATGCCCGCGATATGTTCTTATTTCTATATAGATGTGTAAGAGCACCACCAACCCTTCTACCAGCTAGTTTTCTTCTTTGAATCTCCATTTCAAAATATGACTAACTAACTGAGTTATGTGTTCATCTTTGCGGCTAAGCAGAGTCAGTATATTATTATCATGTGACAGGTATCGCTTATTAGGAGCACAGACTACTTGTTAGGAGTAAGGACTGCATAAATTAAGTCGGACGCTTATAGACAGGACATTATCCTTCTCATGAATACACTCGTCCAAAGGCTGCTTCCATCGATTCGTAGTTACGTGTAAAATCAGAGTAGGTACCTCTCAATAGTTATTAAACTTCCGTATAGTTCTTTAAAAGGAATCCCATTCATGGCAGAACGTGTGTTGGTTTTGAAAATATCATTAATCAGTTTATTATGTCCTTTGCGTATCCTGTATTATTGACATTTGTCATATGCCTGAAAACTAAATTTTTTCGCCTTATTTTGGGTATTCAGTGAATGGAAAAAGATATTAAAACTTGGTTTTTGTGAGTGGAGTGGACTAAAATAATACCTAATACCCATATTCGCTATTAGATTCGCTAAAATTAAGAACCCGCCAAAAAAGTGTATGAAAAAAGTAACTTTTAACTGACTGTTCCACTTAAATTATCACAATTCCTCTAAAACGACCCGCTATTCGATCAATTTAAGCGGCACCTTAGAAAGACCCGCCAAAATTTTAGAGGAACCGCTTATATTATGTCAAAATCGTGTCTTCTTTTTTCAGTCACCTCTTAAAAACAACAATAAAAACAAAATAAGTTATTATCTCCAGTAAATATATCATTTTGCTCTTGTTTTCATCACAAAAGATACGTTAATAGTGTTATATTTCTTGATCAAGATGAATTTGAGAAAAAGCCAATTTGGCGGTCATGATGATAATTTTGACATGGGGAAATTATTCGTTTGAAATCACTTGCAACTATATCCAATTCGATCGATTTCTTAAGGAATATCGCTTGGATTGGTTGAAATCACATGGAATTTTTTTTTATTTTTTTTTTTATTTATTTATTTCAACAAAACACATTACAGAGGACAACTAATTCAAAATTTTAGTCGATACTAAATTTTAGCGGATCTGATAGGGAATTGGGGTAGTGACAGATATATTTTAAGAGGAGTAACAGAAAAACAATTGGGTGAAGAACTAATAAGACACTTTTGTCAATATCTTGCTTTTGTTTCGTACACATTGAACAAAAAAATATCTATAAATTCTACCTTATTTTGAAGAACTTTTTTTTATCGATTTTTGGTTTTCAAAATTCAACAAAAAACAGGAAAATCAGGATATTTAGAAAAAAAAAATTGTTATATTTTAAGGGTGTATTCATATGAAACGAACATAGAATCGGCGCAGGGAAATAGAAAATGTTTTCTTGATCGTTGATATGCTCACCAAGTAATTAACAACGAGAAAGAATTGTCATCGCCCATTAATTAGTTCTTGCTTTTTGTTCTTTCCATGGTGTCCAATATCAACGATCATGAAAATATAACCTTTTTCCAGCTCTAGCTCTGTATTAATGTCCAATATCAACGATCATGAAAATATAACCTTTTTCCAGCTCTAGCTCTGTATTAATGTCCAATATCAACGATCATGAAAATATAACCTTTTTCCAGCTCTAGCTCTGTATTAATGTCCAATATCAACGATCATGAAAATATAACCTTTTTCCAGCTCTAGCTCTGTATTAATGTCCAATATCAACGATCATGAAAATATAACCTTTTTCCAGCTCTAGCTCTGTATTAATGTCCAATATCAACGATCATGAAAATATAACCTTTTTCCAGCTCTAGCTCTGTATTAATGTCCAATATCAACGATCATGAAAATATAACCTTTTTCCAGCTCTAGCTCTGTATTAATGTCCAATATCAACGATCATGAAAATATAACCTTTTTCCAGCTCTAGCTCTGTATTAATGTCCAATATCAACGATCATGAAAATATAACCTTTTTCCAGCTCTAGCTCTGTATTAATGTCCAATATCAACGATCATGAAAATATAACCTTTTTCCAGCTCTAGCTCTGTATTAATGTCCAATATCAACGATCATGAAAATATAACCTTTTTCCAGCTCTAGCTCTGTATTAATGTCCAATATCAACGATCATGAAAATATAACCTTTTTCCAGCTCTAGCTCTGTATTAATGTCCAATATCAACGATCATGAAAATATAACCTTTTTCCAGCTCTAGCTCTGTATTAATGTCCAATATCAACGATCATGAAAATATAACCTTTTTCCAGCTCTAGCTCTGTATTAATGTCCAATATCAACGATCATGAAAATATAACCTTTTTCCAGCTCTAGCTCTGTATTAATGTCCAATATCAACGATCATGAAAATATAACCTTTTTCCAGCTCTAGCTCTGTATTAATGTCCAATATCAACGATCATGAAAATATAACCTTTTTCCAGCTCTAGCTCTGTATTAATGTCCAATATCAACGATCATGAAAATATAACCTTTTTCCAGCTCTAGCTCTGTATTAATGTCCAATATCAACGATCATGAAAATATAACCTTTTTCCAGCTCTAGCTCTGTATTAATTTGGTATATATAAACGCCCTTTTATAATATAGGCAACGTTTCTCCTTACTGTTCGATTCCTATAAAGAATGCACAGTAGGTATAAGATTGTGTGCAATATTTAGAATTTCTAACTATGTAAAAAATTTGCTTAAAATGTAGATAGACGGTTAAATTTATGCAATCTTGGTTCATAAAAACTACAAGAAGGAAACACTAAATTATTAGGTACACTGAAAATAAAAACAAAACAATTATAGGTAAAAAATATTATGTGCAAGTTGGCAATTTCTTCTGTGTTACCTACACAATAATTTTGCTAGGACGATCATTATTTACGTCTCATTCTAAGAATGAGCAATTAAAGTCTAAAACTGTTTCAAAATAGCTAATATTTTTTCAGTATCCTCTACGCTTTTTGCATATTAATGGGGTGTTTATTCGTGGTAGATCCACCATATTTCAACTCTTATCAACGTGATGCAGATTTTATCTTGTAGGTATTATTCGAAAGAATTTCGATTGTTTCAATTTCAATTGTTTTTTTTTTGGCTAGGGGAATTCCGACTGCAGAAAACCCATCAGCATATTCAGTTATGGCTAGGCCACATCCTTTCCACATCATACAATAGTTACAACACCAGCTATAGCTATGCAAAAGAACCCAGGTCAAAGATTGAGATCGCGATATCCCATATAAATAATAAGACCGAAGCCTTCTGTAACCAGTTCTGGCACTGTTTAAATTTGCACTACAAGGCTTCGCATAAGGCCAAAATGCTGTTTGTTTTTTGATATTTTGTTTGAAAATTGTTTGGTATTTTAAATCATTGTATTCATATTATATTATTATACTACTGCATTTATACCACAAATGCAGTAGACATGAAATCTCTAAGAAGAATATGTGGAAAAACTTTATGGGATATGGAAAGGAATGAAAATATTAGGAAGGAATGTGGAATTTTTTTATTTTTTATTTATTAGATCAAAAACTAATTATTACAAAGTTAAGGTACAATAATGAAGTCGCGCCAAATCCATACAAATGGATTTGTCGGCGCGTTCTTCTACAGAAATAAAAACAATAATAAGAAATAGTAACTTAAAACCTAACCAACAGCAGCAAACATAATATTATTCATAATTATTTACAGATTTTTCAATTATAAACAAATCCACATTTCAAGAGCCATTCCTTGACAAGTCTTTTTGTTGCACTTTTACTACCACATTTCTTAATAGATTTCGGCATCATATTAAGCAATTTAGGCACATTATATTCTAAAGTTCTCTTACCGTATTTATTATTATATTTTGGTACTATATATCCTTCATTTAATTTAAATCTAGTATTATGAGCGTGTCGCGGTCTTGTCTTATATTCATCTTTCAAAAACTGGTCAAGGACAACCCTTTGCCAAAACAAGCCTTTAGCAGACAAAATATTCAGCTTTTTAAAGTATAAAGAAATATTATTACGCGCCGCGGTACATACATTTCTATTAACAATTAATCTTAAAATCGATTTTTGTGCGAGCATTACCCTTTTTAAATTGTATGGAAGTAAGTGTTGTGACAAAGATAAATGTTAATAAGTTGAGATGGTTTGGGCATGTGAAAATAATGGATGCAGACAGAATGACAAAGAGAATTCATGAGGCTGAAAGGAAAGGTATAAGAAAGCGTGGCCGACCGAGAATGACGTGGATCGAACACATCGATTCCGTCCTCAAGGAAGGCCAGGTAAGAAGTAAGAGAAATAGGAGAGGGTGTATGAGAAATGTCGGTGGAAGAAGCGAAAGAAGTATGCTTGGATAGAAAAGAGTGGAGGTCCGTTCTCTCTGCCTACCCCTTACGGGACACGGCATGATGGGTAAAAAAAAATATTAGGTAAGTACCTATATGTTTGGTGTTGATTTTTATCAGTATTTAAAATTGTGTCTTGTTGTATTAAGTAAGTTTTTGTATGAAATTAGTTGTAAGTTGTAACCTGTAACCTGTAAAAGGTTTAATGCCGTATATGATTATAAAGAAATAAATAAATATGTATGAAAAACGAAGCTCAATTTGATATCTTTTTCTTGGCCTGTGTAGGTTAGTTGCTAGTTTTATATAGTTTGTTTAAGAATGAGGTGTGATGAATGTCAATGTTTGTAATAAGTTATAAGTAAACCCCGTTTTTACAATCCCACCGATGGTGAGGCTCGCCACCCACCATGTCGTGTCAAAAAGGGGAGGCGTAAAGAGAAGAGCGAAGTAGTGTAGGTTCGGTGTAAGGAATATTAGGGGATGCGTGGATGCGAAAATTAACGGAAGTTGTTCATGTTATGAATAAGATAGTACCTAGAGGTTGTAAGATAGTAGTATGTCGGTGATAGAAGCGAAAGAAGTGTTCCTGGGTAGGAAAGAATGTAGGTCCGTTCTTTCTACCTACCCCTTACGGGACACGGCGTACTCGTTAAAAAATGGTAGATTTCCCACAATAAACAGATTATAAGAACTTTAAAAAGGGGATGAGTTCTATTAAAGATGTTTTTGCTACGTCTGTAATGCTGTAGGCTACATTATTATTTTGTTTACAAATAACGCCATGAGGACAATATACCGCTGCATAATACATTACATAATAGAATAAAAATGATAAAACTGCCTGTGAGCTAAAGGTAATTGCCGGCATTCTCATGGCAAAGAATTATATTTTTACAATGTCGCATATTTCACGGTCAAATGACAACAATACTAGAAAAATGTTAACAATTCAATGTCTGATAAAAAAATAACTATAATACAAATAGATATTATTGTAATTATTTAAATACAATTTTATTAATAATACCTACATAATTGTTATTTTACATCACCCTTCATTGTGACGTAATTATAATTTCCATAGATCTTACTTGTCTACACAAACATGGTGATTTTTTTTTGTAAAAAACAATTAATTCAAATTTCCGGTATAAGTTAACTTTCTACCACCGACACCGGGGTGTTTGTATTCTATAGTATGCTTTAGTATAATAACATCATCTCGTTGTCAGGGTGGTTGACAGCGAATATCGGCTGTAAGAAAATAATTATACATTCATTGGCGAATCCCGGTCATCAATAATACAATCATTCAGTATTGTGGGCTTTTCTAATACAGATTGGATGCCATGGAAGAAGGTAAGAATTTTATGTATACCGTTGTTAATGAATTCGTGCACAAGTTTTGTTTATGTGTAAAGTGTATTTATGGTCGCATTGGTTGCCTCAGAGTAATTATTTAATACACCTACTAATAAGGTACAATGTGCGCGTTCAAAGACTCGCCTATCTTCTTAAATCTCTAACATAAATGAAAGTCGGGTTAGTGCGAACACTTATAACTCGAGATCAGCTAAACAGATTCTTCCGATGTTTGGTTTATTGGATTCTTCACCGCTTCGGATAACAGAATAACTAATAAAAAGTTGAATAAATGGATAAAAAATATAATATTCAAGTTTGTATGGAACGGACTTCCTTCAACGACGCCATTTTTGAAAATTCCATAATTATCTGACAACCATTGAGTTACACCAGTAAAAATATATAATTTCTTTCAAGCTTTCAAATATAATTTTTTAACATTCAAACTTATTTTAAGCATATTTCTGTATAAATCAAAACGCAGAAAGGGAATAAAAAAATATGATCTATTTAATTCGAATCAGATTAGAACGCTAAATGTGAATAAAAAGGTTTGATAATATGTCGTGAGTTTATGCCGTTTGTCATTGGAAGTATTTGTTTGTTTGTTTGATGAACGATTTTTTTTAACCATGATGATTCAGAAAGTGAGCAGATATTTTGGAAAGAATAATAATTATTATCGTACGAAGATGTTGAACGAAGTTTGACGGGACAGCTTGTAAAAAATAATAGAAAGAGAAAGTAAGCATCAACCTTGGTGACGTGACAGCAAGGCAATATCACAAAAATACGTCTTGGTTATATTGCCAAAGTTGTTCCTTGATTGCATATTTGATTGACAGAACTTACCAAAGTTGCTTCCTGTTTTAAAATATTTACTTCGGATATTATTTACTACTTATGGGTGAAAAGTATTACATTATGTCAATAAACTGTTTTTTTTATTAAATAGCACATACTGATGAGAAACTTTTCTTTTCCATTTCAGAAAAGCTGTTTGGAGTACGACATCTTCAAGCTTGCACTATCTTCCTGGGATTGAACGTCGCATATGGCATCCGAGTGTGTATGAGCGTGGCTGTCGTCGCAATGACAGATTCTTCTACGTCAAACGTGGAAACTGAGGTAAAAAAAAATCTACTTAACCGACACAATATGTATTTTCTACAACTTTTCGCGTTCCAATAAGCAATAATAAAATGTCTTTATTGTAGATAGGGAAAGTAAATGCATGATTTATAATATCTTTTTATTTATTTATTTTATTAATTTTATAAAGATATATAACGGTCTAATTATAGGTAGGTATGTCTTATAACAATTCTTAAATAAAACTCGTAGACAATATCGTTTCGTTATTTTTTTTTACTTAAGTATTAAATACATAGGTATTTTTAAACATTTCTTTGAGTAATATAAAGAAAAAACATGACTTTTTTAATTCGCTTTGTTTTTATAGAAAAAAAAATGCGGCCCTGACGCTATGAATGCAATATCCTTTGAGACAAGTACAAAGTATTCTATATTATTTACCTCTTTCACTGCCAGCAGTAAAATAATGAAAGCAGTAAAGGGACAGTGTAAATTTGATTAAAGTAAAAATGTTATGTTGAAACCTGGTTGAAACACTTATATGTTGGCAATAATATATCCCATAAAATCAAAAAAAAAAATGACATTGAGTTATGTTATCTGCTCATAAAATAATAAAAGTACCTACATAGCAAAAAATACTTTTAAAAATAAAAGGTTTTAAGTAATTAACTACTTACATAATATTTTTATGTCATAACCTTAAAATACGTAAAACCACACGCTGACAATGTCGATGGATGCAATTATTATAATGAGATGCATAAAAAATATTTACAATAATACCTAATATTATGCAATAAATCTATAGTTTATTACAATAAACAATAATTATCAATGACAATTATGTACTTACTACAAATCACAGCACTTGTGTAGAATCTAACATCACCTGCAGACCTTGACAAATAAAAAATGGCATTTGGCGATCGACTACAAACGAATTTTTCGACAATGTAGAGTAGGAAGAAAATTAACTGTCCACTTTTTACATTTTTATTATAAGTGTCTTTGTTTGGTTATAATAATTTTTTATACGTTCCAATGGACAGTTCATTTTTTTCGCACTCTACATTGACGAAATAAATCTTCGTTTGTAGTCGAACGCTAATTTCAAATTGTCTAGGGGGGCTGATACATTATAACCTCACTAGGGATCAAGCGTCACTGTGACGCAATTATAATTTACATTCGACGCGAACCTAAGTCATGTCAATAGGTAAATATCTTAAGTTCTTACCTACACAATATTAACAACAGAACTGACGCGGTAACTCTGTATGAGGTATGTGTATCCGCCCGTTTCAAACAACAACTCACGACCACTACACAATGTGTACGTATGTGTGGTCCGCGTGGAACGCTTCGGAAATGAATGAAAATTGTCATCAAATACCTAATATTAGGTACTTTTATTTTAAATCACTTCGTGTTAGCGTAAAGAATGTTCGAAAAAAAAATCTGCGGGCGCCCATGACTATATAATGTGTTTTCTCGACACTTGTTCAAACGGAATGTGCAAAAATTTATCGATAAAGAAACGAAAGTTTTTTGAAAAAGTTCTTTTTCTTTTGTGAGAACACATTTTTTAAATTGTTGAATTCATCCTTTTTTCATTTTTACGTAGAACTAAATAGGTAGATATCTGTTTTATCAACAAACACTTATGAAATCATTATAAATAGGTAGGTAGCTACATCCGGTGCTATATACCTAATATAAGAAAACCCCAAATCTAATGATTTGGGGTTTTCTTATTGAGCGAAAGTGGCGAAAATTAATTTTACCGTATATTATTTTATTCCAGATATTTGACTGGTCCAGACAGACGAGAGATACAATCCTCAGCTCCTTCTTCTGGGGCTACATCTTGTCCCAAGTTCCCGCAGGAGTTGTGGCGTCACGCTTCGGAGGAAAATATCCCTTAGCTTTATCATTAATCATCAATGGGATCTTGTGTCTACTTTTGCCAATATCTGCAGTTATGGTGAATAGCATCTTAATTTTCTTGCTGAACCTACTCCTGAACCTACTTATATTCTCAAAAAATATTATTGAAAAACTGATTTCAATGCTAACAAAATCTAATTTGTTAAGAATAATATTGAAGCGGTAGCCGGAAAAAGGGCACATAACCAAAAATGGCGATTTGAGAAAATCGACTTTTGACGAGGTTTTGTATCAATAATATATTTTTATTAATTTTATTTAGTACCTACTACTAAAGTAAAAGTAGAAAAACTTATTAAATATGAAAGAATGATTCTTTTCACATCCAATTCAATTAATGTAGTTGCTATTTTTCATTATTTTTACATGAAAATTATATTTAGTTACCTACTTAAGAGCTATTATGTGCCTTTTTTCAGAGGAAATAAAAAATAATACCTAATGAAAAGCTTTAAATTTTGTATAAGTTTAAAGAGTTTATAAGTATGTACTAGGGTTAAGTATAATCATCTAAGTATAATCATGTACCAAACTATGTAAAATTTATTATGTGCTGTGCTGCCTCTGACAGCGAAACTCTGTTTCTTGGAGGTCCAATCCAAACTCCCTTTAGACCCCACTTAGGGGCATAGGGAGGCAACAAGAGCTCTCCATTGCGCTCGATCTTGCGCAACGGTGATGACCTCCTCCCACACCATGTCCATGTCCCTCAGCTCTGCTTCGAAGGAGCGGAACACAGTGTGAGAGGGTCTTCCTCGTCTTCGGGACCCTGATGGGAGGAAGAACAGCGCTCTCCTCGGCCAACTGTCATTCGGCATCCTTAACACATGTCCCAGCCAAGTCCATCTCCTCCCCACAATGGTGGAGGTGATGGGCTCACGCTGGGTGCGCCGGCGTATAGCGTCGTTCGTGATGCGGTGGTACCATCTTACGCCCAGAATTCTCCTTAGGCACTTCATCTCAAAGGCTGAGACTTTTTGTGCCTGGGCCAGAGTCAGGTGCCAGGACTCACACCCATAAAGGAGAATGGGCAACACACACGCATCAAACAGTTTACATTTCGTCTCGACGCTAAACGCCGACGCTTTCTATATCTTGGTCATGTTGTTGAAGGCGCCACTTGCCATACCGATACGAATCGGGAGCTCAGCCCCGACGTCACCAGCGGTGGTAATGGTTGCTCCCAGGTACTTAAATTTATCCACCCGGGAGACCTGGTGACCATCGATGGTTATCGGTTGCTGTTTATCGGGGCAGGCATTATTCGCCATGAGCTCCGTCTTACTGGCATTGACTCGAAGGCCGAGGCGTGCTGTTTCGTTGCAGAGTCTTGAAACACTGCGCTGTAATTCCTCCACTGTCGTACTGAACAACGCTAGGTCGTCCGCGTACTCCAGATCGCACAGTTCGCCCATTAGACCATCTCTCTGTGTTATCGGTATACCTCTTGCTCCTTGCATGGACTTTCTCAACAGGAAATCCATGACTATTATAAATATAAAGGGAGCTAGTACGCAGCCCTGTCTGACTCCCGTGGTGATCCTAAAAGCTTCAGTAGGACCACCTGGCGTTTTCACGCTACACTCAGAGTCTTCATACAGGGACTGCACCATTTTAACTATTTTCGGAGGTATACCATACAGAGCAAGTATTTTCCATATTGATGGTCTATGTGGGCTGTCGAAGGCCTTTTCAAAATCTATGAAGCAACAAGCGACTGGAGAGTTAAACTCCTTGCACTGCTGAAAGATGCACCTGGCACAGAAAATTGGATCCGTGCAGGACCTTCCAGGTACAAAGCCGCATTGTTGCTCTCTCAGGACAGCCATGACAGGCCCCCGAATGCGGTGTAGTAATATCTGAGATAATACCTTACCGGGAACACTCAGTAGAGTAATTCCACGGTAGTTTCCGCATTCAAGGGGGTCCCCCTTTTTAAATATTGCGACGATGGATCCATTCCGCCAATCTTTTGGGCACCTCTCCTCTTCCCACGCCATTTTAAATATATCTAATAGTGGTTGGCCAAGGGTGTCTATGCCTTGTTTGAGGAGCTCTGCGTGAATTCCATCGTCTCCTGGCGCTTTGTTGTTCTTAAGTCTCATCACGGCCAGCACCATCTCACTGTATGTCGGCGGTTCCTCACATATCCCAGTTGCCTGAGGTATATTCAGACCAGCCAACTCCTCCTCAAAGTTGTAAGGTGAGGAGGGCTCGGGACGGTTTAATATTGACTCAAAGTACTCCCTCCATCTCCCTTTAATCAGTTCGGGGGCAGTGACAGTGGCTCCACGAGAGTCTCGTATTGCCGTCACGGGTCTTTTTTGACCCCTGCCCCCGACCTCCCGGGTGATTTCGAAAAGTGTCCTTGAGTCATTTCCGAGTGCAGCAGACTGCGCTCGCCGTATCTGAGAGTCCAGGTGTCTTCTTTTATCTGTTCGTACACTGAGAGAAAAGTAAGGGGGAAAAGCTCGTATTTCTTGAGTTTTTTCTCGTAAGAACTGTTTTTTTTGACTCAGAGTGAAGCATTGGTTTTATCAATGCTCCGTCATTGAATTTTCATACGAGGTATTTTCCCGTACGGTTTACTGGAAATTAGCAGGTATTGGAGAGGAATTGATCTATGCAATGTCATTGAATTTTTAAATGATAGTTCATTGGAAAAAGCAATGCCGTCATTGATATATCTAAGTAAGAGACTTCATATTTCCTATTAACGTACGGTAAAAAATCAATGCCGTACGCGGTATAAACCGTTACATCATTGAAAAATCTAAGTAAGGGCCTGTATATTTTCTAGTAGCGTACGAGAAAAAACCAATGACGTACTTGGTACAACCCGTTACTTCATTGATATATCTAAGTAAAGTCCTTTATATTTTCTAGTATAGTACGAGGAAATACCAATGCCGTGCTTGGTACAACCCATTACTTCATTGATATACCTAAGGAAGAGACTTTTTATTTTCTAGTACATTACGAGGAAAAACCAATGCTGTAATTGATTCAACCAGGTAGCAACCCCTTTCTTACCTATTACATCATTGCTATCTAAGCTCTCAATACCTACCTAGATCTAAAAATTCCACACATCCAGGTGATTGAGTTTGTCTTCTTCGTACTTGATACGTTTTCTCCCAGTTGACCAAAGCAAGACACTATGGAGGTATTGATGACTTGATGAAATTTTTGCGTCTCCCTAGATTACATTCAGCTCTTTTTGTGAAGTTTCATCTAAATTATAAACTGATGAGTTGGTGACGCATAGCCTCCTTGAGGAAACTCGCCAAACAGCTGGGAGAATACACCGTCTTCTCAGGTTATCCCTCAGTTGTCTTCCGTAGGTATGGTTCACACATGTTTACCTAACATCTACAATGTGTTAATTTCGAAACTTGATCAAACGAATTGTACGAATAAAAAATTAACGATGAAATTGCGGAAGTTTTTTTGGAATATTAAGACTTCAATTATAAAAGAAAAAAAAAGAAGAAGAATTTCCCAAAAAAAAATCGCAATTTCATAGATATTTTATTTTGTCTTTTATATTTATTTATTATTCTTATACGGCACTTAATTACAAAAAAAATATAGCAATAAATTGATAATATTATATTTTTTTTTTTAAAGAAAAAACACTTGATCTCAATTGAAGGTCTTTAAAATAAAATAGGAAAAAAATTATTTACCAAAAAATAATTTCCAAATTCATTGAAAAAAAAAATCTGTTAAGTATACCTACTTATTTATAAGAAAATAGGTTGTTAACCTGAAGAGAAAATAAATATGAACACGAAGTTTGAATTATGGTATCTATTTCAATTTAAAGTGCCAATTGCAATTTCAACGTAAAATATGTTTGTCTTTTGTTCGTACAATTCGTTTGATCAATAATAATTATCCAGATAACACATTGTATAGAGAAATATAGTACATAGTTTGTAAAATGATTTTAGTATAAACTTTTAAGTAATGAGTAAACAAGTCTTGCATCTACGAGCTCAAGCAAACTAATGGTAGATCTAAGAGGTAGGTCGATTGCGTCTGGTAAAAAAATATCCCTACTCCGTCTGACAATCACCGACGTACCTACTCGTGAAAACCCCGTACGAACTTGGTTTTAACAGGTGCCGCACGGGAGAAAGTCAAGGGCCTGGATTTTTTCACGTTGTCCTTGCGAAATTCTCGTATTTACTTGTTTCTGTTGAAATTAATTATTGTCATTGGATTTTTCAAGTTTACTAGCTATTTTCCATTACCTACCAGCTCTTACCTAGTATCCTATTATTTGTACTGGCTTTACTCAAAACCAAAGAAATAATGGAATTTACAACAGAAATATATTTGACTTGCATAGGTTTTTGAAATTGTACGGATGTCCAGGAAAAAACTCCATGCTCCATCATTGAAAATACCAATGATGTTGCGTTTTCATATAAACCATCTCCGTAATAGAAAGAAACAATTCCTGTACGGGATATTTTAAATTATTATAAATTGAATCATTGTTTTATTCCAGTTGCATTAGTTTAATCAATGACATACAGCATTTACATTATTTCTATTCTTACTGAGAAAAACGTGAAACAAGTAAACTTGTTTCTTTCTATGAATTACTTGAATAATTCCCTGATACGAGAATTTCGGAAATTCCATTCTTGGGAATGGAAATAAGCAGATAAGGTGAATTGATCATTTCAATGATAATGGTTTTTTTCATAAAAGTTTATGATTTTTTCTTGTATTCTGCGGTTTTTATAAAACCATTTACTGTACGTGCCTTCATCATGACAAAATTTCTCTCAGTGTACAGAGTGCTTCACCTTGCGGCTCAGCTCTCTGTACTCAGACACCAAAGCAGCCAGTTTTTGAGGGTCTTTTTCGCTGTCTCTGAGGGTCTTAGCCTTCTGGCGATCTTCGATGAGGCTCCAGGACCCATCGGACATCCATATTGGCCTCTTTTTGCTCTTATAGCCGACAGAAGAACGTGCGGATTCCATAACGGCGTCACGGAAGCTATTCCAAGCTGTCTCAATTGGAACAGCTCCGTGTGAATCCTGCAAGGGGGCAATCCTGGTGCGTAACTCAGCCTCGTACGAATGACGACACTGAGCACTCTCTAACCTGCGTATGTCCAGCGGGCGAGAGGCAGACGGTCCCTGCTGGAAATGGGTAAATCTGAATTTCAACGAACCCACAAGGAGTTCGTGATCAGTGTCCATGTCTGCCCCTCGGTAGGTGCGGACATCTCGCAGGTCAGTTCGGTTGCTGGCCCTTACCAGAAGATGGTCAATCTGGTTTTTTGTTCTCCTGTCAGGCGAGGTCCAAGTATATTTATGGATATCCTTGTGGGGGAACAGAGTTCCCCCTATTAAGAGTCCGTGGAGTGTGGCGAAACCAATCAGACGGCTTCCATTATCATTTATCACTCCCATGCCATGCCTACCCATGACGCCTGGTCCATACTGGGGGTCACTGCCAACCTTGGCATTAAAATCCCCCAGTACAATTAAGCGGTGGCGCCTTGGGACATGGGACACAACTGCATCCAGACTGTCATAAAAACAGTCCTTGGCAGCCGCATCCCCATCCTCAGTGGGAGCATAGCATAGGAGGACCGTCAGTGTTTCGCCTGTCATCTTGAAGGACGCACTCATCAGGCGGTCAGAAACAGGTTCCCAACCAAGAAGGCGAGAGAAGGCATATTTACTTAAAAGTAGAGCGACGCCACGCATCCGTGCAGTTCGGTGACCAGAGTGCAGCATGACATAGTTGCCAGCGTCACTCTGCCCCGTCCCTGGGATGCGTGCCTCGCTCAGCCCCAGGATATCCAGTCCATAATCTCCCGCCAACTTGGCAGCAACAAGCTCCCCGCCCGCCCTCAGAGTGCGGACATTCAGGGTCCCGATTTTCAAGCTCTTGTTCCGAGCCGTGGTCAACACAGGGGGGACACTAGCTGCCTGGACCCCCCCCCCCTGGTGGGGCCCAGGCGTCCGAGGCTTAATTTTGTTGCCTTTTCTGACCGCTGGAGTTTAAGGGTGTGAGGTGGTCAACCCCACGACCCCGATCTGATTTTTCGATTACCTGCCTCTTACAGGATGCTCGAAAAACCAGCAAAAAGAACAGAGGTGCTATTCTAAGCCGACAGCCCCACGGCAAGGTAGGTTCTTGGAGGTAGCGAAAATAAATTAAATGAAAAAAATACTCACAAAAAAAAATATTTATAAACAAAAAGAAAACATCGAAAAAAAATTCTTCTTATACTAGGTATACGAATTTCGTCCAAAAATTGTTTTATACATTCTCGACTTTCTTGATCAATATGAGGAAATAAGCTCATAAAAGTCATCTGATATGGGTGAACGAACAATATATGCTATGCGTCGACACAATAATAAGAACCACAGACTAAGTACTAACACTTATCGCGATCTTTAAAACACTATACCTATTGGCATTCATTAAAATACTTTTGATAGTAGGTACCTTTGCAATATTTTTTTTAAATGAATCTGTGCTCACTCAAAGTGAATACAAATACACTCTTTGACTCTTTCACAGTAAACTACCTTAATGCTTGCGTCGTGAAAGAGGAAGATGGTCGGCACCTGGGATCGAACCCACGACCTCCGAACGAGACAGTACGAAAGCCGGCGTTGTAACCGCCAGGCTACCAACCACTTCAAATTATTATCATGTTTATGTGCGTAGATAAAACATTGATTGCCATTTTCTCAAAACAATGGGTTCCAGTTAATATAGATATTGAGAAAATGAACTAAAAAATGATAACCTACCTAGTAAAATGTTTTATCATTTTAACAGTTTCTCATAAAATAATATATGACATTAATGTTCTTCAGGGTGATTGGGGAGCTGTTTGTGCCTGTAGAGTGCTACAAGGATTTTTCCAAGGGATGTTCTATCCTTCAACGCATGCTTTGCTTGGAAAATGGGCCCCAACATCAGAAAGAGGAAGATTGAGTACATTAGTTTATGCAGGTACGATATCAACAACCATAAATAATTTTTAGTGGTGCTATGGATGTTTTTGTAGTATGTACCTATTTGAAATCTATCAATGTGCCTACATAATAATTCAGTGGAGGTGCGTTGGGGTAAGTACAGGGTGGGGCAGAATGGACTCCCTAGTTTCAAACGCTTACTATAGAGCGCGCAGGTGGGTTAGCGGAGTGAGATTAGTGGCTCTAGGTGGGGTAATCGACGCCATTTTCATTTCAGTAGTCGCCATGCAGTGGTACGGTGAGCATCGAGGCTTTGTCGTAGAAACGTTCGTTAAAAACACTGATAGTGTGGTGGCGACGTAGAGGGCTTTTCGTATGGGGTTTGGTTTGGCTCATCATGACAAGGTTCCTGATGCTAACATCATTATGAACTAATTTTCAAATCCGAATGAGAATAAAATGGCATTGAATGTAGTTTTGGGAAGTAAAAACGTTTTAAATTAATTATCTCTGTTCTTTTACAATTATTCACCCGTCAAATCAGGGAGTCCATTCTGCCCCACCCTGTACAAAATGGGGCAAGACTGTTATGCTAATTTCCTTGGGAGTCTGGCATATTGTTTTTAAATTTGGAAACTGTGGTTTTTCTTTGTTTTCATGTTTTATCCTCATCGGTTCAGCATCTCTATTCCGAATTTTACTCACTAACGTAAGTGAGAAACTCACGGGAATTTTGTATGGGCTGCGGATGTTTCCGAAGTATTATGCAGGGGCGCTAAACACGTTTCCATACAAAAGTTTGTTACTTCACACCAAAGTAAATGTCACGGAGTAGGTAACAACTTGATTAACAAGATAAAAAGTGTCAAATCCTGGTCAAATCTCCTATACTATCACTTTACGTTCGATTTTAGGTATTATTGCTGAACTTTGCAATCATAACTGTAGAAATTAATAATGTTAGAGATTTATAATTTTTTCCATTTTCTCGAATAAGCAGGTCTACCTTATAAATTTCTCAAATCATGGTAAAATTTACATCATTTGAAGATATAAAGTAAGCTAGTAAGAAATAGGCAGATTTCAGTATGCTCTCTCTCTATTAGAATCTGTGATTGTGTTAATGAAAGCTTGAAACCTTCTTAATCATTTTTTTCTAATCCACAGGAGCCCAACTAGGGACAGTCATAGCATTGGTTATAACAGGAGAATTATGCGGTGCCTTCGGATGGCCGTGGGCTTTCTACACCATGGGAATTGCATCAGTCATTTGGGTAGTTTTATGGTTGGTAATTGGAGCTGATAGTCCTGCCACTTGCAAATATATCTCCAAAGAAGAGAAAGAATACATCCAGGCATCCTTAGGGCAGCAGGAAGACAAAGCGGTAAGTACCTACACCCAAATATTCAGACATAATCCTTCTAACAGTCGCAGAAGGAAAGAATTTTAACAGAAACAATTATGATGCTTTCATTAAATCAGTGTATGTTCAATTTTACAACGGGCTATCGGCCGTCTTCTACTGCTGTTTCGAAGGCTGGCTTAATTTTGAATGTCGACAAACCCCTGGAAGGTTTCAGAGCCTGCTTGGCCACTTGGCCTACTGATCCGACGAATATCCTGATTCGCAATACTGTATAACTGTAGGTACCTAGTTGATATTCCTCATGAATTAAATGCAGAGACATCTGTTTGAAAAGGGTAAAAATATTTTAACAACCAAATTTGATTAGCAAATCCTGAGAGTAGATGTCGCCAGTATATTAACTTTATCCATTTTATGCCGTGTCTTTTTATTACCTTTGTTGAACATAATGTTCCAAAGAGTTGTTATGGATTCTTGTGCCCTTTTCCAGGACTAGGTCTTAGACTAACTATTTTGATACCATCATTCAATAAATTGATGTTTTTCAATAGTATTTATTTTTCAAATGAACCATGAATAATTTTATTGATATTGTATATTCCTCAGAAACCTCCCACACCATGGAAAGCCATCTTCACATCTCTTCCATTCTGGGCGTTATTGGTAGCTCACTGTGGTCAATCTTGGGGATTCTGGATGTTGCTGACGGAAATGCCTACATATGTCAATGATGTATTGGGAGTTGATATCAAATCGGTATGTTATTATTTTCAAGCATATTTTAATATGTTTAGTCCAAACAAGCAATAAATGCTCATTCTATTGGACTCTTCCGAATACTCCTTGCGTAAACAGAGATAGACCATTCTTTCGTTGCTCTTCGTTTGTTCGCCAAGATTGTATGGAAAGTTCTAAGAATGCTCGCTCGTTATTTTTTCAGACACTTGCAGAATGACCAATAATTATTGGCATTCGTATTCAACTTCTCTAGAGTAGAGCATGTGCACCAGAATTCTAGAAAATGCTGAAAACGAACCTTTGTTAACATTAAAAGATCAAGAATAAAATGTTCTATTCTAGCTCTGGCTCTTTGTTCGTTTTTGTCAAAACCAACCTTGATTATGTTTTTTTGTGTTAAGGTGCCAATAATTTCAACTCGACCCTATTCCGTTACATTTTATACTCACTCACTCACTCTGGTTTCTGACTGACTATTGAGTTTCAAGATTTCAATTCACTGGTCAAGCATTCAATATTTTGGTATAAAAAAATATAGGAACCAATATTTAATAATACAAAATAAATAACATTATAAAATGATAACAAATGTTAATTTTTTTATTATAGAATGGAAAACTCTCCGCTCTCCCATACTTGGTGATGTGGCTGTTGAGTTTCGTTGTGAGTTCACTGTCAGACTTCGTCATCAACAGAAAAATATGCAGTATTACTATGGCCAGAAAGGTTGCCAATACAGTTGGTAAGTATGTAAATATTAGCATCTAAGTATACAAAAATCTATTATAAATCTACATTTTATATAACCAATTATTTTACTTAAAGGTCACTGGGGTCCTGGCCTAGCACTTATAGGACTCTCCTATGTTCCTGCGAATATAACATTGGTAGTGGCGTTACTTACTATAACAGTTGGTTTGAATGCCGGCCATTACGTTGGATTTAACGTAAGTAGTAATCATAAAAGAAATCAACATATAGCCATTGAATTACAGCTATTATTGCACTACGTACTAGAAGCAGCATCTCCTCATAAAATGCATCTAAGAAAAGAAAGCTGATTCTTTAGCTATACGTTTAGTATGCTATGGTCTGTGTTCCATATAAGATTGTTCCGTATTTTTGACTGGGATATTTTTATTTAATCTCATGAAAATAATAAATGTTTGTTATTTGCTATCTTGCTTGTCACAATAATTATAACAACAAGATAGAAGGAGGCAAGAATAGTTTGATAAAACTTAGCAAAGCAATATGACATAAATTTTTAACACTTTTGTTCCGAATGTCGGTTCCAGGATAAACGTAGTATATAATATGTAATTCAATGCATTTAGCTATAATAATACTGAAAGTTTCAAAATTCTTATACTTATTCTGGCTTCCAAATAAGTTTTCTTTTTTCAAAATTTATTCAAATGAATTTCGTTCCCTCTTCATACAAGATGAAATTTTATAAATAATTTAAAATGGATGAAATTTTTGTATTCATATTACTGGTAGTAATGGACCTTCATTCTATGCCACAAAAATGTATTTTTTGAGCCATAGATTTGAAAATAAAATATTTTTTTAGGTGAATCATATAGATCTTGCACCAAATTTTGCTGGTATTTTGATGGGTATCACAAATGCTGTTTCGAACATTCTGTCCATTATCGCTCCACTGTCTGTGAGCCTCTTAATAACTGATGACGTAAGTACATAATCACTTATTTTCTATACATTACATTAAAAAGTATAATTTGCCACGTTTTTTTTTAAATAAGCGTGATAGCTTTATCAACGTCACAATAGAAAAACAAATTTATGATAAAGAAAAAATAACAACTAACGACTCTAAAAATTCATTACTAATGTTCGATTTTTAAATGGAACAAACCACTACGGGCTTACGACCGTCTTCTACTGTTATTTCGAAGGCTGGCTTAGTGTGATCACTTTACGTTAACAACGTTCGCCATTAGGTGGTAATGTTTGTCTCCTGGGTGGTAATGTTTGTCCTCGCCATTAGGTGGTAATGTTTGTCTCCTAAATTTATGATACATTTTTTTTCTACAAACAGAATCAAGGCGATGCATCCGCTTGGAGACCAATATTCTTCCTCTCTGCTGGCATTTACTTTCTATTCAATTTGTTCTTCATATTATTTGGAACCAGTCAGCAGCAGGCTTGGAATAATCCTGAGAAAACCGATGTTGACATTGGTGAGTATATATTTTTTTATTTTATCCAATTCAATCGACTCTATCTACATAATAATGTTAAAAGCTATGGACCATACCATCAAATTTAAGGGCAATAGGATATATCGAAATATATCCCTTTTTGATGAGTAAGTGTGCGCTTACACCAATTACCTCCTGATCACTGACATTTGACACGAAGCAAACAACATCATGCAAGAGCTAACACCAAGAACTAATTAATTGTTGATGTCAGATTTTAGATTACATTTGGTGTAAACGCACCCTAAGATTTAGTCAACTTCCTCACAGATGGAGCAAATTGGTTCAAGAAAATAAATGAAATATTGATTTGTCGAATTAGAGACGAGTGCCTAAGACCCCCTACAGTCTTAAATTTTTCTATGACGATGTGATAATTGATGGGGTCCAGGTGGGTTACTCTTGATTTCAGGTGTGATAATTGATGGGGTCCAGGTGGGTTACTCTTGATTTCAGGTGTGATAATTGATGGGGTCCAGGTGGGTTACTCTTGATTTCAGGTGTGATAATTGATGGGGTCCAGGTGGGTTACTCTTGATTTCAGGTGTGATAATTGATGGGGTCCAGGTGGGTTACTCTTGATTTCAAACACAATAACGATCCAATTTCAATCTTGATAAAGATGTCATTATCTCACTTTTATTATGGCTGCTATGAATAAAAATAGTTCCGAGTAGGTCTATTTTACATCTGGCATTTCTTTATAAAAAATGGTATAAATAAGGATTTATACAAAAGTATTTAGCTATGGGGGTGCCGGCTAAGAATAACACCTCTGCTCTTTTTGCTGGTTTTTCGAGCATCCTGTAAGAGGCAGGAAATCGAAAAACCAGATCGGGACCGTGAGGTTGACCACCTCACGTCCTTAAACCTCAACCGATCAGAAAAGGCATCATAAGCCTCGTACGCCTTCGAGCGCAATGGAGAGCTCTTGCTACCTCCCTATGCTCCTAAGTGGGGTTTAGCCCCTTCGCATTGCGGGTTGGTTTGGGGGGGATCCGCGGTGGACTTGATTTGTGTGGGGCCGGCTTTTTGGTTTGATTGCTTCGATCGAACTAGGGGGTCGGTTTCGTGCGGGGCGGGTTCGATTCGGATTTGTCTCCTCCGGGCTGGCTTGCGGTGTGCGGAGGGCCTTAAAGGGAGAATGAATGAATTTATAGTATTAAATGTATCGACGTTCGACATTGAGATCGAGTTTCAAGAGTAACCGCCCAGGAATGACAAGAAGCAAAAACCAATTCTTCCATGCTTGCGGGTATTTTGATACGGCTCTTAGAAGCAGATTTTAATTATAATCTGCCAACAGTTAGGTAGTTGGCGTGTCGGATTACATGGGCTCCGGATTACCTGAGGGCCCACTGTATTGTTTTGCTTGAAGATGTAGCTTATTGATTGTTTTACAAAATGCTGTTTCAGTTACATTGAATCATTATAATATTTATTTTTTATTTTTCAGAAAACACGGAGCCAAAATCTAGTCATGAAGTGGAAGAAGTTAAAAAATACTGAACAAATAAACAAATTGTATAAAATAGTGAAGATTAGTTTTTATTTAGTAAGTGATAAATATTAGACAATATTTTATTTAGGGTACATTACTGTACCTTTATGATGTTTAAAGTGTAATATTCCTATACCTTATAATATATTTTTAAGAATATATTCAATATTCATGTACCCTATTATTTCTATAGTGTACATTCCACCCCACGTTATGATGTCTATAGTGTACATTCCTGTACCTTATGATGTTTTAATTGTATATTCCAGTAAATCATGATATCTATACAGTGGCGGATTTGCAGTCTCGGCCGCCCTAGGCCTCAGGCCATACGTAGTCGCCAATTTTTCAGCACTCTTTATTTGACTACATCATGAAGTTACACTTTACTGCCAACTGTTATCGAAATCAATTCATAAATTTTTAGTTTAGTAAACTATAAAAGCGGTTTCAGGGCTAAATAGGGCTTAATAAAGGGCTTGCACATAGAGTATGCAACTAAGAGTTTTTGATTACGATTGGCCGCCCCTGAAATCTGGCCGCCCTAGGCCCGAGCCTACTGGGCCTTAGGGCAAATCCGCCACTGTATCTATAGTGTAAACTACTGTACCCTATGATGTTTTAAGTGTACATTCCTGTACGCTATGATGTCTATGGTGTAAATTCCTGTACCTTATGATGTTTTAATTGTATATTCCCGTAAATCATGATATCTATAGTGTAAACTACTGTATCCTACGATGTTTTAATTGTATATTCCCGTAAATCATTATATGTATAATGTAAGCTACTGTACCCTATGATGTTTTAAGTGTACATTTCTGTACGTTATTATGTCTATAGTGTACATTCCTGTACCTTATGATGTTTTAAATGTACATTCCCTGTACCTTTACAACATTTTATTAAAATTTAATGTGATATTATCATTGTATTTTATTATTAATGTTCTACATTCTAATAAAAACTTTTTCTTAAGAGATTAATGAGATTATGTTTGTATTTCTTACATAATTATTATAACATGCTGTTTTAAGCATTTATTACAAAAGACAAATAAGTTAATTATTAATTTTAAAAATATTTATATAAATGTTAATAAATAAACGTTTTCTTGTTATTATTGAGTACTGTTTTCAATCATTTTAACTTTGTTCTCCACAACTTTGGGATAGAATGTCACAACAAAAAGAAATAGGTATACCCAAAATTACTTTTGGGTGTTAAGTAGGTCATAAACATTGCGCAAGATCGAGCGCAATGGAGAGCTCTTGTTGCCTCCCTATGCCCCTGAGTGGGGTGGAAAAGGGAGAATTGATTGATTGATTAATTGAAGTATAAAAAGTTAAAGACCAAAAAAATTTTTTTTTAATCAAATTTCCCACAAAATATTATTTTTACTAAGTTTCTGTTTGATATCGTTACTATTATCTATTTTCTCAGATAAGTATGTACACACTCTGGTTCTCAAATAATAGGAAAATATAAACAATTTAAAAACACAAAGTAGGTATAAATTTCTTCTTCTTCTTTTTTACAATGTGGCAATTCACTCTCGAGAGAGTGATCTATGAGAAAGGTATAAATTTACCAATTTCAAAAAATTATAGTGCTTATAAAAGAATAAAAAACTTATTCCATTGTCATATTAATTTTTTTCTTTTTCCTTAATTTGTTTGATCAAGTGTTGAGATAACTGAGTGGGGGTTATGAAACAACTAGTCATTATTTTTGACAAAGTGAATTATTATTATTACAAATTTGACATGAATATCGCATCCACATTAGAGGTTTAGAATAGGGGTGCAATCTAAACCATCCTTGAATGTGAAAAACAGTTAATCATATTAATTACTATTGATGATTTATTTGGAGCAAATGTACCTATGAAGTTTCAAAACTAAATCATATTTTTTTTTGTTTAATCACCCCTCTTGATTTTATGCCGTCTTTATATAAAAATACCTCTAAAATAAATTATTTATTTTACTTAAGCGAAATATATTTTAGCTTTAAGTTTATCTGTGATTACTTTAAAATATAAATTATGTAAAAATTAAAATAAAAGTAACCCTGATTTCTAAAACATTGTTTTTTTTTTAATAAAAAATCCCTCCTAACACAACATGATGTTAGATGTGTAAATGCAAGAGAAAGTGAAGGAGCGATGAAAATCTGTCTAATTTGGAGATCCATTCTCTCCGACTACCCCTTTAGAGACACAATGCGAAAAAAAAGTCTAAAAAAAATCAACTCAATAGATTATTTTGATATTAGGAAACATAGTCCTTATATTATGCCTTCTTCACTCAAAATAGTTCAAAATAGACACGCTAAACTCAGGCGTTTAATAACTCATGAAGAAAGATTTAACCTTATATTTTTACCAGTCATTATCTTTAATAAGCGCAGTGCTTCAAGACAGGAACATCACGCCCTGGCCGTCAAGTCAATGCCAGTAAGAGGAAACTCATGGTGAATAACACTGCCTCAATAAATAGCTACAAATAACCATCGACGGTCAACAAGTCTCCCAGGTGGATAAATTTAAATACCTGGGAGCAACCATTACCACCTCTGGTGGCCTTGGGTCTGAGCTTCTGAAACGTATCGGTATGGCAATTGGCGCCTTTAACAACATGACCTAAATATGGAAAAACTTTTAGTGTCGAGACGAAATGAAAACTGTTTGATGTGGGTGTGTTGCACATTCTCCTTTATGGGTGTGAGACCTGGCACCTGACCAAGGCCCAGGCACAACAAGTAACTGCATTTGAAACGAAGTGCGTCAGGAGAATCTTGGGTATAACATGGTATCACCACATCACAAACGACGCTATAAGCTGGCGCACCCAGCGTAGGCCCAGTGTTATGCATTTTTTAAAATCTTTATTCAGTACTATGACTACAAAATTCGGAAAAGTTATTGCACCTAAAATAAATGAAATTTAAATTCATGGCCACAAAATTAGCTTCACTATATTATGTTAGCTGATATATTTAGTTTTTTTAATCTGATAATAACTTTTATCAATATTTACACAAAGAGTAGGTATAAAATCGTTTGCATATGTTTATAGGCATTTTAATGTTCACTACATGACTGTGTGTTGACGTCAAAAATGGATAAGTGTTGGATGTTCAAAAACATTGAAAACAATTTGCTAATTGATAAAAAGTACAATTTATACGATTTCCCTTGTTGTATTGCAATTCTTGGCTAGTGAATGGAAGTGTTTACAGTCCAAACAAACGAGCATTCATGCGTTAACAGAAATGTGTTATAAAGATCAGCTCGATAATATATTACACGAGAGACATTAGTTGTGCATTAAGTGAAGATAATTTGTAAACACATAGGTCAATAGTATCAGTTGTTAAAGACTTATTGTTGGTCTAGATAGTTTGTGATTATTTTCAATAGTGTTTTAAATAAAATGTTAAACAATGATACTAACAATCAATTAAGATTGTATTTATCATGGCGTAAACTTCAATTAAGTCGGGCGAAATTGAAAGCGTCGAGTAAAACATCGGCACTTTTATCGGGTTTCGCTATGGTGGCTATGGTAGAAATCCAACTAAACAGTTCGTCCAACCAGGATCCTAATGAAAAACTATCCGAAGGTGTATTAGTGGCATTTGCTATTTGTACGACACTACTTGTAGCAGTTCATCTGTTGGCGCTCATGATCAGCACTTGTATTTTACCCAACGTCGAAGCAGTATCGAGTATGAACGCCGTACATGAATCTCCACACGAAAGACTTCATTGGTACGTTGAAATAGCTTGGTCATTTTCAACACTTCTTGGTTTGTTACTTTTTTTAATAGAAATAGCAATTTTATGCTGGATTAAGTTCTGCGATATAAGCTCTCTAGCAGCGTGGTCCGGTTGCGTCATTCTAATTCCTGTATTGATAATATTCATTTTGTTTGCGGTCCATTTCTATCATTCTATCGCGGCTCATAAATACAAGAGAACAATGACGGGTTTCAGAGAACTGGAAATGATCAAATACGAGTTGGACAGAACTGTAGTTGTGGTCTAAAACTTAATATATTTATAGGAACTTATTTATTGTATAATAAAACAACTAATTGACTCAAAATTTGGTTTTATTACGTTTATTAACGTTACAGAGATCAATTGGCACTTGCCTCTATAAAAAAATTTGTTTGACTTTATCAAAGAAATGTTTTTTTCATACTTTTATTTCTCCTTTATGAACAAGGGCCAAATGCATGACCTTATGTAAAGACGTTGTGTTTTGGAATGGATAATTCAACAAATTAAGTGTTGATGTATTTTCATCGTCGTATTTAGCTAGGTACTTACGAAATATACTGTGTAAGATCTACCGGAAGGTCTACACAAAAATGGAAGATGAATTTAGCAGATATTGGCAACACTTAAGAGGAAGTTTTGAACCACACAGAATGCAGTGCGACAAATATCAATAATTTTTATATGAGAAATGTTGCTGCTCAAAGACTCCGCAAAGAAAATATGTGTACATAGGAGGGAATAGAAATTCTTCTCTTTGCCTAAACCAGGCAGTTCTACTAACATTAAATAATTTTAAGTTTAAAAAATATTCATAAAATATACAAGCAGACTAGATTTTTGAATTGTACAGTGTTAAATCAGTCAAAATATTCTTCAAGGTAAGTAATACAAAATATTTAGTTTTTTCTACAATTTTTCGTTTTTACCAAGCCAAACAATTTTCGAAGACCAAACGTCTTCTTCTTCAGGCTAATTAATTTATTTTTTATTTTTTTTATTTATTTATTCAATACAAATGTAATATTTTACATTTTACATGAACAAGAAGAATTTGAACAAAACATAATATTATGTGTATCCCCCTTATAGAGACAAGTCTCATGTAAAGGGGGAAATGTTCACTAATTAAGAAAAAGTTATTGTACAAAATAATAAGCTATATTATTAAAAAATAAACCAATAAAATATGAGCTTTTGTAAATTATATAATATAAACTAAAGACGTTTGGTCTTTGAAAACCGGTTAGCTTAGTAAAAAAACTGTGGAAATATAAAATATTTTGTATAACTTATATAAATAAGTTCAACCAAGTAGTTACGGTCAAAAATATAAATAATTACATGCCTAAAAAAATACTCATTTCTATTCTTTCTTCCTCTTGTGTGTTTGATAATACTTTGACGGTGTAGAAAATAGGTTGTACATCACATAGAAGCATCCTCCAAAAGAACAAATAACAGAAGCAATGGACACTATTGTTATATCGTTGAGATCGCCGACTGGTACTGAAACTTCCAATGGACTTGTAAGCTGAAAATATTCATAAATAAATCTAAATTATACAAAGAAATTAAAAAGCAGAACCTAAAAAGTAGCTTTTGTTTACAAAAAAAAAAACAAGACAAGTCGACAAGATATCTTGTTTCTTTTTTCATTTTGAAAATCTGTGGCTAATTCGCTCAAGAAACTGAATTACTGATTCATTTAAAAAACTGACTCGAGTGATTCACTCAAGAAACCTAATTTTATGCATATGTCGTACTTGAATTACAATATTGTGAATAAGTACATATAATAAAATTATTATTATTTTAAATAAAGTTTCTGCCGAAAATATCAATAATTTACAATATTGTGATTTGCCCTGACAGCAATATGTACAAAAAGGCATAACTTATTTTGTTGTAACTTTATAAAACTTCATGAAGTAAAATTTCCTACCAAAGAACGAATTTTCACTCATTTTCGCTAGATAACTTTGATATTATCAATGTGACAATCTTTGGAATCAAAATTGCCTCGGACATTAAGTTCCTCTCCTGTATAAAAGTGTTAATTTATTTATTGTTATGAAAGCAAAAATCTCTGAATACTGTTGTTAACTTATAAAATGGTTTATAATAGTTATGAAAAATTTCACTTTGGGTGAGCCCAGATTCATTTTATTAAAAAAAAAATGAAAAAAACTCTCGATAATTATTATGGATCAATGAAATTTAAACTTACAGGAATGGTTGTGATGTTATGCCAAGAACATCTTTGACGAGAGTAAGGTCCACATGGACTAACCACCGTGTCTGTTGGTTTGCACATCTTGAATATGTTGTTTGGACATCTCAAATAAACCAATGGATATGCGAATTTAAATCTTTCAAATCTGCCAAAAAAACGTGAATAAATAAAATAAACGTTGAATACTATATTAATGCATAAGATCTCATACTCTTAAGTCTTAACTACTAATCGCATATTAGAATCTACTTTACACGAGAAGACAAAACAAGTGCATACCGTAAAACCTCCGTCAAAGCCGTAAACCTATTATATGAAGAGTGTGTCAGTAACAGTGCACTTTTTTTATAAGAGACAACACTGAAATTTGACAGTTGTCACCTATCTTTATACCAATTGTTAAATAATATGGTGCGGTTTTTAAAAGATTAATGCATTACATATATTTATGAAAACCTATTACAAAATAAGGCAACACTAAGACTGTTCGCAGCTTCACAGAATTTTCAGTCGAAATTGATCACTCGACCGACCGACCGAGGTAGCCTAGTTGTACTAGCGTGGACGACGAACCGACCTCGGTAGCCTAGTTGTACTAGCGTGGACTTCAGATCCGAGGTCCCGGGTTCGATTCCCGGTCGGGTCAGAGTTTTTCTAAGTGTTTTTTCACTTGAAATTTCTACCCGGGGTTGGCCTGTCTCAGATTGGACGGGACCGGTTGACTGGAAAAAATTGCCTCAGGCAATAAGTTCCGCCGGCTATACTGACACCTTTGTATAGAAAAGTGTTATATTATTATTATCACTCTCCCGAGAGTGGATTGCCGCGTTACAAAGAAGAAGAAGAAAGAGCACATAATTTATCCAAATAATTGAAGAAACTGGGTTGATTATATTAAAAAAATATATATAGAAAATAAGAATGTTGAAAAATAGAGGCAAACAGGACGAAAAAATGAATTTACAATGGCCAGGAATAATGTTGGATCAAATACATTGATTCCTTTCTCAATAAAGACCAGTTACACAGCTCGAAGGGTGAAAAAATGACAAATTATTTAAAAAAAAGTCATATTCTAATTGATCACCAGTTTAAATTTTATTGTTTACTGTATTCTTTTTATAGCACACAAACTTTGTGCCTAGTGTAAGAATAAAGAAGATATACTTGTTTTCACGTTGACTGACTTTAAAAAAAAATACATTGATCATAACATACCCGCCTCCTTCTTTAGGACTGTGATATCTGAGGTGGACAGGCAGAGTAATTTTAATCCTAGAGGAATGCACAGAAGAGTACATATAGGTTGTTATTGATCTAGCCATTTTTGCCGGAATCTCCACATCAACATTCCCTACTGCATAGGCATTAACCTAAAAAATGATGTTATTTATTCTTAATCTCTATGTATAAAAATGGATCCTTATATCCCTTGGTCACAGCATCCAGCTTGAATGGCTGGACAGATTTTGCTAATTCTTTTTTTTGAAGGTTCATATGAAAGAAAAAATAAAGAAAATTACACAGAGCATGAGAAAATTTAAGAAAACTGAACGTAGGTAACCTTCTTAGTGCATTTGACAATATTATCAACATAAATTTTTGAATTTCAATTGAGGTTTACAAGGCCGTCAGAAGTTTGATAGTAGGTGCAATTGACAAAACGTGCCCTACAAACATCGTATAAAACAGATGTATGGGTCGGAATTATAATTATTCGTTAAATAGGTAATTAATTCATCATTGTACAAATTCGAAATTATATAATATACAGATATAACTGTTGTACTAACTTTATTAAGTCTACGTAGGTCGTTAAGTTCGTCTGGATTAACATAAGCTCCAGCCGGAATGATTTGTTCAACATTCATGAAGCAAGATCCTTGAGACCACAAATCTATACCATTATATTCGTTGAAATTTATCACATATTGGATCTGCCTGAAATATCATTAACAAAAATTTTAAATACAAACCAACAACATTATTCAAATTATGTTACTGCGGGAATATAACAGGAACTGTAATATTTCTTTGATTTTAAGATATACCTGTGAAATCCTTCATTGATCAATCTTTGCGTTACAGTAGCTCTGACATTTTCACAATATTCCGCATTACATACAGTATACACACAAATGGAGAATAAAAGTAATAAAAAATAATGATGCCTAAATATTAAGTGCATTTTAAGTTTGATTTAAGTTTCTTACATTTCTAGGAATGATATGTTATATTAAAAAATAATTCACTTTATCAAACAAATAATATCACAAAAATGCTATCCAAAAGGCTAAAAAATGTCAACAAAACTGACAGCCGATGAAAAATGTTACCACATTTTAATTTACAACAGCCATAAATTATATTGTTTTGAATTTTACATATTAATCAATATTTCTTAAATAAATAAAGGTTGATACTCAAAAATTTAGAAAAAAAGAATTGTTCTGTGATTCTTGTATCTAAATCAATAATATTGCAAAAATGTCGTGGCAGCAAGAAGGTTTTTTTTTACCATGGCAATGTATTTTTCAGTTTAGCCAACATAAGTATTTCCAGCTTCCTGTTCAAACCATAGACAAGATAATTTTTTAATGTGGAGGAACCACAAGTTAGTAATCTACGTCCACATTTTCATGAGAATATTAAATTAATTACTGTTTTATGTAACTAGAATGATATATTATTATTAATTTTGTACTGCATATTAATTTAATATTGGAATGCAGGTTCTCTTGTATGAATTGCAGTATTATACAGTTGCTATGATAATAATAATTATTTTTGAAAATTAATTTCATGGTAGTTTGTATATTATATCTGTGGTCTTTGGTCAATTTCTGATAAGTGCAAAATTTGCGATTTTGAGATAAGTATGCAGTTCTATTTTATTTCGTAGGCTCTTTCATTTGATCAAACTCTGATAAGTGTAGTGTATACAGAAATGTCTGTAGTGGATTGATCAGAATATGATATGTTTTAAAAATGGATTTTGTTTCCGGTCAATTTATGATAACTTAACTTATCAGAAATTGATCAAAGTTCCTAGAATATTTGTAACAGTAAGATCTAAATCTGATAACTGTTGAGTTCTCAGAAAGTGACATATTTTTTTATCTAAGCTGACTTATTGGCCATAGCCTGTATCCCATTTACATGGGGTCTACTCTCCTAGTCCTCATCCTCCAAGTCCCTCTGTCCCCCGCGTCCTCCTCGCGAATCCTTGCCTCTCTCAAGTCCCTTTTTATTGTGGACATCCACATAGTCAGGGGTCTACCTGGTTTTCTGGGTCCTACTTCTATGTCCATTGTCTTCCTTATCATATTTTCCTGTGGCATTCTCATTACGTGTCCGTACCATCTAAGTCTGTTCTCGGTCACATTTTCTCCAATTGGAATGACTTTGAAACTACCACGGATATGGACATTTTTGACCCTATCCAACTTTGTAACACCACCAGCCCATCTGATCTCTACTTCATCCAACCAAATCTTGAGCGATGTGCTATGTCGTCATCAATTCGACCCTTAGCGGACAGCATTGTGCCAAGGTACTTGAAGGACTCGACTGTGGGCACTGGTTCACTCTGAATTTCCATGATATGTGGCCCACCCGGCCGCTGTCCAGAAAAGTAGCATGGCATATATTCGGTCTTCGTTCAGCTAATTCTTAGATCATTTGCTTCCAAAGCCTCTTGCCATTTATTTAGAGTCCGCTGCAGCCCGTCAGAAGTTTCGTCCATCAGCACCACATCATCAGCGTGCAGCATGCTCCATGGGGCTGGCACTTGTATATCGGATGTTATATAATCCATTACCAAATTAAACAGTAGTGGACTGAGCGCCGATCCCTGATGGACGCCAACACTGATATCGAATGGGTCACTCACTCCAGCTGGGCTGGATTCACACATGTGTGAATATTGAAATACATATCCTTCAGTAGCTCTATATAATATTCAGGAACGTTTTGGTTTCTAAGTGCCTCCCATATCAGCCTACGTGGGACCTTGTCGAAGGCCTTCTTCAAATCAATAAATACCATATGAAGGTCTTTCTTTTTCTCCTGATATTTTTATTCTTATCGTCTGTATGGCATCAGTGGTAGATCTTCCCCGCACAAATCCACATTAGTTTTCCGTCACTCTTGAGAGGCCCTGCAATCTTCTACTTATCACTCTTTCCCATATCTTGAAGGTATGTGCTATCAGATTTATAGCTCTGTAATCGCACAGCTGGTGAGTCCCCTTTGTTCTTATAAAATGGGACTAGATAACTCTGTCTCCAAGCATCTGTGATTTTTTTGTCTATTATTATTCTATTGAGCAGTTTGGTTAGGTTAGGTTAGCAGTTTTATTTTTCAAATAATAGATTTTAAAAGGGGTGAATTATTCAATTCCATTTGGTCATTAAGAATATTATTAACTGAGCTATCAATATTATACCCATTCAGTTCTAACGCTTCTAACCTATCCATATGTTTGCCTTTATAACATTTATGAATTATTTTATTCCCAAATCTGGATCAAAAGTAAGTGAATGTTCATTTAAATGTTCCCCAAACGACGATTTACTATTCCGATTTATAAAACTAAGAAAATGTTCATGTACGCGTTATTTAACCGAACGTCCTGATTGTCCTACATATTATAGGGGAGAGTATCCATGAAACGGACATTTTTCAAAAATGTCACAGGTATAATTTATTTATAATAGGTTCTAAAAGATAATAGTGTGATCTTCAAATATGTAGTTTTCTCCTCCCTTATACATCAAAAAAATGTTAAAAAGAAAAATATAAAGTACATAAAAATGTAATTTTAAAATATGTAAATTATGTCCGTTTCATGGAACCGTTCCCTTGAAACGGACACGGGGTCCCATGATGCGGACACATTATTTTAATAAATTACCTACACCTGTAGGTAAAGTTTTAATTGTTAAAATGAGACACTTGTAGTATGAAAATATTTCATTTATTATTTATTAATCAATATATTCGTAATTATAAACATTATAAAGATTTGTAACGGCAAATAAAAAAATACAATTTAAAAACATTTTTTACAAAAAAAAATATTGTTCCTGTTACACCTCTACTATTATAAGCCCATATTTGGCAGATTTTGCACATTAGCCAATCTTCTTTACTGTTCGTGTATATTTTATTACATATAGGACACTATGCCATTTTATTTTGATGAATCGTATGTCCACTTCATGGTCATTTTTGCTGTCCGATTCATGGGATTTTGTAAAATCTTAAACAAATGTATATATTTTTGCAGATTAGAAGGTTATTGATTCTACTGTTACAATTTTATTAACTTAAATGAGCGAGTTTTTAGAATATATAAAACATGTATAATTTAAATCAAAATCTTACCTTTGACAGATTTGGAAAAATGGAAGGAAAAAATACTTTTATAGTGGTAAAAAAATAAATGCGTGCACTCCACTCAAATACTAACTCTCGACTTACACGCTCCTGTGGAGTGAGAGCATGCACTGCGTGATCGACAAGGATATAATAGCAATGCGCTAGATCCGATACTAACCGAGTTCAAACGTTTGTCCGTTTCATGGGACGTCCGTTTCATGGCTACTCTCCCCTACGCTAGGGCAACTATTACAATTTAATAAATAAACACCGCTGTTATCGAATAATTCACGTTTATCTTTATAATAGCCTGTTTTTTACATATATTTTTATTTTGTTTTTTATTAATTAAAATTAAAGCAGTTCCACCTCCATACCATAAGTTTTATTAATGAATAATACCTTATTATTAAATCATTTTGCAGTATGATACAATTTGATCAGCTAGAATTTCTAATATTGTATCACTCAATTTGTACCCAGGTACCTACCTACCCTATATTTTTACATCCAAATTATTTAAAAGATTTTAAAGCTGCCCATATTCTCAAAAATACCTTTATTGATGATTTATTAACAAGCTATTAAAAAAAAAACAAGAACTTGTTATAGTAATAAATTTGGTACATTTATGATAAGTGATTTTTTTCTTTCATTCCTGATGGGATATTTTGGTTTGGTCAAAATATGACAAGTGTCATAACAGCATTGAAAATAAAAAATATATCAAATCTAACCAGTCAGGGAAGAAAAGCATAAGAATTTATGTAAATGTTGATTAAATTGATGACTCTTAGATGAAAACCCAATTTACAGTAGCAATTCAAACCTTTAAACTTTCCTACTGTAAAATGACATTTTTGCACTTATCAGAAATTGACCAATGGCCACAGATATAAAGCCTAATGCCGGCCACACACGCTCCGGTATACCTATACAGGCGGCCTGCGCAGGCATACCTGCCAACGCCGACCTGCGCATGCGACCGGAGTGCCGCCACACACGTTCCGGTCCGCACGGTCACATAGCAGTGGACCACGAGGACCAGTGATCACGAGGTCCTGGGTTCGAATCCTTTTTTTTTATCTTTTATTTCCAAATAATACATAACAATACATTAATGTGTACATATATAAATACAGAATAAGAAAATGGAATTTATCACCCCACTAGACAAAAGCCCGTGCTAAGGTGATACTAAGTATTTATACTGCGCATTAGTTTTTATTCCGGTCGAGACAGTTTCTCTCTGTGTTTTTTCACTTGAAATTTCTAACCGGGGTTGGCCTGTCTCAGATTAAACGGTACCAGTTGACTGGAAAAAATTGCCTCAGACAATAAGTTCCGCCGGCTTATGCTGACACCTTTGTATAGAAAAGTGTTAATTTATTTATTGCACCCGGGTCAAATTCTCGTAATTTTTAATAGGCATATTATATGCAGCTTCATTTTTATCTCGATTGTGATATTCACGGGATTTTATTTTCCACAAGCATGCATTTGTTTTATAAATCTTTATTTTTTTCGTAAATCGAAGTGGTTGGTAGACTGGCGGTTACAACGCCGGTTTTCGTGTTTCGTATCGGAGGTCGTGGGTTCGATCCCAGGTGCAGACCATTTCCTCTTTCACGACACAAGCTTTAAGTAGCAAAGTAGCTTACTGTGAAAGAGTCAAAGAGTGTATTTGTATTCACTTTGATTGACCACAGATTCATATTAAAAAATATACCTATATGTATATTTAAAAAAAAAACTCGATGAGGTAGCCTAGTGGCAAAGGCTCCAACTTCAGATCAAGAGGTCCCGAGTTCGATTCCCGGTAGGGTTGGAAATTTTCAATGTGTTTTTTTACTTGAAATTTCTACTCGGGGTTGGAATCCTGTCTCAGATTGGACGGGACTGGTAGAGAATGCTTCAAGCATTGAGTTCTGCCGGCTATACTGACACCTATGTATTATTTATTATTATTTAAAACATTTATTCATTAAATCACAATATTATTACATCATATGATAAATATAATAAAAAAAATTAAATACAATGGTATATACTAAATATTATTAAAAAACTTCTCTAGTTCTACTCTCGACTGAGCCATATTATGCAATTAAAGGAATGCACAACCACCCCACGAAAATGCTAGAAAACTACTGAAAGACCTGCGCAGGACAGTGTTGCCAACGGATTATGGCCGATGTCGCCGATTTTCAAAAAAAAGTAGCCCAAAGTCGCCGAACTGAAAATTTGGTAGCCCAAAAGTCGCCCAACTGAAAATTTGGTATCCGGAAACATGAAATTTTGCTAAAAAAATAAAAAAGGATATTCCGAAAATTTTGGTAGTCCGGAGAGGTGAAAGTTCACAAAAAAAATGTCATTTTGTATCCGGAGAGGTGAAAAATCACTAAAAGGGAAGTAGCCCAATTGGCGACCAGTCGCCATTTAGATTTTTTCGTCGCCAATTCTCATTCCGAGTAGCCCAAATGGCGATAAATCGCCCACGTTGGCAACACTGGCGCAGGACCGGACCGGAGTACCGCCACACACGCTCCGGTGACCTTACGGTGAAACTGTGAAAGAATTGATTTTCAATTCTTCTCCGGTCGCCTGCGCAGGTCTAAAAAACTGCGTGTGACCTACCTCTAATGTTGAACCTGGTTAGGAATTTCATATTTAGAACCTTATAGTAAGCTTAGTGTAGAATTTTCATTTGTAAAGGTACATCGGTCTGTTCCCCGTGAGAGTAATTTTATTCAGTCAAGCTATGAATGAGTTTATAAGGCTGTTAGCACACCTCCGCCGCGAATCGCGGAACACGAAACTGCAGAAAGCGAAATCGCAGGTAGTGTTAGTACACTAGCGGGTAAACGAGTAGCGAAAGAGAAAAATGCACGTAAATAAGTATTCTATGGTTATGTTTTGTTGGGAAATATAAATAATTAAAACCACAATATTATTTCACATTTCATATATATTTTTAAATATTACAAAATTAACAACGTTTTTACTTACAATTTAGAAAATATGCACATCCAACTTCTGCAAACCATCCCATAACAAAACGCAATTAACGTTTGCCATCTTTGATTTCTATGGAAAACATGACGTTCGCTTCAATTTCGCTCCAAAATTCTGTCGATTTTGACAACTTCAAAAGCGGGCGGAATGCGAAACACACGGATCCGCGAAATATCAGGCGGAGGTGTGAATACAATTTGAAGTAATCTATGGCGAAACACCGCAAGAGAGAGATGAATGTATAGAAAACAGTACGGGGGTGAGCATGCTATCTCACTCTCAACATGGCGCGCAGAAACTGACAGATGTGACCGTCGTCGCTTCGGCTAATCCGCAGCGGAGGTGTGCTAACGGGGTAAACGTTCCCGTCTTTCCGCGCACAGATAAAGTTTGTATTTTAATTTTCCCCGCCGTGATAAAAAATGTAAAGTTATGAAACCAGTAGGTATGTGTAGGAGGGCTGTTGGCTGTTGGCGCAAGCTGAAGACCGTCCCCACGTGACTGTCCAAGAGAATGGGCTGTTGCTGATTTGGAGGCTTTTCAGCTCAGTTCATGAGGTTCACTGGCGAAAAGGTCGCACGCAAGGACCGAAGCAGTTGAGCGATTTGGACTTCCAATGAGGAAGGACTTGCGATTTTATGACAGTCCGCGTATAGTAAGTAACTCGATTAGAAGGTTAATTAGTCCGTCGATAAAGTGAATTCTTTTTTTTTTAATGAATCTGTGCTCACTCGAAGTGACCACAAATACACTTTTGACATCTTTCACACTAACCAAAGGGTTGTGTCGTGAAAGTGGAAATGGTCGGCACGGCCGGGATTTGAACCTACGACCTCCAATACGCTTTGCCATCTCATTTTATAGTGCACGTTTATTTTGATAGTGAGATCGATAATCATTAAATACACGCGAAATAGACAGTAAATTGTTGATATGCAGTGGGGCTAGTACGAGTTTCATCGAAAGCTATCTGCACGCCAATAAGCGCTTATAAACGTGCAAATAGTGTTCTAAAATCAAACGATCGAATCCTTCGATCATTTTTGTATGGTAAATTTTCGAAACTCTTTCGATGATCGTTTCGATATTCGATCATCGAAAACTTATACTAGGGCTACTGGATCGTTGTTTGACTGTAGCTTCTTCTTTTTCTTCTCCTTCTTTACAAAGTGGCCATTCACTCTCGAAAGAGTGATCTATGTGGCATATTTTTCGCGTAGTAAAATCCTGTCCTATTTTGAGCTGGAAGTACGTTTAGGTATTTATAGTTAAGAGCTAGATAGTTAATCTCATCAGGGTTCCGAATACGTGGAAGACCATCTCATACCGTGTTCCGTTCCTTCGAGGCAGAGCTGAGGGATCTGGATATGGTGTGGGAGGAGGTCATAAACATTGCGCAAGATCGAGCGTAATGGAGAGCTCTAGTTGCTTTCCTATGCCCCCGAGTGGGGTGTAAAAGGGAGAGTTACTTAGTTAATGACAATAATAGTGTCTGCAGGAAAAAATACATCGACGAAATATGTGATACTTACAATTGTAGCTACGGCAAGAAATGTCAGATTGTCCACAGTCCTCGACTGGTAAAGTAAAATTGTGACTCTATGGGACGATATAACTGATTTATAGGACAATGAAATAGTTAAGTATTGACCATTTTCAATGCCTGTTGTCCGACAGGTTTTGCTGCTTGTTACATAATATTATTCTAAGACATATTCTTCTTCAAGTGCCTTGTCGGTTCTTCCCTACGTTGGCGATCACATCGAAGAATCTCTCTCTTTAAGACAAAAAAATTAACAACAAATGACTCTAACAATTCATTACTAATGTTCGATTTTTAAATGAAAAAAAACCATTACGGGCTTACGACCGTCTTCTTCTGTTATTTCGAAGGCTGGCTTAGTGTGTTCACTTTACGTTAGCAACGTTCGCCATTAGGTGGTAATGTTTGTCTCCGAAACTCCTAATCATGAGAATTCTCAACATGTCGAAAAATTTCATGTATACAACAAGAAGAAATTTGATAATAAATGAAATATAGAGATAAAAGGCTGACAGCCTTCGAAATAACAGTAGAAGACGGTCGTAAGCCCGTAGTGGTTTTTTCCATTTAAAAATCGAACATTAGTAATAAATTGTTAGTCATTTGTTGTTATTTTTTCTTTAAAATTTCTCTCTTTATCCTGGGCCGCTTGGAACAGCTCCTCCAAACATCGGATACCGGCCCAGTCTCTTTCGTTGCGCAGCGATGATGTTTGTCTCCAATCAGATCATCGGCGTCCCTCAATAATTTTACACTGCCTAAGTACTGCCTTATAAACTTTGATAGTTGACAGTAACACTCTGTCCACTCCAACTCGCTATAGGACTTCGCCATTTGTTATCATGTCTGTCCAGGGTATTTTGAAAATTCTGCGATGGACCCAAATTTCAAATGCCTATAGTTTGTTTATGGTATTGACCTTCAAAGTCTTGGTTTCTAAGAAATACTACACTGCAATTTCGATATTTATGCAACAGAATCCTTGAAAATGGGTCCTTCGCACCACTTTATTTCGCTTCTCACCATATACCTACTTATCCTTAAAAACACGTTAGGTCTCATCTCAAGTTTTCGACTTCTAGTAATAAAATATTGTGAGATGAATTTGTCAGAATTCCTGAATTCCGCGTACTATCTCCGTTCTACAGATCGATTTTAAATCGACCACTTCGTATTCAACTTCCCAACAAGGCTAGTCTAGGAATAGAATTGATCCATGATCTAAAATAAGACGGTGTTTATATTTCACCAAGTATTTCATAACAACTGTGTAGTTCAGATTCAGTGTGCTCCAGATTTTTTATGCATCGATGGCATGGCGGACTCATTCACTGATATTTATTATATTTAGATAACTTCTTGTATCCTTATTTTCGTAGTTGATGCAGTTACGCTTAAATAACTTTATTCTTCAGTCATCTTCTTTTTTTATACATGTAGCATTATTTTTAAAAAGAGTGGAATGTAAACTCTGAAATCAATAATTACTGGTAGCCTCAGAAATAGGATCCATAATAAAAAAAAAACTCATTACTCAAAAATGATAAGTGACAAGGCAAATAAAAAAGACATTTTTTTGAATGATCAAAAATAACCAAAGCGGTAATGCTGAAGATTCCAAAGGGAATGATGGGCGAAGCGACGCAGAAAAAGCTAGACCCCTTCGTCCCAGAACTATTGAATGAACCTGCATATATCATATTACAAGACCTAAAAAAAGATGAAGCAGCCATTTACAATATTATGTCTCTCCCGATGAGATCTGGCTAAGCATATTATATTCTAGCTACATCTGAATTTGCCTTTTCAAAAAAGTCCGTCGTCAAGAACTTAACAAGAGATTTTGTTTCACATTGTTTACAACATTTTAGGATGAAGTTCATTGATCAATAAAGATGAATATTGATGATCGAGAGTAGTTGTTAAAGTATCTAAGGATGAGGTTTGGGACATTTTGAATAAAACAAAATGATTTATAGATAACGATATTTTATTTATTGATATGCGTGATCGTGATTCCGGACATTTACAAAGTATATCACTCATTCCCGAAAATAAAGTAACAATTAGGATAAGATCAGTCAAGAGAAGTAATCCTGGTGCTGGAGGAAATGATAGATGTTAGGTGTGTCTCAAGGCTCAGCTCCGCTCCCGGTCTTAGTTCCCTATCACCAGATCGGATCCATCTTGTTACTTCTGGCATTAATCATAGCCTTATTTATTAATGTATTGTGGTCATTATGATAATAAATACAATAAAGAATTAACAGAAAAAAAATAATTATAAAATTGTATATAAATTAAAATTAAATTAAATTTTAAATTAAATGTTCGACAATGATCTAAAACCCAGGTAGGTAAACATTAAATAAATAAAAAAAGAAAACTACATAACATCATTACACAAAATGTCAGTTCTCGAGTTCAACAGGTATTTGGGTGAATATTTGTAAAAAAAGAAATGATTTTTTCGAAGGCTTTTTCCTTTTTTTTTCATTTAAATACATTTTTAAAAGTATTTTCAGTTCGTAGCCTTTTTTAATTATAATTAAAAAATAAATTATAAATAAAATAAAAAGTTTAGAAGTCATATTCAGGGTTTAAGTCGAACCTGGGTGGAAATGCCATACCGTCCAGTTGTGGACGCGCTCCTGGTCGAAGAGGCTGCAACAAAAATATAAACATTAGAGGACTTGTGCATGGTAAAGTATGATTCGTATATATATAAAAAAACCACTGCAAACAGGAAATTGTGGAAGAAAGACGTTTTTAAATACATGCGTTGAAATAGTATGGTTTATTGTCCAAGTATTTCGTTGTATTTCGAGCGAAATGTATTTTTTTCTTTGTCATGTATATCTGTAGTCTCATGTATGGATGTAAACAATCACAAAGAACAACTTGATTCATGATTTTAACAATACAAATGCGTGGTGTACATAATATGGAAATACATTAGGAACACAGAAGCACAGTTTGTATGTGCTTTACAATGTCTAAGACTAGGACAGGCCAGGCAAAATCTGTTCTTTCAAAATGTCAACTTACAACATAAATTTGCTTATTCCAACGCGGAAAGAAGGCTGCGCTTCTGGGGCTACAGATTTCATGAAAAGAAAATGTATTCTTAAAACATCTGCTAAAGCTATTGAAAATGATTAATTGTTTTGGTAAAATGAATGTCTGCTTACCGCTGGGCTTGCTCCCCTTGGCATGGATCCGGCGCGTCCTTTAGCACGGAATTTGCTGATGGCTTGTTCGGCCATGTCGGCTCTCTCCTCGGCTTCTTCAAGCTCTTGTTGTGCCTTGCGGAATTTGGCAAGGTTGAGGGCTGCAATTTCTTCAGCTTCCTCAATCTGCCTCTTGTAGGTCTTAATCTTCTGTTGAAGTTTATCGACGAGGTCTTGCATACGTTCGTGGTTCTTGCGGTCCTCATCAGCTTGGAAGCTCAACTCCTTAATGCGGCGTTCTGATTTACGGAGGTTCTTCTGAGCATCAGCATGTCGCCTCTGTTCACCGTCCAATTCATTTTCTAATTCTCTTACACGTTGTTCTAATTTTTGGATAGCCTTCTTGCCTCCCTTAAGAGCATTGGCTTCGGCTTCATCTAACCTGACTTGCAACTCCTTGATTTGTGTTTCAAGAGCTTTCCTAAGTTTTTCTTGTGTTTGTGCGTGATCTTGTTCTGCCCTAAGTTCATCAGCTAACCTAGCAGCATCTACCATAGCCTTCTTTGCCTTTTCTTCTGAATTTTTAGCTTCGTTTAAGAGTTCATCAAGGTCTGAATGTAATGTCTGGAGTTCAGCTTCGAGTTTCCTCTTGGCAGCAGAGACTGAAGCATTTTGAGCACTGAGCTCATTAAGCTGTTCGTGAGCATCACCCAATTCTTGTTCAGCCTGGCGACGGCCGCGGTCAGCTTGTTCGAGAAGGGTGCGGGATTCTTCAAGCTCGTTCTGGAGAGCGTTAGCACGACGTTCAGAAATGCCAAGTTGTTCTCTGGCATCGTCACGGGCACGCTGTTCTTCTTCGAGGGCAGTTTGGACATCCTTGAGCTGTTGCTGGTAGCGTTTGATGGTCTTTTGTGCTTCAGCATTGGCCTATATAAACAGAAATAAATAAATATTTATCAACTAGCTTATACCCGTCTTGCTTTACGTTTTTGATTCCGAATGTCAGGCTTGATCGGTAGGTAATTAAACTGGTTCTAGTCTAGCTTCCCATTGCTTTGCAGACCTCTATAACTGACATAAGCACAGAAAAAGAAGAATGAAACTTTCACAATTCATAAAAAGAGAGAAGAATGACACTTTTAATGTTTATTAAAATTTTGTATGAAGATCCTAAAAAATAGAGATTTTTAAATAGCTCTAAATATATTAAAGTTAATGCAGCAAATTGTATTAAAGAACCTTCTCCGGCATTTTGCACGGCTCTGTGCAGATGCATATCTGACGTAGCATTTGTATTTTAAGCGTGATGCTATGACATACGGTAAAAAGCAGATAGAGAAGGAGGGGCTAATGCGAGTTTTATTTAATTTCCCAATTTACCACGCAACTTTCTTAATTTTTTTCTTTCATAAGAACCTTCTCCTGATAAAAGCCAACACGACAAAAAAAGAATTAGTGAAATCGGTTCAGCCGTTTAGGCGTGATGCGATGACGTACGGAAAAAGCAAATAAAAAAACATTTCTGAATTATTATGTAGATTTTCCACGTAACTTTCTTAATTTTTTCTCTCATAAGAACCTTCTACTGATAAAAGCCAACACGACAAAAAAAGAATTAGTGAAATCGGTTCAGCCGTTTAGGCGTGATGCTATGACATACGGTAAAAAGCAAATAAAAAAACATGTCTGAATTATTTTGTAGATTTGGTATTGTTTAAGTTACATGGCTGATGTATTGTTTTAATGTTTTATGGACGTACCTTGTTAGCGTGGTCGAGAGCGATCTCCAATTCATTGATGTCAGCCTCCAGCTTCTTCTTCATGCGGAGCGCCTCAGCCTTACCCTTGGCTTCGGCTTCAAGGGAAGCTTGCATTGAATCAAGAGCACGTTGGTGGTTCTTGCGTGTATTTTCGAATTCTTCTTCCTTCTCTTGGATTCTGCGATCAATTTCTTGACGAACTTGTGAAAGTTCAAGTTGGGATCTGAGCACCTTATTTTCTTCTTGTTCCAAAGCTGCTTCAGCTTCTTCCAAAGCGGCTTGCAGCTCATCCTTCTCGGCTTCCAAGCGCTTCCTGGCCTTTTCGATTTCATGGATGTTGCGGCCACCCTCACCGATTTGGTCAAGCAAGTCCTTGACTTCATCGGCCAAGTTCTTGTTCTCACGGCGGACGGCTTCAAGTTGTTCTTGGCCTTCTTCATAAGCTCCCTTAAGACGGAACAATTCGGTTGAGTAGTTGCGGCATTCCTTCTGGCTAGCATCAAGTTCAGCAGCCAAATCATCAACCTTGAGTTTCCATTCTCCAATGATCTTGTCGAAGGCTTTCTGTTTCTTCTCGGCAGCGTTGGCAATAGCGTTGGCACGGTCAACCTCCAATGAAAGATCTTCGACTTCTGTGGCCAAGCGTTGTTTGGTCTTCTCGAGAGCCAAGCACTTCTGGTTGAGGGATTCGATGGTTTCCTCAGCTTCAGCCAGACGAGCTTGCAACTTACGTTTGGCTTCTTCAAGTTCTTCAGAGCGAGCGACTCCCTCGGATTCGTACTTGGAGCGCCAGATTTGAGCTTCAGCGTTAGCCTTGCTGAGTTGGCGTTGGATGTCAGCCTTACCTTCAGCTTCTTCTTCAACTTGTTCGCGGATGTTGTCGAGGTCGTGTTCCAAGTTGCGGAATTTGCCAAGGAGTGTAGCGCGTTCCTGTGAAATAAATAAGATGTAGTTATTAACTATTATAAAGTAATGATAAACAAGACGCGTTCGTTTTATTTATTTCAGATGAAATTCTTACCCTGCTTTCCTCATCGGCCAACCTCTTGGTGTCTTCCAATTGGGTGGTGAGAGAAATCTTGATCTTGGAGAGCTGTGATACTTGTGATTCGGCCTCCTCGAGTTGACGGAGAAGGTCTGAGTTCTCGATGGACAACTTCTTCTTGGCAGCATCGAAGTCATTGAGTGTGCGGTTGGTCTCATCCAATTTGCCTTGTACTTCGTTGAATTGGTGTTGGAGTTGCTTGGCGATCTTTTCTTGGGCAGCCTGAGTGAATATTTAAACCAAATTAATTTATTGGTAAGCATTAAAGTAAAATGGTTTTTTTTAAACTTACCTCATGATATTTGATTTTAAGAAACTAAGTTTTAAAATATATAATTTTTTTATTAAAAATAAAACGCATTGTGAGTTTGTTAATAGCTGTCATTAATTCCAATTTTTTCATTTTATTAAAGTCGTGTTATTTTTATTAACTGGTTAAGTGAATTTATTATATATAAATACATTTAAGGACGTTTTAAAGTAATGAGGATATTTATAATGAATTCTGGGATATAAATTTTGGTTTCTGTTAGACATTTTATATTAAGACGTGCAAACTCTTCAACATTTATTTTTTAGTAAGTGAATTGTTTCTTCTAAAGTCTAGGGATTCTAACAGGTAAAGGTTGGCTTTTTGTGAAATATGTACAGTAGAATACAACCAACTGAAAGTAATTCAAAGAAACTGATAATAAAATGTTTACGAAAATAAATTCTTCAACATTTTGTTTCATATATTTCTTTCAATTTCTTCCAGTCATATTTTTAAAAGCTGAAATTTTTAATTAATTATCGGCATTAATTATTTTATACAGCGCTTCATACTATCAAAACGATGGAGACTAAAAACTGATGTGCTTATATGTGTGAAAAAAAGCTGAATTTGGCCTGGCGTGTTAGGCTTCAAACTGCCACGAAATTATTATGTCTGTAGTGTACCTTCTCGTTGGAGAGGTGGTCAATGCCAGCACGAAGATCATTCAGTTCACCAAAGTATTGACCGCGTTCCTTTTCAGCCCTAGAGACAAATCAATCATAAGACAAAGTAGTGTTTTGTGTTGTTGGCATTGTACCTTGGGGAGGAAAGGTTCGGTTGTGTTTTCGGTGGTGTGATTTAGGACAAACACGTTAGGGTTTTGACACCGGGTAGTACCAGGGAGCATGTCGTGTCCCGATACTACAGAACGTGCAACACTCAAGGACAGACGATCTCAAGACTGATCCAGCCTCATGTTTACCTTCTCGCGGGCCAATTGATCGACGGCAGCGCGGGTCTGGTTTAATTCATTGTGGCAAGATGCACGATCGTGTTCAGCCCTGAATTTCAACATCATCAAATATTATGTTATCAAAAGTCAATCAGAATAAATTCCTTACTGTCTTTTGACAGAGGAAATAAATTGACATAAATATCTGGGGTTTGAATTGAAATGTTTTGTTGAGGGTTAAGTTGGATACTTACTTGGCCTTAAGCTTGTTAAGTTGGTCAACCTGTTCGCTCATTTCGGCAACGGCGTCGTTGTGCTTCTTGCGCAAGTTGGCGAGTGTGCTCTCATGTTGGATGTTGGATTCTTCCAAGTCACGGCGGAGCTTGCTGAGTTCAGCTTCGCGCTTCTTGTTGAGTTCGATTTGGGCAGAGGTGGCACCACCGGCCTCTTCCAAACGCTCACCCAATTCTTCAAGTTCACGAGCCAAATCAGCGCGTTGCTTCTCAGCCTTAGCGCGTGCCTGACGTTCGGATTCGACTTCCTCTTCCAATTCTTCGATGCGGGCCTGGAGTTCCTTGATCTGTTTCTGGAGCTTGGATACAAGGGATTGTTCGTCTTCCAACTTGGCAGTGAGAGATGAGATTTCCTTGTCCTTGCGTTGGATGGTCTGTTCCAATTCCTTCTTGTTGCGTTCCAAATCAGCGACGGCCTCCTGTGTGAGCTTAAGATCGCCTTCTACCTTCCTCTTTGACTTCTCAACATCTCCGCGGACTTTCTTCTCGCGTTCAAGAGAATCTTCCAATTCATCGAGGGTCTGTTCGAGCTTAGCCTTGACTTTGTTAAGGTGGTTAACTTTGTCTTCTGAGGCTTGGAGTTCTTCAGATTGCTTCTGGTTGGATTCTCCCTGGAGTTTCTTCTCCTTGTTGAGCTTGTTGATGAGTTCATCTTGGTGAGCGATCTCGTCGTTCAAGTTACGGATTTGATGATCCTTGGTGGCCTTATCTTGTTCGGACTTCTGAACACTGAGTTCAAGATCTTCGACATCCTTCTTCAAGCCTGAGATCTCTTGTTCGAGCTTCTTCTTGGCTTGGAAGAGTTGGTTGCGGGCATCTTCCTCTTGGGTGAGGCGCTCTTGGGTGTCCTAAAGGAGAAAATAAGGAAAATCAATAAACTGTACATTTACATCTCATATTTCCCGACATTCCTCAAAACATTCATTATTCATTTACCCGGTTCAGCTTTGAAACATAAACATCAGGTGTGTATAATTATTTATAAATTTACGCGTTCACCTTGCTGGAATGTATCAAATCTCTGCATTTTTTACATTACATACGCGAGTAATAATAACTGGAAAAAATACGGAGATGCTGAAGGCTGGAACGGTGCCAAATATAACACTTTCATAATATATTTGCATGACACATAGATCTAAGCGTGCGATTAATGGCTACCAAGTGGTTTGAAATGATACTGGCCTATTAGGCCGCTCATAAATATTTGCATACAAATAAGTTCAGTTTACGGAGGTGTAGAATGCTAGTAAACATTCGGAGTTTTCTTCAACACACCTACGTTTCTCTATTAAACACGTAGCAACTGAAATAACTTCACCTTACTATTTATTTATAAAGTTTCTAAGTACACAGAGTACCCACAACGCCATTACGTCAATGATCAAATAAACCTATTAAAATGTACGTTGTTTTTACAAGTAATAAATAATAATTTAAATAAGTAAATTTATATCAAAGAGATCGACTTGATTTATTTTACATTTGTTTCCAGAGATTATTTATAATTTAAGATTTATTGCATGTTTATGATTCATTGGTTAGAATTTACAAGAATACGTTTCTGGAATATGCACTTCTTTTTTCTGGAATATTGAATAGAAACTGAAAAATATTTAAAATTTCCAAAAAGTTTAACCTTTCTATTGAATCGAGAAAAACGAGAAAAATGGTTTTACTTACACGGAGTTGGGAGTCCAAGTCGTTCTTCTGGGCCTGGAGCTTGGCAGATTTCTCCTGGAACTCAGAGAGAGATCCCTTCTCTCCTTCGAGATTAGCCAAGAGATCAGTCTTCTCCTGGAGAAGTTTGCTGTTGAGGGCTTCAAGTTCCTTGCGAAGCTTTTCTTCCCTTTCGAAGGCTTCCTGTGCCTTGGCTGCCTTCTCTTCCAATTTCTGCAATTTTTCCAATTTAGCGTTATAATCGAGTTCTATTTTTTCCGCATCCATTTTGATTGATTTAACAATTAAAGTTTCTTCACTAAAAACTAATAATTCGTATCGGCCACAATTTAATTGATTAATACTCCAGCAACACTAAGAAGAATCGCAAAGAGAGAGAGAGAGAGTATCGCGAAGGAACCCCCAGTAAAGTGGGTCCGATGTTGATATCGCGATGACCGCGGCGCGAGCACTGATGTTAAGAGTCCAGGATTCTTCCCGCTGTACCACCGCAGCGCCCACGCTTTAGTTCCATCGCTGGAATATTCACATGCACACATCAGACCCACCCCTCCACACAACATACACCTCCACATCCATCACCATCAAGTAAAAATATATAAAGCAAATTAATTTCGACAGTAGCCAATGTGATGAGTGAGATAGCCGCGAGATTTATATCAAATTATTATTAACGACGGGTGGAACGCTCCAGAAGCTCTGGCCGAGTCTGAAATAGGTGGCAGGTAAGTAGTTGGAGCTGAGTACTCCTGCCTATAAGCGGACACGGTATTTCGGATCAAATCTCATTAGTTCGAGGCACAGGTGATGATGACTCTCGCTTGACGCTGACTAATTTAGATCGGCCGCTCACACTTTTTTTTTAAGTATAGCTGCATCTATGACTGACACGAACTATTAAAAATAATAATCTTCACTATTTTTGTAATTATGATTAAGAAGTAGTGTGTATACTCACGGCAATCTCATCCTCGATACGGGTGACGTTGAGGAGGGGCTTGACCTTCTGCCACAACTTCCACCATGGCCAGGTGCGAAGTTGGAGATATTTGCGCAAGTTGCGTTGGACAACTTGCAAAGCCAATCTGTGAAGGACATAAAAATCACGATAAAATATCAAAACTTTAACCAATTAAGTATGTATGAGTCATTCAGTCAGAAATACCCACCTCTGGTCTTGCAACTTCTTGTATTCTTTACGTGAGAGGTAACCACGGATGTAAGCCTGGAGCCAGGAGACAATCTTGGACAAGCGGTCGTCTCTCAACTCTTCCATCTGACCCAAGACACCAGCGCGGAAGAACACCTAATCGTTCGATGATAACAACATTATATTAACTCGTGTCCTGCACACCTGCGCTCAATATTTCATTGCATGCATAAAAGACGGACCCACGGGTAACGTTTGTCCGGGGGTTATCTTATGTTTCTCTTAAACTATTATTAGCTCAAGCAACAGGTGTCAAAAGCAACAGGTGTGGTTGCATCTTATTCAACTGATTACTCATATGAATCGTTATTAATAGATAGAAATATTTCTGCGAATGTTATAATATAATATAAGCGTTATGGTAGTCGATTCAATGTCTACCTTAGTTTTTCCCATTCTGTAGGACTCGGCGTCTAGGCCTGTTGACTCCAAAATTTTCTCGGTAGCTTTTTCAGGTGAAATGGGCTCTTTAAGATCTTTTATGCACAGAATTTTGTATCTGCGTTATGCAATTTATTATAAAAAAAAAATTAGTCATGGTGTTTTTACAACTATGTTATTTACAAGTTAGGTAAGGGTAAACATATATTGGGATAAAAATTTCTAAACTACACTATAAAAATGCTTAAATATTATGGACATATCATTCTGTCAAATGAAGAAATGTCTGTTGCAAAAAGGACATGATTGACTAATGGGTAAAATCTACTACACAACACAACAGGAATAGGAACGTGGGCACCAAATGGAACTGAAATCAAGACAATTGTTTCGTGAAAAGTCTTAGAGAACAGTGATGTTGTATTTATTTGCGCCACTTACTTTGTCAGTCTATTGACAAAGTTGTCCCACGTAGCGCTCGGGGGATTCGCTGACAAAGCTTATTAAAAAAAACTTAAAACAACAAATCCAGACATTTGGTTCGGAGTGGGTAACATGCCTTGGTGTGACCGAGACGGTATGACTCGGAATCCAATCCAGTTGCGTCTAAGATGACTTCCGCACACTTTTTAGGATCTGTTTCCTTGCTAACGGCTTGGGGAGCCAAGATTTTGTATCTATATTCAAAGGTAATGATGGGATTAAAAAACAAATCAAACTACGATGGATCAAAGTTTCCTTTTGAGTAATGAAACGAATGATATCTACGTATGTGGGATTCAAAATTACCCATGCCTGAAATAATTTTATGACAAATAAACAACAATCAAACATAGAACGTTCTGGAAAAAGGGCCACAATACAATCTAACTAAACAAATAATGATAATGGTTTGTTTCATAATTTTGGAAAATAATCTAGGGTAAAATCATTCTCTATGTAACGAAATTTCTACAAGGGTTCATCAAATTTGGAGGTATGTATGTTCAAAACTAGATCAAAGTGCAAAATGATTTTGGTAAAAGTATCGGATATATGAGCTTCCTCATGGGTCGCTTGTGTATGGTCAACAACCTACGACAAACGGAATTCAAGGGGTTTTACAAATCCATCTAATCCAAAACATTTATGGAGGGGTTTTTGAATGCATCCATCTTGCCTTTGTGTGACCAATCCTATAGCTCTCCGGGTCTAGACCAATTGATTCGAAGCATTTGGCTGCTGCTACCTTAGACTCTTTCTCATGGGTCATGATGGCTGGTGCCAGAATCATGTAGCTGATTTTCAACATAATTGTGTGTTAACTCATGAATCGTTCTTATTGTTTTATAATTTTACAACCATACCAATTACAGAAACAAAAGTTTTACAAATATTTAATCACTGCAAACACTCATACGTCAACTTCATAATCAACCAACAATTCATCTATTTTCGTTCACTTCATCATAAAAATCCCATCATGTCCAAATGATCTTACCGGAGCTTGAAGTCAGGGTATACCATTCTGTTGGGGAAACCTTTACGGCAAATACGGATACCTTCAAGCACACCGTTACATGTCAGCTGGTGCATTACAAGATGTGAGTCGATGAGACCTGGAGAAAGGCAAACATAGAATAAGTATCATATTGTAATGATGATCAAAATGGCGGTCGTTTGTAAGCTATAAAATGGCTGTTTACCAGGCTGTTTCAACTCGTTGGGGATGATGCAACGCACGAAGTGAGGTTGAGTTGATCTCAAAGTTGTCATGAGGTTGTTCAATTGTTCCTGTAGGATTTAAGACATTGATTAATATAAGAAACTGCTAAAAACAATGAAAATTAAAATTTTTCAAAATATATGGATTTTTAAATATGAAAGAAATGGATGAAAAAACACACAATACTTACAGTTTTGAGGTTTTTTGTATGCAAAAAATAAAACAACAACACATAACAATTTTTTTCAACTGGAATTTTATCAGAAGTCACATCTCTGGTGTGGATTTTATTTCCATATGATTTTCCAACAAAATCATAGATTGGTTTTGAAACAATAATAAAATATATATCTACCACCTTGATTTAGTCGATGCGTGATGTGGTTATTGAGATCAACCAATTTCTTTCTTGGTTACAATGTTAGATTCGGGTTTGGGAGGAGGGGTGGTTCAAAATATCAAATAAACTAAATACTATGAATGAATAAAAACAACAATACAATACTAATTATTACTATGCAATTGATGTAAATTGCTGTTGATGCAATGATTCAGATTTATAGATCTTTTTTGCAATATAACATAAAACAAATTATTTTTTATTTCATTCTTATACGAAAATGAATAATCGAAGGGAAATAATTCATTCCTTCGGTTTTGTTATAAATAATGATACACAGCAAACTGTTATAAAATGAGGTAAATAGGGATTTTCCATTGTATTTTTTTTTATGGATGCTGTGATTTTGGGGCTTTCGGGTACTCACTTTGTAGGCTGAAGATACGGTAGCGAAGCCGCCTCCCTTCTTACCACGACCACCTAAACAGAAATATCATCCCAACACCGCAATAAGAATTAAAAGCATTTTATACAATCTTATAGCGACATGTTCTTCATATTTACCCTTTGATATGTTGATGGATCGGATGAATAATGGTTAGATGCATAGAGAAGGTTAAATTGCATGACTATCATAAGTATTTTCGCTTTAATACAAAATAGTTGGACAAATTCGACAATTGAATATATTACAATTTATTCTAAGACTCCCGGACTCGAACCTTTTTGAGATCAGAAATATTTTTTTGCACTTTAATATTTTCAGCCCACGGTTGACATTCCTTCTCGGATAAGATGGAGCGAATTGAATGGTGAAAGCTGTCAAACGCAGCTCCACCATGATATGTTAATTAATTAATTTGTTTAATTATTGTCTATATTCTTAAATATTAATTTAGTTTTTTTTTTTCGAAATTTTTGCCCAATGTACGCATTGTCTTAAAGCAAAATTTCTTATGAATTGGAAAGTTAGACACAACTAAGAAAGATGGAGTTTTTTTTTGTTATAAAGACGACACAGAAATAAATATTTTTAAATAAACAAATATGATGGAACCCAATATGTTTTTCTAATTGGGTTGTTTTGTGGAAGAACGACAAGATAGACAAGAAGACAGATATAGAATTTTAAGCAAAGCTCCAATTCCGATCTTTCCACTTCTGATGGTTCGGAAAAGAACTGTTTAGTCGATGCTTTTCTCTTTCTGACCCGTCCCATTTAAAGGCCAGTAAAAAGTATTAATTACCCTGTATAAGGATGATACAGTCTGGAAAGCTGAACCCTTGGCACGCTTAGCACCAGCACCTGGTTCATCAAGTTAAATCATATGTTTACAATGAGGTACAATAAATACTGTTAAAATACTCAGAAACATGAATTATGCCAGGTTATTGGATTTTGATTTGAATTCTACGAATTTGAACATCCCTTGAAACAGGCGTACTGAACAAAAATATATCCACTAAGTTAAATCTACTATGAATTATGATAATGAATGTCGAAAGAAATCTTAACAATGAAAATTTAAGTTGAATTAATATTATTTATATTTTGTAAGGTTTGTGTATTTACGTAGTGAAAGTTCATTATAATGAATTAAAACAAACACAGTTGCACTTTCACGATATTTTATTGAGGCTCGAGCGCTTTTGTCTATAGCGCGAGTCTCTTGATAATGTCTACATGAGATAGGCGAAAGCGCTCGAGCCTCAATAAAATATCGTGAAAGTGCAACTGTGTTTGTTTTAATTCATAATATTATTTAATTATTCAAATTTAAATTAATCGCAATAACCAAGCTGTATTTTTTTTATTGACAAATACATAACAAATATTTTAATTTATGAATATTGGTATGTTATATTGTTTTTTCAATATTTCATTAATCAAAACATAATAAATATTCATAAATTATATTAAAAAAATAAATAATAATTGTTAATAATCTTTATCAAAAATTATTTCTTTTTGTTTCATAAAAATGTTTATAGAAAATAATTTTTCAAATACACTTTTCTTTTAGTATTTGATGTTAAGTCAATATTTTTTAAAAACAAAAACATGTATTTTCCTTTGCTTAAGGAATAAAAATTCGAAAGATGTACAATGAGGAATGTATAAAAACATTTCTAAATACATGATGGGTGTATGTATAGTAATGATATGATATTTTTTTGCAGGGTGGAGATAAAATCGGGTAGACAATTTTTCAAAACTCATTAGAATCCAATTTAAGGTTTGTAAGGGCTATTTAATTATTTCATTTATGTAAAGTTTGAATAGTGAAACAATGTTCGCACCCTTGCCGCCAGCATCTCCACCACCGGACTGTCCAGGATGGTCAGCGAAGATCTCGCACAAGAGTTTGTTGGATCCCTTCTTGAATTGATCGACCACAGTGTCGTTAAGTGGATCCTTGTTCTTTTCAAGCCATCCGGTGATGTTGTAGCCGACCTGTTTTATAATAAAGAAAAAAACAACGTCAAAAAAAATCGTAAATTCAAGGGCACTTTCTTGGTCTTCAAAATAGTACAAAATAAAATACTCACGCAACCGGCGTAGTGAGCAATAGCGAAGTTAGCAGCTTGGCAGCCAGGCTTTGGTGGTTTTGGCTTGCAGAATGGAGCAGATTTGCCAAGATGGTTGTTGTTCAACTTCTCCTCGAAGGTCTTGTCTGTGGCTTTGGGGAACATAGATTCTTCCTCAAGGATTGACAAGATACCCATGGGCTGTTTTTCGTAGAAAACAAAACAAATAAATCAGTAAAATAGAATTAAAAAAAAACCTATTTTAACAACTAATGAAAATCTTAAGTATTTTTAAAAATAAGAAATCAAAAAAAGTCTTTAATAAAAATCAATTTTAAAGCACTAAAAATGCATCCTAAGAGTTGTTACAAACAGCGAAATAGAGCTGGCAAGAAGAAGTAATTAAATGGCTTAGAATGAAGTAAAGAATTTGTTGCATCTAACATAGAAAACTAAAAAATAAATTGTAAGCCAATGCAAAAATACGAAATCTCTAAATTATTGCTGTCAGAATTTTAGAATCAATTAAATCTAAAATGCTTGGCATTTAAATAGAAAAGCGCATTTCAAAATGCGTTATCGTTGCTTTTTTTTAATTGCGTAATGCTCTCTTACCTTTTAGCTGGATCCCAAAATTAATCAGCACATCTCAATTTGCAGAAAGGAAAGCCCACTGGTGCAACTTAAAGATTAGTATCATGCAATGACATTCAACAATGGTGGTTTTCGTTAAACTAAAAATCGTTTTAATCATACTTTTTCGTCAACTAAGGTTCTTTTATATCATTTTATAATTCGTGCGCCTTCAATGGTGCAACTAATAGTGGTGCAGAAATCACTACTCAAATAGAAGAATAGTTACGTTATAAGATTTAGTTCTATCGAGTATTTGATATAACATGTATTATGTAGTGCTGCTAATGTCAATAATAAATCAATAGATCTAAAGGTTTTATTTTGTTTGATTTTTTTAAATATCTACATTCTGTCACGATCGATACCTTTTCGATTAAATCTATGGTTGGCTGAAGATCAAGTCCAAAATCAATGAACCTCCATTCAATGCCCTCTCTTTCATACTCCTCTTGTTCTAGGACGAACATGAAGTGATTGAAATACTGCTGGAGTTTTTCGTTCGTAAAATTGACGCAAAGTTGATTAAAACCGTTCACCTAGTATTGTGAACCGAACTAATGTATAGAATATTAAAAACATAAATAATAAAACAACAAAAAAACATGAATGATAAAACATTAAAATAAGGTTTGGGAGCAACAAGAGGTCGTGTTTTTTTGTGGCTAGAAATTAGTTTAAACACAAAACAATAAAATGAATAAAGACAGCTTTTGTCGTTGAAAGAAAACAAACACTGAAACACAACACAAAGTAAGCATCAAAAGATAACATGGCATTATTTTATTATTTTTGTAATAATTGAGAATTAGATTAGCAAAGCCGGTTTTATCTTTTGATGCTTGGGTTGAAGGCTCGGCCTCGTCTATATTTGGCAGCCATCTACCTTTTCAATAAGGTCAATAGTGTGTTGGAGATCCATGCCAAAATCAATGAAAGTCCATTCAATCCCTTCTCGCTTGTACTCTTCCTGCTCGAGCACAAACATGTGATGGTTGAAGAATTGTTGCAACTTCTCGTTGGTGAAGTTGATGCACAATTGCTCGAATCCGTTGTACTGGAGGAATTAAGGCGAATGGGACAATCATTGTTAGTTACTCACATGATAATGTTCATTTTCAAATGACATTGGAAGTACATAACACAATATTATGATAATGTTCATTTTTAAATGACATTGGGTACAAAAAAACATGATTAATCAAAACAAAATATGAACGGGGCGGTGTCAGCATTTAAAGCACCGCTAAAGGTTTACTGGAACGACGTCTGGAACCAACTGGTTACAAAATTATGACAAAAAACGACAAAAATCAGGGCACAAAATGATAGTATTAAAGGTATGGGTAAATCACTTAGTACACAGTGTCAGGTCACAGTAAAACGATGATATCAGACAGACAACAATATCCGACGATTGACGTAACTCTACACAACATTTTTTATTCTCCATGTTTTCTTTATGTCGGCAACATTGGCCGCCACAGTCTCTCATTACCTTCTCGATGAGGTCAATGCAAGCGAGCAAGTCCATTCCGAAATCAATGAAAATCCAGTTAATTCCCTCTTTCTTGTACTCTTCTTGTTCAAGAACGAACATGTGATGGTTGAAGAACTGTTGAAGTTTCTCATTGGTGAAATTGATGCAGAGTTGCTCAAAACCGTTGTACTGTGTGGGTCGGGGGTTTTTGGAAAACACAACACTCAAAATTATTATACAGTTTTTTAGGTTTGTTGTGTATATTGGAATAGCTTGCCTGCGTCAATTTTGTGTTTTTTTTTGTGTAATGTCTGATTTCTCTTGAATTTTTTTTTTTAATTTTGTGTCTTAACATGAAAGTCTATCAAACCAGTCATAGCTGGTGGTATGTGACATGAAAGGGGCTCTCCATGCTTGGAAGAGTGGTTTTGAGGTTAAAGTGAAGAATTACGGCACATTTTGTTAGAAAGTCTTACACTGATTCTTTCCTCGATCCATCTGGCTCCGAAACTGAGTTTTTTTGGTAGGTTTTGTTTTATGTCAGAGCTTTTAACAATTTGCTCTCTGACATTATTTGTACCTTTTCAATAAGATCAATGCAAGCGAGCAAGTCCATTCCGAAATCAATGAACTGCCACACGATGCCTTCTCTGGTATATTCTTCTTGTTCCAATACGAACATGTGATGGTTGAAAAATTGTTGGAGTTTTTCGTTTGTGAAGTTAATACAAAGTTGTTCAAATCCGTTGTACTAAAATTGACATCAACACAGAAAGTTAGACGATACATAAAGACAGTAGAAAAAATTCCTGTATTTTTTTTTTCATAGAACAAAAAACAAAACATTAACAATAAATAATGACACTGTGAAATTTTCACTAATCAGATGACATTTTTTTTCTCATAGTATTCTTCAAATTACATTTTTTTTCGGCGCATTTCGTATAGAAAAGCGTAGTGTCATAGAAATAATTTGAAAAACTTTAGAGCGGAAGAAACGTTAGAAGTAACACTTAAAGATCTTTACGCACTTTCATATATTGCTGTCCCATATAACATACGATTTTATTTCACATATCACTAAGAAAATCAAAATTGACATATTATTATTCACGATAAGAGTTTGATGTTGCATTATTTCGTCCCATAATGTAACCAAGACATACATAGTAATAAATAATGAAAAATTAATTCGACAAGAAAGATTTTCACATAAGAAAGATATAAAAAAACATAGAATAATACATTTATTGTAAGTAGGAATATTGAGTTGTTGTGGAATTTGTATTTAAATGATGTAGTTGTATCAAAATATGGATCTCAAAGAATGATCAATTAAACATTTTTATTTTTTTACCCTCTTATTTTTTTTAAATAGAAATAATTATAAAGTTGACTCAAATCAATTGATAATATCATCTATGTAATTTGATGTTTATAATAGTTTAAGTGTCGAGAGGCAGTTGAAATACTTACGTCGAAAATTTCGAAACCAGCAATATCCAGTACACCAATGAAGTGGTGTCTCTTTTGCTTGGTGTCAAGGGTTTCGTTACACTTCTTCACCAACCATTTGAACAATCTGTCGAAGATACCCTTGCAGAGAGCACCAACGGAGTTGGCTACTTGGTCCTTGTTACGACCCTGGGTCACGAACTCATTGCCGACCTTGATACGTGGCTTCAACAAGTTCTTGTACAAATCTTGGCAGTCAACACCCAAAAGCTTAGCGACACGCTCACCATCCTAAAGACAAGACAAGTAGAGTTATATAAAAATCAACAATTTGGCGGGATCTTTAAAATGGCGGCGACGACGGCCATCATGTTTACCTCAGTGCCGTCAGCTTCAGCCTGTTCCTCGCGACCCCTCTGTTTGAACTTCATGCAACCCATGTGCATGACGCAGGCAGTGATCTTGTAAATATCATCCTTCTCCTCTTGTGTGAAACCGAGCACATCGAAGGCTTGCTGTTTTTACAAACAAAAAACACAATTAATACAAGGAAAATGTAAGCGAACAATAATTAACAATAAATGTAACTAATCAAAAAGAAATAACAAATGTACTCAAAACTGGGATAGCGAAAGAAATCTGTAGAAATGCGTTAAAATTGAAGAATTCTAAATGAAAATTAAAGTACGTATATTATGAAAGAAAATTTACTGGGATGATTTAATTAAATTTATTGGAAATATATGTATTTAAAAAAATAATTATATATACCTACTACTTAATTATTTGAGAAAATAGACGATAAAAAAAATAAAATATACTTACGACAATATACAACAATTAATAAACTTAAAACAATAAAAAAAACGTATAACAAAATTAGTAAATGAACACACAAAATGGAATTATTGTTATTTGCATTGATATTCATAATTATTTTAACTTACTCGATAAAATATAGCACTTTTTTATCGAATAAGCTATAATAATATAAATACACATATTGCTAAATGCGAAGCAATCTTAAGATGTATTATTTTTTCAACTAAGTTGATTGCTACAATTTTACAATAAAAAGTAACTTCATAAACTTGGACACATTCTTTTACGGAAAAATCATCACTTGATACAAAATGATAATTTGGACTACATAATAACAGGTACAAACAATAACAGGGTGTACAAAATTATGCTGTCTTACGTTGCAATCTTAAACAGCGTTATTCTACTGGATATTTCGGTTAATTTTAAAGTGTACAACTACCAGTTACGACATTATGATATTGGGGGTAATATAAAAATACGAAATAATATGGATGCAAGTTCTTTCAGCATTCAATATTATTACAAATTTTGGTTCCAATAAAAGGTGATAATCCAAATGAACACCATTCCATATGGATGTTTTATCGGATGTTCACTCCATTCAATGTTTTGGAATGTGGATCAAAGTAACTTACGTCGGTCAATGTGCATTCTTCTCCGTCATCCATACTTGGGATGGTAATTTTACCCTGAGATACGTGGTAGTAGTCATAGATATTGTCAGACAAGAGGCATTTAGCTTTAAAGAAAGAAAACATTATTTCAATTTTGTATTCCTATTTAGGATTTCATCCTCCTTTCTTCCTTTTGTCTGGATCCATGACCTGCCCCGTTGCATTTCACCTATGGCCTGCGTTATAATCTTAGGATTCGAATATCCTTTTAAAGCATTTGAGGTTTAAAATTGCGATTTCATTCGCAGATGATTTACATAATAATATGACACATAAAATATTACGGTTGGCTACCGTTTTTTTTTCAAGGAATATTTTTACGATAAATTCCAATCAAGACTAATTTGTATTTTATTAAATAAAATATTGTGATTGGAATTCAATAGAAATATTCCATTTTTAAGGGTTTGTGTGGGGGGGGGGGGATAAACTATATGTTGTGCTTGCTTGAGTATTGCTTTGAGTGCGTCAACAAAAGAGTGTTTTTGATGTGCTTTACAATAGATAAAAACGTGTTTTTGATATTTTGAGACGTTGATAAAACTGTGCATGGTGTCCTTATATTGTGCTTTGTGGTCCAAACTGGAGCGTAAAGCCACTGGCTAAGCGGGAGCGACGGAACGCCTCAATGGCGTAACAGTTGTTTTTTTTTCAATATTATATGCTTGATGTAAGTGCGTATAATTTGGGGTACACGACTGTATCGACCGAAAAAACCGTTACTTGAGTTGATTTAGACTGAAGTTAGAGGCGGACCGTAGCTTCCACCCACCCCTTGATGACCTCTTCATTGTAAAATCACTTACGTCTGTCGCTTCGAATTCCAAAAGGTCATTTACCCCCACTATACGAGTCTTACCTCCGCATATAATAGGATAATCAGTCACACGATTGGTGAGTAAAGTCTTTTCTGTGAAAAATAAAAGAAAGGAACATATTCCTCAAGAAAAAAAATAAAAAGAATCAATGACGAAACAAAAAAGTATCGCTTCTGATCTAAGTGAACTGGCTGAAAAAAAAACGAATTACACTTGAGACGTTCCGAAGCACCATGAAATAAAAATTATTTAAAGGCTGTGATGTTTGTTTTTGAGGTGTTATTTTTGTATTTGTGAATAGTGATAATTTTATTTTTATTTTATTTAACACACGGTTAGTTATATTTCACGCGTTTTATTAAAAGTTTGAACATATAGTGAGAGTGTTAGTGCTAACAAACGTGCGGCATGTCATAATTTTCCGCACTTACGTCGGTGACCAACATTTCTTCATGATCATCAACGCTGGGTATGGTTGTTTTCCCCTGGGCGACGATATGGTAATCGAGAATGTTGTTGGACAACATGACAAGCTCTGCTCACACAACACAAAAGAAAAAACATATCTGCAGTTTATAAAAAAATTCTAAGTACCAATTTGAAAGCATCTTACAAGAAACAAAACAAAATAAATTGTTGTTCTTTTTTTCAAAAAAATATAAATTTGAAAAACAAAGCGAAACACACTAAATGCAATTTTGTTTGCCAATTATTAATTTATTTGGAGTGCGGCGATGACAAGAAAGGTTACCCGCACTTACGTCAGTAATTGTCATTTCTTCGTTATCATCCACACTTGGAATGGTTGTTTTACCCTGGGATACGATGTGGTAGTCATAAATATCGTTGGATAACATCGCCATTTCTGCATTAAGATAATAGCAATGCAAAGTTGATAAAAAAAGCTTTTGAAATTCAATTATTAATAATACTGCTTATAGGACGTTATTCTAGTAACCGAAAGGGATCATGTATGAATGATTACCGTATACCTACGATATTATTGTGTTGTGAATAATTAGGGAGGTTAATCATTTATTACAATAGACACATAAAATATTTTAAATAGGTAATTAGAGCTTTATACTTCGTTCTAGATTCTTTTTTTTTTTAATTGAAATTTAGAACGAAGTTTTACGAACTAATTCTTTTTTTTTATTTTTAGTTTTATTTGAAAAACTGGACATTGAGTAGTGGTTTAATTACAAGTTCTTAAATTACTATTAAGTTTTATTTAAGTGCGTTTAGTCCCATTTCTTTTTTTTTTGTTTCGCACTTACATCCGTGATCAGCATTTCTTCGTTATCGTCTACGCTGGGAATTGTAGTTTTTCCCTGAGAGACGATGTGGTAGTCATAGATGTCATTGGACAATAACGCTTTCTCTATTTAATGCGTGATTGTGTTCGTGTGTGTGCGTGATATATAGGACAAAAAAACATAAAAAAACACAATCAAACATAAAACATCAAATAAACAATATGGAGTAAAATATGTGGGTATAATCATACCAGAGAATCGTCAATTTTGAACATCATAGACATTTATCAACTGAGACTAAAAACAGATTTGAGACGGGAGAGTGGGAATAATCAAAAAACAATTGTTTTCAAACTGTTTTGATAAATTGACAGTTGAAGATCGGCACTATACATAGTTCTATTGTCACAACACAACGGACAACTAATATTTAAACGTAGAAAAACATTTCATTGTCTGTTTCTTACGTCTGTTGCTACCAACTCCTCTCCGTCGTCTACATTGGGAATTGTGGTTTTGCCTTGTGCGACGTTGCGGTAATCGTGAATGTCATTACTCAACAAGGTCAAATCTGAGTTTGGCAAAGAAAAGAATGATTAAAATCATGGAAAATGGAAGCAAAAATATGGTTCGTTTGATTTCTCTGCACTTTGTATGATTAAAAATATGTGTGTCTTATAATAACTACTTCAAAAGGGTATACAAAGGGAAACAACAATAGGTATGTCTAATAACTACTTAGCCAAAAAAAAATCAAGAATCAAAAAATCTCGTCTCAATTTCAAAAGATTGAGTTGTAACACTGTTACGAGATTTTTTGCACTATCGTAATAGCTCTACTGGGCATCTACACAAAACAACAGTTCGGGTTTTAGCCAAAGTATTCCCCGAATCAATCTACAGCTGCTTCATAACTTAGCAAAAATAATTGGGTGAAGTATGGTTAAAAAAAATCCCAATAAAGATTTATAATTCAGGTCATCTGCATCCAGCGCGCAAAAAGGCTCTAAAATAAAATACTATGGTACAATAATAATCATTGAGATTTTGTTGGCTCCTGTATTTTTGTTTTTTGGCACAACAAAAAGAATCTCAACGTCATCCCACCACCAGTTCCTGACTTACATCTGTCAATGTACATTCTTCACCATCATCCATACTTGGGATGGTTGTTTTGCCCTGGGACACGAAGTAATAGTCGTGTATGTCGTTGCTCAACATGCAGATCTCTAGAGATATTCACCACAGAATTTGTTTCAATAAACCGCAAGACATATTCATTAACAATTATTTTACATCAAATTATATAAAGAAACAAAACTAAAAAGACAATAAAAAATAATTCAAAAGAACAATGTTCAAATTTAAATGTTTCGAATTCATTTGAAAAGGGAATAATAATAAATTTAAAAATATAAGGAATCATTTTATTAAAAGTATGGATCAGACTTGAGATCTTTTCAGATCGATACATACCCTTCAATCCATCGACGGCTCCAGACATCATTTGGTAGAAGATGTGGTATGAACGTTCAAGAGACTGTTGGGAGATGACACGGGCTTTCTCCAGCAGGTCTGCAAATATTCAATACAATTTTGTTCAAGTATCATTGGAAAAAAGAGAAGGAACTGAATCGTCCAAAACTGAATTTATAGATTGTTAGAACTTACATGTCTCAATGTCAGCACCAGCAAGTTTTCCCGATGGGCCGAAGTGAATACGGATGAATTTACCCTAAATGAGGAAGCAAGTGAGTCATTAGAGTTTCCAAAGATAATCAGCATAATATATATAACGATTCCAACTCCATTGTCCAAGATACTTACGAAACGAGAAGAGTTGTCGTTACGCACGGTCTTAGCGTTACCGAAGGCTTCAAGAACAGGGTTAGTTTGTACGACCTGATCTTCAAGATTACCCTTCTTTTGGTTGGGGTCTTCCTTCTTTGTGGTTGAAGCACCGACGGTGGCGAAGTAAGCAATTACTTTCTTCGTGTTCTCAGTCTTACCGGCACCAGACTCTCCGCTGTGAATTTAAGAAAGTTTTTTGTTAGCTTCTCAATGTGATGATAAGAATGATGATTTTTAGTCATGAGACATTTTATGAAATACTTACGTAATCAACATAGACTGGTTCTGGTGGTTGGTCAACATATCGACGTAGGCTCCGTCAGAAATGGCGAAAATGTGTGGTGGTACTTCAGAACGCCTCTTGCCTCTGTACATCTTGGCGCAACGGTTGGTATATACGGGGAACCTCTTGTAGGGATTGATAGCGACGCAGAAAAGACCGGAATAGGTCTAATGGTTGTGAAACAAAAATTGTTAAGATTAATATCAGGCAACTTCAAAAGGCGGATACGTACCCCAATTCTCTATCAAATCCGCCAAAATTTAGCATCAAATAAAGTTTTGAATTTCGCGGGCAATGTCAAGTGATGACAACCAATCCAAGCGATATTGCTTAAGAAATCGATCGAAGGGAATAAAGCTGCAAGTGATTTCAAACGAACGATGTCAAAATTATCATCATGGCCGCCAAATTTCCTTTTTCTCAAACAAGTTATCTTGACCAAGAAATATAATGACTATTAACGTATGTTTATGACAAAAACAAGATCAAAATAATATTTTTATTGACAATAATTAATTATTTTGTTTTGCTTGTTGTTTTTAAGAGAGGTGTCCGAAAAAAAATTAACCAAATTTTGACATAATATAAGCGGTTCTTCTAAACTTTTTGGGGGTCTTTCTATGGAGCCGCTTAAATTGATCGAATAGCGGATCATTTTAGAGGAATTATAGTGGAATAGTCAGTTCAAATTTACTTTTTTTCATATATTTTTTGGCCGATTCTAAGCTTTAGCGGATCTGATAGGGAATCGGGGTGACAAGTAAGTGTATTTAAAAAAAAAACACCAAATGAACATTTTGTGTACGAGAAAACGCTACAAAATGGAAATCCTCAAGATATAGCAAATTTAGGGAAACAAAGTACTGTTAAAAGACACGGAGGATTATGCGGGTAAGTGGATGGATCTGAAGAAGCTGATTTTGTTGAAACAAAAACTAGTGCTTAAAAAAGCTTGATATCGATTGTTATTTAATGTAGAAAATCAAGAAAAACATGTAAAATGTAGGACGTAAGAAATATAAAAGATAAAACATGATATTGCTGGGACAAAACCAGTACATTATAAAGAGCATTAAACTACAAGAAAAATTTATCCATTTGATATTTTTTTAACATTGATCTTGTCTCTGAATGGGGTTTGTTTTTTCAGTGAATTTATATAAAAAAATATATAAAAAGAAGTGTCTTGTTTCAAAATGTTTCGAAGTAAATATACCATACCATTTCAAAACATTTTGAAAAAAAAAATAGAAGCATTACATAACAGAATCTCTTTTTACATATTTTGGTTTAAACGATTTTATAAAGTTATGTGTTTTTAAGCAATGATTTGATAAGATCATGATTGTCTACTTTCATATGTGTAAAAGAGATGCTGAGTGATAAAAAAACGAAAAAATATAACACAAAACAGAAATTTAACACAATTTTCTAATATCTAAAAAAAATTAAATCATTGGTCTAAAACTAAACATTTTTTGCCTTATGAAATGTCTTCTTAAAGGATAAAATTATTAATCACAATAAATTTAAACTGAAATTTGTAGTCTGTACTTATTCCAGTCGAAAAATATACATATATAAAAACAATAATTATAATAATATGGAAAAGATATTAAATTTAGCTTTTACTAAACTAAAAGCTAAGACAGAGAAGAAATATAAAAAAACTTTAAACACAAAAGAAAAATCAACACAATAGTTTTCAGACATTCCTGCATTTCGCTGAAATGTTGAAAACCCATCTCAACCAACTCCAAAACGTATAGCAAGTTGATAACAAAAAATAGGTGTTTCCAACACGGAGTTATAACGTTGTACTGTAGAACTTGACGCTTACGTTACTTTATCGTTCTACTGTAGAAAGTAACGCTTACATTACGTATCATTCTACGTTACGCTGACGATAGAACGCCATATTACATTACATATAGTACCTTATCCAGCGTTTGTTCGATTTGGAGTGGGTTGATATGTTGAAAAAAGAAAATAACATAAAAAAACTCCATAAATTTGTAAAACGGGAACACAGCAACGCCGTCCATTGGGCTATTGAGTTGTCCTGTGGGATTCTGTGTCCGCGTTAGTAGCGAGCAAACAAAAAATAATAAAAAAAGGATAAAAAAAATTAAGCAGTTGAGGTAAAAAAAAATATGGGAGAGTGCTGCCAAAGCATTGGCGTGTTTAAAAAGAAAAGATATAAAAACAAAATGGTGTTTTTTTTTAATAATTTAAAAAAAATAGTTCTAAAGCGGCGTTTAGTTTGCGAATAAATTATAATTTCAGTGTTGCCATTCAGAAAAATCGTTATATCGTGCGATAGCTTCTTTAAATTTGAAATTTTCGATTGCATGCTGCACTTTTTGTATCACATACAACAATCAAATTTTCATGTAATTTCATGTAAGTTTTACATTAGATTCTACATAGGTAATTTGAAGCAAAATATAATTAGGTACGAAACCTAAAATTAAAATATTTCATTAATAGCTTTATTCTTAAACAATCGTGTTGTTATAACAATAGTTTAATTACTACTTATATTATGCAGTTCATTGCATTCATTACAATGTGACCGAAATAGATAATAATTTTCTTGAGCCAAGAACGTTATAGATCTAACGCCTATAATATAGCGAAATGACTTATTCAATAATGACGTAACACAAGCGGATATGAAAGAATGTTTGTTTTTGCTAATTTTCAATAGATGGAAGTACTGCAAAAACGCCTTTGCAATGTGAAATTTTTGGATGAAAAATCTTTTTATCGATTAAAAATCTTTTTATCGATTAATTTAATCGATTCTAAATTCAATCACATGCTGTAACTACGGCGTTCGTAATTAAATTCACGATTCACCATCATGTTGTTTTTCTTGTTTATTTTTTATTGAAAATTCTTGGCTCTCGTTTTTCATTTCATGTACGTCTTATTGACTGAATAAATTATCTATTTTTATATTTTCCTGCAGTAATTTCTAGATTTGAAACTTTTGCCAAGAAAAGGAAGGAAGCAAAATAACTGAAAGTATTTTGTTTGTTTATCAAATGTGATGAAATTGAACTACTCCCGAATGGTATTAAAGAAAGCGAAAGTGTTTTGGATTTGAACTGTGTATAGGGTGGATAGAGTGCCATCGGAGAGGTTTCTTTGACATTAAAAAAAAGCAAGCAAGCAAGCGGTTGCGCTGCGGCGGGCGCCGACTTACGTAAATCAGCTTATGGTAATATCTCTGCTTCAAGTTGTACAACACAGAGGCATCGTTCAAGTATGTCAAGTTAGACATGTCCTCGGCTTTCTCGTACTTGGGGGGGTTCACCTGGGAGACCTGATCCTTCTTGAAATCCTTGGTCTGTGGGTGCAATAAATACATTGTCAACAACCTTACATATTAGAGCGTGAAGATGGAACTTACATAAATGAGTTTGTAGTAATAACGCTGTTTCAGGTTATGTAAGACAGCGGCCTCGTTGAGGTAAGTCAAATCCGCCATATCCTCGACTTTGTCGAACTTAGGAGGGTTCACTTGGCCCAACAGATCCTTCTTGAATACTTTTTCCTGCTCATACATACATGTACAAAATGTTTATATACATAATATTATTAAACATCCAAAATATGCAAAACCTTGGTCACAGTTCATGAAGATGAAAGAGATCACTTCTTGCCATATAGCAAGTTGTAATAAGACGTGTATATCTTGTTGAGAAAAATTGTATGATGTGCATGAAGAGTTAAGCAAACAAATATATTATAATGCTTTTGTCATCAACTATCATTAGGGACATGGAATTAAGGTCATGTGCCGTTTTTTAAGAATAGAAAAGTGATATGCACCAATCTTCGTATGCATCACATATTTTGCTCAAATGAGGCAAAGACAAATTTTTTAACGAGTCTGGACAAAACTGAACTCAACTACTCTTTTGACATATTTCACAGAAGGTAAAGCTTTTGCTGTGACAGAAGAAGATGGTCGTCATCGAGCATTGACCATATGACCTTCGGAACGAAATTGGGAAACTCTACCAAGCATTCGAATTAAATGAATTTAATCATTCATTCATTCATAACTTACATACATAACTGTCATGATTAAATATTGAGTGTTGGATTGTGGTGTGTTTTGAAATATGTATTGGGAAGGTTTTTCGGAAGAAGTGTTTATACCTCTCCTCCTGGAAGGCCAACGGTGACGAGGTCGCCCTTGGTGGCCTTGATTTCACCTTGAAGGTAACCCTCCTTCTCATCGGGCACCCAGCAAGCCTTCTTGCCATCGTAGGGCTTGCTCTGGTCGATACGCTTCTGTTCAAGAGATACGAACAAGTATGGGGTTGGATCGGGATCCTCTCCCTCTTGTTTTACGACCTTCGGCATGTTGGGGCGGACGAAAGAGCGGGGCTATTGAGACACGAGAAACAGCCCAGGAGCCTTCCTGCAAATACAATAAAATAATCATAAAATAACACATTAAAAAAAAGTAAAAATGAATGAAAATTGATTAAAAAACTTGTATTCAAATAGTATAAGAAACATGCACTAAATGATTTTGACGCTTCAAACACATGCTGTAAGCGTAAGTTATATATTTCTGGAAATGTCGATCTTAAACTACGTAGATATTCGCGATATTCATGACTCAAACGTTTTTCTTATAAATCTAATAGAACATTCATTCAATTTTCGATAACTTATTATGTAAGAGCTCGTTCCTGCTGTGTTGTGTGTCACATACGAATTTTAATCGGATTTCGTAGGCTCTGTTCTCACTGTTTTGTATGGGAACAATGCTTGTGGGACGATAAAAAAAATAGATGTGAACAGCTCCGTATTATAAAATCTTCAATCACCAAAGCACACGAAAGTTTGGACGGATCCGACACAGGACACAGCGGGAACGGGCATTAAAACTTGTCGTGCAAAAGGGTGTTTCAATTAGACTGATTAGCATTGTTTTAATATTTCCACTTTTTAAACTTTTGATCAACCCCTTGGTCAAATAATGTGAAACGATTTATCGAACTGGCTAGTTTTTTTTTTATCCAAAACGTCATTAATTGTGTTTAGCCGAAATTAAAGCACTGATTGAGTTTGAAAAACAGTTCAATTATAATCACTTGAAAATATATATATTTTTTTACACTTGAGCACTATAATAAAACGCACTTCTCGAACAATCGCTCCACATCACTTGTAATTAAATCTAATATTAAGCTTAGTACACACTTCGTTAACAATATTAAAAAAAAAAAAAGCTATTCGATAAATTTGAGTTTTAACCGATGTTTCGATAAATTCAAATTCTTTATTGAAGGGATAAATTGTATTATTAGATCAAAAGACGTATTCAAAAAGTACAAACGTTGAGACACCTCGCTTGGTCAGCTCGGAGAGTGTAATGCTTCGATTGTCTTGAATGCTGGCGTACTATTTGCGTCCAGCGAATGCGGGAAGCTTGCCAAGTCCCCGAAGGAAACTCTATACTCTCCAATAAGACTCCACGATACAGAACGTCTTCACAATTGGACAACAAAATGCCTTTTCTTTTATTATCTCGCCATGCGTATTATAATGCCATTATTATTATTATTTTACCTGATGTAACTAAATTTGAGTAATGCACATACTATTATTAACCGCCTGTAACTATGTAGTCCAAGGAATTCCTAATTTAATATTCGTTATTTCTCATTTTATCGAGTTTTTACGTTATTATTTATAAATTAACCTATAAATGCATCTTTGACCCGCCATTTTTTATCGATATCACCGCGTGCATCTATCTACCTTTGTAAGTTGTAAAAACGTTTTTTTTTAATAAAAAAATCGCCAATATATTTTTTCTGGAGATTTTTACAACACACGAAAAGGTAAAGTTTACATATTTTGCATCTACGTTCCTATGTGTATACTTTTTGTAAGTTGCTTATCAAAAGTAAGGGATTGATTTAGATAAAATAATAATAGCATTTTTTTATCAATACAACTAAAAAAATAGAAACATCTAATTTATGATTCAAATTTAGCCCGTTACCTTGTAATAAAATATGAAAGAGATGTTCCGTTTTGGTTAGTCCAACTCGTCCGCCGATTTTTTATATATAAATAAATCTGTGTAAATGTTTGAGTCTATAATGACGCAATTGTCTTGTGGAATTCACTGTATAGTTATTTCCAGGTCTTCAGGCAGTCATAGAAACTATTTCTGTGCGCATTATTTGGCGGCCATATTATACACGATGGAACCACCGACTCAAAGATGGCCGACAAGTTTCCGAATATTCTATTTTTAAAACTAAGGCCCATTACAATTATTTTGTTTTTATGATTTGACAAGTTCATAAAAAAAAATTAAAGTAAGGTTAAAAATGTTCAAACTAATTTAAAATTAGCCAATTTTTTTTCTTGGATAAAAAAATAAATAAAATAAATCTATAAAGTAGAATTTCTCATGACAATAATGTTAATTATTAAAAGCGTGCATAAAAATATGGATTGTACAAAAATAAATACTGAATCAAATTAGAAAAAAAACTTCTAAAATAAAAAAAAAAAATAAAATAAATTCCCACTTTACGATGTAAGTTAACTTCACTTGATTGCAATGTCGACACATCGTCAGTTCGAAAATTCGATAACATTGTATATGATTGAAACACTTTAATATGAAAAAAAAAAACAGAAAAAGTCCATGTTTTGATTTAAAGTTTTTGCAAATCACTAATTTTTATTTACCAATAATTGAAAGAAAAAAACACGTGTCAATGAACTGTTGGGTTTCAAAGGAGATGTAGGCATATGTATAATAAGTATGTATTAACAACAAACATGCAATTGTATTGAGTGTAGATAATCCAAGGTAGAATGCAATCCTGATGCACACATAGATTTAAAAAAAATTAACAAAATAATCAAAACAAAACACACACACACACAATATTAAACTTTCTTCTTTTGTTTCAAATTAATTTATTATTTGTTTTGATAACTTTTCGTTGTCATATGAACGAAGTGAATTATCAAAAAAAGTGTAGTAAAATGAGTGAGACAATAATTATAATTGTTATGCATTATAATAAGGCTGTATTAGACTTATTTGTCTAATGTTAAGACGCTGCACACACACACACATATAAACACACACTATTATAATAATGTTTCTCGAGTTGTCGCACTTTTATCGTTATCACACGAGGGCCTATTACACCGGTACACTATTACTTGGATGTCCACTACCGACTTATCGATAACAACATCTATCGCCAAACTGATAACAGCTAACAGAGATATTCTATACAATTGTTACTTCTCATTATTTATGATTATCTTTTGTTTGACCGGTGTAATAGGAACAAGTGAGAGCACCAAAATTCACACACTCGCGACGATTTTATGTAAAAAATAATAATAAGCATTTAAATATTAAAAAAAAAAAATGAGAAATTGAAAATGTGTAGCGTTGGGTGACTTACGTTCGAAAGCCGTTCTGATCGGCGCGAGCAGTCGGGTCACATTTATATACTCGGGAACGTGATCCCTATTGGAGTGGGAATATCGGGCAGCAGCGGCTCCCTTTTTAGGCGGAGATTGCGGACGATACCCGAGAGCGCGGGGAGGATTCCCTCATTCGCTGAGTTGACTTAGCGCCGGGATATGCTGCCGCGATCATCTCGACATGCTCGTCGTAACACCACATTATCTTGCGCTGATACCATCTCCACGATGCATCAATCAAATCGCCGCTCTTCTAATGCGACACATTACTCTTCAACCCTTAATGATAATATTAAGCTGTTTTCTGCGTGTCCGTGTGTGAGAATTGAACTCTTCTTTAAATCCGAAAAATATCGTCTGTAATCAGGATCTCTGGGTTGTATTTGAAACATTATATTCGTTTTGTGGATAAAATAACCAGGTTATATTCCTGTTTTTTTTTTCAAGTTTTTGTCACACAAAATGACTACCCTGGGCTGGTATCCTCTCTAGAATTCAATATATAGGAGCGGTTGAATAGAAAAAAAGGCCTTAAGTAATAAATTCCGCCAAATTTGGTGACAAATTTGTTTAACCAAGTGGTGTTAATTAATTAAGTTATTGTACGAAATGTTATTTATGAAGCTATATATTACATTTTTTCCTTCTTTTAATCTACGAAAATAAGCAACCATATCAATACTATTGTTAATCAAAATACAAGTTTATGCTAATGAGGAACTAGGTATCCTATCAGATATAGAATATTTTAATTATGCACCTCATCTGTTTACACACTACCAGAACATGCACTCTTTGCATCTACCCAATACTTAGTATCTAGAAAAGGATAGATAAGCATCATTTTGAAGAAGAAGAAAGAAAGAGAGAGAGAGCATTTTTGAAAAAATGAACTCCATATATGAAAATATTACATCAATGCTGTTAAATGGCGCAATGGAAAAAAAATATGTTTGGAAAGTCTTTTGCCATTTCTTCTTGTTATTTTCTTCCTTATCTTGTAGGTCATTACCACCATCGTAGCTAAGACCGTTATATTTAAAATGGTTTCTATGTATGCCAAGAGTTTGTCCGTGTTAGGACATTTACAGGAATATCATATTCAATCTTAGAAGAAGTCATTTGCAGTGAACAATAAAAAAAAATTATCCTTGAAGAGTTTTTGTGTAGAATGAGGGGTTCGTTATGCGGTCAAGGTCTCAACCATGAACAAAATCGAGGCTTTTGAACTCTGATTGTTCTGAAGAATGCTCGTTGTCTCATATAGAAGATGAGAAAAGGATGAGTCTATGAGAATCATTTCTTAAGAGAGAAAAAATATCTACAAAGGACTTTTAGTAGGAAAAGTCTCATATTTCCCACAACAGAAATCCTTGGTTTAAGAAATCTTCGACATTCGTTCCGTGTCTTGGGAGTTGGATCCTCTCAGTATGTTTTGTTTTTTGATAAGTCCCAATCCATATAATATGATGTGGTATTTCTCCGAGATGGTTTAGCTAAAACCGTAGGCTTTGTATTATGAAATATTCACATTTTTCAGGTAAACTTGATCATCCCTATCCACTCTGCCCCAAAGGCCCTTATGATGTTTTCGCTCCACCTCATCGACTGTTTACCGACACTTCTTCGGCCAGTGGTCTTCAGTCCGTCACTCTCCTTCTCCACGGTCCGTCGTCCCTACGGGATACATGACCATTGACCAGCCCACCTCCATTTGAGTTTATCAATTTTATCACTCACATCTGCGCCTTCGGATTAAGGGTATTGCACATGCGATCTCCTATTGAAATAGCCAGAATCGATCTTTCCATGGCGCGCTGTACGACTCTCTTATGCATGGTATTTTTTTTATAAATTTTATTATAAAAAAATATAAATTTTAAATTTCATTTATAAATTCACAAAGTTTAGGCATTACAATCAAGGTCGTGATCGTTTTAATGTCTGCGTTCGCTTAAAATTATTGAATACTAGCTAGTTACCCGTGGCTTCGCTCACGTGTTACTGTATTTGCTTTCTCTTCCTAAACAATGCAGAATTAATTATATTCGCATCAAAATTAATAATAATAAGAAACATCATCAACATTTCTTTTTTTAATTATATATTCTAAAATTTCCATTAAATTACTATATTTTTATTTATATTTGTCGTTATTAATCTGTATTTAAAAAATATGTGCTTCTTATACAAATAGAATCAGCCCGCGAACTTAAAAATTTCGCTAACTTGACTGACATTGTTCTATGAGAATCCCAAAAAATAACTCGAATAACTTTTATTCCATCAAATGACGTTATTTGAAATCAATTTTTATATTGCTGGATATGAATAAAAAAATATTCAGGTCTCGAAAAGCAATGAAATTAGTGATCTTTAAAACACTTATTTCTATCTGCTTTGGGCATTTTTCAAGCTACAGACGTTTTTTTTAACATTTCAATTTATATCTTTCACGTTGATTTGTTGTTGTTTGTCTGGTCGTAGGTTCGAAATTTAGTTCATAAATATCTTATCCTGAGCAAACACGACATAAAAAGAATAAACGATATCGGTCCAGCCGTTCAGGTCGAAATAAATAACGTTAAACGTGAAAACTGTTAACGTTCCGAACGTTAACGTTTACCAAATTGAAAATGGTTTCCAAACAAAAAAAAATGCGTTTCGTCTTCAATATAATAGCAGCGTCGTAATACTTCCAAAGATTTTGAGGTAACGTTTAACGTTAATTTTGAATAACTGACAGAATTATTTTTTTGACTCGGAATTTGGAACAGCATTGTTTAACGCACGTTGAACAACAGTTTTTACGTTATCTCTATGGAAATAACAACAAATTGTTAACGTTTGGAGCTGTCGTTAATATTTCGACTTGGCCTCCAGGCGTGATGCGATGACCACGTAAAGTAGGTCTCCATTTTTATAATAACGTAATATTCTCCCTTTTAAGCCCCCCCGCTCACCGCAAGCCAGCCCGGAGGAAACTAAACCGCAGCAAACCCGATCCGCACAAAGCCAAACCCTAGTCCGATTGCCAAAAAGCCAGCCGCACACAAATCAAGCCCGTGGCGGTTCCCCCCAAACCACCCCATAATACGGGAGGCCTTGGACCCACTCAGGAGAATAGGTTAGGCATAAAGAACTCTCCATTGCGCTCGAAGTCGTCCGAGGCTCATTGTGCCTTTTCTAACCGGTTGAGTTTTAAGGAAGTGAGGTGGTCAACCTCAGTATTCTAATGGTATAAGTAATTGGCGTTCGACTATAAACGAATTTTCGACAATGTAGAGTAGGAAGAAAATTAACTGTCCACTGTTTATATTTTTTATTAGATGAAACGGATATCGGCAACTATCCGATATCCGGTCTGTCCGGCGGCGTAAATAATATCCTGCCGGATACCGAATAGTAAAAAGAGACATGTTTGGATAACTCATTGATTTGTTTATTAAAGTATCACTTAAGAAATACACCTTATAATCACAAAATAAATTCTACAACTTAGAAAATTGATTATCAAGCATAAGGTAAATTATGGAGAGTAATTCTATATAATATTTCGTTATATAGACTATTAGACTATATAGAGGAAAACAGCAGCTTTGCTGGTCTTCGTAAGTAAGGGAAGTTTAATAAAACAACGTTTCGTCATATATCATCCTGGCTGAAGATGCAGATAGTTTCCGCGATTTTTGGAACAATAACGTTCCGGCAACGGAGTCAGTCCAATTTGTTTATACCGCCTACGTAAGCATAATTCATGCGTTGTACCCATGGTAATTTACGCACTGGCCGGGCTCTAGTAAGGACTTCTTTAGCATTCTACGAATTTTATAAATTTTTGAAAATAAAAACACCGATATTTTAAGGGGAGCGCTTTTCTTCCTCCCGCAAGGGTTCCGAAGATAAAGAAGATCTTCTCATACCGAGAGGGTCTTCCTCGTGTTCTGCTCCTTCGAAGCAGAGCTGAGGGATCTGGAAATGGTGTGTGAGGAGGTCATAATATCCGGCTAACTGCTATCCCTTTCGTCTCTATTTTTTATACGTTCCAGTGGACAGTTAATTTTTTCGCACTATACAGTGACGAAATGATATGGTCATTGACTTGCCAGTGTTTTCAAAACAATTATTTACGATCTATCCTAAAATGATGTGAGGATTTTGTAGATAATTTTAAAATTTAATATTTTGCACTTTTACTACATTTGATATAAAATAATTTACCTATTGACTTCATAATACTATTTACCTTTTTTCAACATAATATTATATCAACTTGCTATTCATGGTTTACGCAATAAATTCAAAGCAAGATTACTCACATAGTTTTTTTTTTGCTAGTGTTTTTATGAAATGGCTTCAAATATTTTGACAGATCAAGACATAAAGAATTGCAATACAATCCAGATTCTTTTCGTGAACTTACCGTAAATTATTTTAGTAGAGATAATCCAATCCAATCCAATCCAAACTCCCTTTAGACCCCACTTAGGGGCATAGGGAGGCAACAAGAGCTCTCCATTGCGCTCGATCTTGCGCAACGGTGATGACCTCCTCCCACACCATGTCCATGTCCCTCAGCTCTGCTTCGAAGGAGCGGAACACAGTGTGAGAGGGTCTTCCTCGTCTTCGGGACCCTGATGGGAGGAAGAACAGCGCTCTCCTCGGCCAACTGTCGTAGAGATAATAAATTACTAAAATAGGTAGGTACCTACATAATGATTTTAATGTCGATCGTAAAAAAAACAATTCAGAATCGCTGTACAGGATGCATGGTACGAAAAATATATTGAAGTAGGTAGGTACGTAAAGTGTTTGTCTGAATTCACGGAAAGTGTATTATTTATCTCTTATATAAAAATGGAACGCTAATTTGCGCGGTCATCGTATGGGTAAGAACACGTTGAAAGCCGATTACGATCCGCGCCGACCAGCTCAAAGATTGTTGTCTATGGTTTCCATGCATTTAAATGGGCATCTCGGGAAGCGGGTTCCTGCTTTTTCTGTGGGTTTCCCCATTCAAATGCATAGTAACATTCTTTGCGCCGGTTGGCGCTAGTCAGAATCGGCATTCTACGTGTTTCTTACCCTATGAGAACAGCTGAACTTATATCGCCCATTTTTTTGTCGTGTTTGCTTTTGTCTGAAGGGTCTTATGAAAGAAAAAAGTTGCACGGAATAAAAATAAAACTTCCATATTATTATTAGATTTTTTCTAATTTTGAAATTAAATCAGGCGTTTGACAGGAATCAGTTGTTTGATGAATGATACGATTCACGGAATGCTTATAGTAAATAATATAATGATATGTTTTATAACAGATGCTGCGGTTACAGTAGTTAAAAAGGTAATAATGAATTGTATCATTATACTAATTCAAATTCAATAATATAAGGACCACGTCGTCGTCTGTGTTAAATAACTTTAAACTGAAATCAACTTAAAGTTATACATAAAATCTCGAACATATTATTTATATTCCAAGGCGGGACGAAGTTTGACGGGTCGGCTAGTTCAAAACTATATTATTATTATTATAGATTACGCAATAGTTTCGTCACGTGTATTGGAGAAAGTAGGTTGGGTTGGGTATACCTACCTACGTATATATTCATACACGCTGCACCGGACCAGCTTGCGGTGTATGTATGTTTATTGTATGAAACGATGTCGTCAATAAATTAAATTTTTACAAAAATTGTTAAGAAAAGTTTGAGATGTACTGCTATGATGTATGTATTTTTTATAGAAAAATAAATTATCTAGTTGTAGCGTTTCGGCGTTTTCGATATTTTTATAAAATTCTGAAATATAGGCACTGAAACTCGTAAATTTGTCATAAAAAAAATATTTTTCTTTATAAAAAAAGTTTGAGAAATGCTGGAACTTCTTCATTAAATTATATTTTAGATATTGTATTTTTCTATATACATACACAATTTTAGGGTTCTAGATTTTATGGTTTTCGAGATATATGGAAAAATTAAATAAAAATTCAAAGGTTGATAACCCCTGACTGAAAAAAAAATTCAAAATTCTGAGTATACAAATTTTGTATGCTTAAAGTATTCAATAGTTTCTGAAATTTTAGGACCTGTGCATCAAGCGAATCAAAAGTTATAAAGAGGGGACGGATACACACACATACACGTTGGAAAAGTGCCCCTCACCCCCTACCCTCTAATTAATGATATCTTTTGAAAACGAAATAGTATAATTTGACTCTTTCTGAAGAAATCATTTTTTTGAAATTTCGATAAAACCAGTTTTAAACTTTTTAGGAGGCACTTAAAAATCATCCCTTTTTATATGTGCCCTTTTTCGTCCCTTTTAGTTAAATTTTGGAAAAATTGCCAAATACGCTAACACTCATTTCTATAGAAGAATTCATATGCCAAATCTCAAGTTCGTACCATGTCTAGTTTCCGAGATATTCGCATACTTTGAAAAATATTCAACCCTTATTTTCACCCCCTTAGGGGTGGAATTTCCAAAAATCCTTTCTTAGTGGAAGGTTTTGTATTGAGACCTACCTGATTTCCAAATTTCACTTCTCTACGATTAGCCGTTTGGGCTGTGCGTTGATGAGTCAGTCAGTCAGTCAATCAGTCAGTCAGTCAGTCAGGCACTTTCCTTTATTATTATAGATTCTGGTGCTACGGCTACACTATGGCCCATGCTGGTCCAGGCTGGCCAAATAGGGGCTCTGGCCAAGCATTGGCAAGTAGCAACATTTGGCAAATATACTTGTGCATTTGGCTACACTATTGGCCCAACATGGGCCCAACTTTGACAGCTGGTACGAGGCTAGACTGCCACACAATGTTTCTATCACTGATTTATTGATAAATTCTTGCTTTTATTTATTTTATTCATCATTTTACATTCCAGTCTCCAATTATTCAGTGTATCCTATCTGAGAGGGGAATTTCAATAGAGTTTATCTCCCTGGGCAAAAATATAATTTCCAATTCACAAATATACACAGTAAAAACTTTCATAATTTTTAATAAAGTTTCGTCGCAGAGTCTTGACTCATTGCGCTGTTATTCCTCCACTGTCGTACTGAACAACGCTAGGTCATCCGCGTACTCCAGATCGCACAGTTCGCCCATTAGACCATCTCTCTGTGTTATCGGTATACCTCTTGCTCCTTGCATGGACTTTCTCAACAGGATAAATTTCTCAACTAAATAGATCTACCTATTTCAAATCTTATTCTCCTTTGCATATCCTAAAAGACAATCGAAATTCTAAACATCTGTCTCTATGAAATTTGGGTTGGAAAATCAATATAATATCATTTCCGGTGTGGTTGGTAGACTAGTGGCTACGAGGCCGGCTGTCGTACTTTATCGTTCGGAGGTTGTGGGCTCTATCTCAGATGCCGATTTTTTCCCCTTTCACGACACAAGCTTTAAGCAGAAAAAAAAGTATTTTCAGGACATGTCTTGAGAATGCCTAATAACAAATGATATTTGAGAAGATCACTGTTCTTCTTCCCATCAGAGTACAAGGACGAGGAAAGCCCTCTCGTACTATAAAATATGAATGTAATATAATAAAAGAAAATAACAGCCATATAACGGACTCACTGGAGGGAGTGGTTCAAACTCCAAAGTCCGTTTTATGAAAATCTGTAAAAAATTATTTACATTTGGCAAAACTTAAATTCAAGCACATTTTGGACTTTTGAGCTTTGGGTCCAAAGTCCGTTACATATTGACCCATTACATACTATTAGTTCTAATCGGTATTACCACTTAACCTGGTTTGACCCGGACAGTCAGGGAATGGCGACTCTCGTCCGGCGAAACCTAAAATGTCCGAGTTTTAATAAAACTACTCAAAATTTAAGTAAAACTTTACTCAATGGCCTTTATTGTTAACTAGCTTTCCCGACAGACGTTGTCCTGTGTTCCTAAAGTATGAATATTGAATTCAAATTTGTATGGCGATGAATTCATTATTTTGACCAATGTAATTCCGATCGAAGCATCGTTTTAAACCATATATTATTTTCCACCCGCATTTAGTAAATCGCACAGTTCCTGTCAAAACTTCGAAAATAGAATAAAAATTTTATGGTATGGTACTAATAAGGTTGCATATTTTTAATTTATCGTAAGAACCTTCTCCTTATAAAAGCCGACACGACCAGAAAGAATAAGCGAAATCGGTCCAGCCGTTTAGACGTGATGCGATGACAACGGAAAATAGCTCTCCATTGTTATAATATGGATTGAAGTTATACCCTAATCGGATACCAAATTTTCGGAATTACTTTTTATTATGTTTATATCCGGGTCAAATTTTTTACAAAGGTGGCAACACTGGTTCTAATTTTAATCATCGAACAGTTTGAATGATTCAATACATAATATAAAAAAACACATATTTTTTTAAGTATATAAGTTCATAGATTTTTCTATTCTAATTTATCAAATACTAGCTTTCCCGACAGACGTTGTCATATGTTCCTAGCTATGAATATTGAATTCGAATTTGTATAATGATAAGCTTATTACCTTTAACCCAATGTAATTTAGATCGATGCATCTGTTTCAAACCATATATTTCCCATCGACATTTTGTCAAAAGCACCAACTATCAAACTTGAATTTAATAAAAAAAATTCAAATTTGGAATAATAATTATATTGTCAAAAGTACTAAGTTACCTACTCAGAGTTAATTTTTTAATTTTCCATGCAACTTTCTTATTTTTTTCTTTCTTAAGAACCTTCTCTTGATAAAAGCCAACACGACAAAAAAGAATTAGCGCAATCGGTCCAGCAGTTTAGGCGTGATCCGATGACCATGCGAAATAGCTCTCCATTTCTATATATATGATTCTACGTCGGAAATGATCGGCCATGAAATAGATTGAAATATTAGTACACTCGATGCATATTTCACTCTGATACATACATCTTCATAATAATTAGGTATTTACTTTGTAGGCGGCTTTATCGTTGATTAATTTTACGATTTGTACCGAGATGAATGTTGAATAATATTTACTTTCCTCCAATTTTTATATGAAAACATTAGATCTAATCATAATTTAAGAATAGCGTTGGAAGGCCAAAGCTGCGATGGTTGGATGATGTTGTTGCAGACTGCAAGACTCTGGGACAAACGAATTGGAAGGTGGCAGCCGGCGACAAGGAGGTTTGGAGACATTTCTTGGAGGCAGCTAAGACCCACTAAGGGTTGTGACGCTGAGGATGTATGTGTATGTATGTATGTATAATTTGAGAACTAATCTCAATAGAGAGTGAAAATTATGTCAGATCACGGAAAGTAGGGCCGAGGGTGACATCAATCAGCAAGGGGGAGTCCCAAGCAATTGCCCCCCTTCCTTTCTCCTCCCTGTGGGCGTCCATGAATATTTTCATTTTTTTTTTATGTAAAAACCAGCTCATACCAACACCACCTATATAAGAAGGCATAAACCCGAGGCCCAGGCCGCTGGAGCTGTATGAATGACAGATATCATAGAGTACATACAGATATATATGCAAGTACATACGTACTGGGCCTTATAATGTGACGTCACAGTCCCAGCGCTAAGGCCTTCTTATATAGGTGGTGTTGGCTCATACTCTTCAAATTTTCTCAATCCATACAACAACAGCCATAGTGAAAAGGAGATAGTTTACAGCTCGGTGACTAACAGCACGGATATATTCATTTATTTATGTTATTATAAGCATAATCATGCGGTTGATGATGTATAAAGATCAATCTGATTTATATAGATCTAGTTTAGATTGTCGCTATCTAAATGTGTGAGTCTTGTCTATTTTAAAACTAATGATTTATTGGCTAATGTTCATGATATATATATATATATATATGTGGGCTGATCCATACCTTCGTGTCTACACGATGAAACTCTATTTGATTTAGATCTTAATAGTTCTGGGCATGCAATATTAATAAGATTGGTTTTGAAAATTATGATGTCTTTCATATTGATCAATAATTGATTCTTTATAAATATATTGATAAGGCGAACTGTGAGCAGATTTTGATATTACATAGGTACATAAAAATTTCCTGACTTGTTTCAGAGACAAAATATTTATTTATTTAATAGAGACATCAACAGAACACTGAACAACACAAGCAAACCAAAAATCATGATAAAAAACCTCTTCCGCATAGCTATTGTGCATAGTTAGGTAGGTGCAATCAACGTCTGAGCATTGAAATTAAACACATAAAAAGATATCAACGGTATAAGGACATATGAGGCTTAGCTCCGATCATATAAATATGTTTTTTTTTTTAAGAAAAATAAATGCATAAAATAATTTTAACCGATTTTTTAGAACTTTTTCTCCATTGTACAGCGTGCTGCCCAAATCCCGTCCATCTGATAAACCGACCACTCGTAGAAATTTTAAGACTTGTGCCTCCGTCTAAACTCTAAAGTGAAGTTCGTGAAGTTCCATGGTTGTCAACTCTGAACACCAAACACCATCACCAACCCTTCACATACCTTAATTAAACAGTAGTTCAACTTGGATTTTAAGGATTCGGAGCTTATTTTTTTTTTCAATTTGATTTTCTTTTTCCTGTCACTTTTTACCATAAATTGTAAGCCTTTTTCAGCATAGGCACTAGTCCGACCTCTTTTCGAAAATGAAAATAGCTGTCTTTAGGTTGACTTAAAAGATTTTATGTCATTTTTGGTCATATTATATTCTTTGCTTGAAATGATTTTGCGTGCTGGCTTATCCGTTGTATTAGTTAAGGAGCAATCGTCTGTACAATAACTTCGTATAGTTCATAGTTCTTAGCTAATTTTTTACGCCTCGTTTGTCACTAGTAAATATAAATTCTCATCCACACGCCTAATCAAATAACTTATAAATGGTGTACTTACTTACTTATGTGATTTTAATGGAGTAGGAGAAATTGCTGCCAACTTGTCTGACGGAGAAAATAGGGCTCAAGTTTGTTTCAAACCAAGCTTTCAAACATGCGAGCAACTTAATATAATTATTGCTTAGTCCAGTTTTAGCCCAAAGTTTTGAAATTCCCATTATCCTTAGAACCTTCAATTCAATAGCTTAATAATAATATGATCTTATATGGAAATGCATTCCTGGATGTCGATCATTGATCAAGCGATGTTTTGAGTATATTTTAATTTGATGTCTTTCTCCATCACCCCCTAGCCTAAATTGGTCCAAAAAATGATCAAGGCCCAAAAATTTGAGTAAGTTATAATTTCACTAATAAAAAAAGTCATTGAATACTAGTTAGTAGTAAGTCACGACCGGGACAATTTGAGCCTTTGACGTCAGTCCTCAAAACCTTGTTTCTTAATAATTTGTTATTGTTTGATTTAGGATATTTTTGAAGAGAAAGATATGCTGTATTCTTTTATCACTGTCTCAAACGTTATGCAAATATTTGAAAAAGTCCTTCCACGTTGACCCATGTGTCAACATTACCCATCGATGTCTAGTACATAGAATGCCATTCAACTATTAGTAGGTATGTGTAATGTCATAACGCTTATACATTTTCGTCTGGGGATTGAACTCGATCTAGGTGCGTACCTACCTGCTTTCTGTACGTGAACTTTTCTTCTCAATGTGCCACGCTGTTCAACAAAAGTGTGATATTTAACTGAGCACCTAGCGACAGACACCCGTTATAAATAGACTAACTGCATACATAATATGTGTATTTAGATCCAATAACGTAACATCACAATATTGATTTAGGAATGAACTCTTTCTTTCTATTTTCTTTATATTAGTTTGCTTGATTTTTGGGGTCAGAGATTTATTGTGACTGTTGAGAAGCTGTTATTACTCCAGATTTATCTCTTTCTTAATTTCCTCTTTACTGAGAATCGTGATCTATAGTGTGTGGTTCTTGTCATTATCATATATAACAAAAGAAATTCATAACTAACGCTTATAGATCATTATAAGTGTTTTTTAGTTGGATGGTTTAGTTGGATGTATATTTTTATTACAAGCATACATGAAACTGAGTAAGGTAGTATTGAAAATTATATTAGAGTACAAACTAGCAAGCTACCACTAGTATAAGTTTTCGATGATCGAATATCGAAACGATCATCGAAAGAGTTTCGAAATATTTCCATACAAAAATGATCGAATGATTCGTACGTTTGATTTCCGAACACTATCTGCATGCTAATAAGCGCTTATTCGCATGCAATTAGCTTTCGATAAAACTCGTACAAGCCCCACAGGTCTTTTGATTCGTGTATTTTCACGGAATACGTAATATTTCCCAGCTTCTTTGAAAAGCTAATAAAGGTCTAGAGAACACCGGGAATATGATCTCAGAGACAGATCGCTGATGCTTTATATCTGGCTTTGAATAGGCAATACTGGAGAACTATTTTTTAATGAATCTATGCTCACTCGAATTTAAAACAAGTACACTTTTGACACCTTTCACACTAAGCAAAGGCTTCAAAACTCATGTCCTCCAGTTCGTTGTACGTACAAAAGCCATCGACTCTGGTTTACCAACCACTTAATTATGTACTATCTAGTCCTAGTCCAACAACCATGATTACGACAACGATCAAGATTGAGGGTGACAACTAGTAGAGTATAAAAGTATTTGTCCTCAAAAAACACCAGCGAAATGTCAGAATCTCCAAATAAAGTTAAAAATTTGTTTTAAGGGTACCTACACATGTTAGATCAGCAGGCAAAATTGGATAAAACCATTCAAACACAGGACATTATAATTGATCAGAATTGAACACCAAACGTGGATGTTCAAAATCTATTAGAGATTTGTTACAATTACGATGAAGTAAGTTGTAATTACGATGAAGTAAGTTGTAATTATTACGATGAAGTAAGTTGTAATTACGATGAAGTAAGTTGTATGAAAACTTGCGGAAATCTTTGCCAGTATAGTAAAGATGTTTTTTAAGAATAATTACAACACCTGGTGCTCAACACAGTGCGAAGCAAATGATTGCGATACAATATGATGCAGGTAAACGGAATAGCAACTACGGACATTGTTCCCACCGGTCGATAGTATCTTTTAGATCTGTGATCCAAATCAAATTCCTGAACGATGTCTTGGCAGCCCAACATAGTACACTCGTATTATATCTTTTATCCACCGGCCTATTCGGAGGCGGATCTTCTCTGGATGACGATAGCACTGCATACAATAATATCTTGCGAACAACACATCACGCTGAATGTTAAACACGAATAAACTACAAGAGCTATAAACAGAGTATTGTTGGCAATACTAGCGGACCTATGTTTTACGCATCTAAGTTTATTAGAACTATAATAGTGGTCGACCAGAGCTCGAAATTCGACCATAACTTATTTAGATTATAAGTTTGAACATTATTGAGGTTCCATTGTCAAAGACTGAGCGAGCGCTATTTCACATTTTTTTTCCAAAACAATGACACGGATACGGCAAATTTGAAATGATTTTCTATTACAAAGTTTTATCTATTATTTTTTTTATTCATTTATGCACTCCACCCGTTTGCCGAGTGACTTGTGCAGTTCAAAAATTATATACATGTAAAAATACAGTTTGACCACAAATAAACAAAAAAATATATACATCTGTGTCAATGTCAAATACATCGAAGTGTGTGTATCAAATACATAACATATCAGGAGTATTTCTAATGTTTTTTTTAATGATTTAATCTATCTATATTTTTATTCATAATTTAAAAAAAATTAGCGTTCGCCCCTCCTTCTCTGTTTAAACTATAGGTGTGCGAAATTTCATACTCCTCTGTCCGCGTTTCTTTTTGTAAAAAAAGTCACAAAAAATATATAGATATTAGATTTTATGACTCTTTGGACGCAACATTAGTGCTGGACTCTTTCCACAGAATTTTATAGAAAACCTAGAACCACGATTCGAATTGAAGAGCGAAGCCTAAATATTTCAACGTTTGACGAAAAAGTGGTTGTATTTCAAAATTGAGAGAGCTCTAAAGGTGCTTTTATACTGGTGTAAATTTAATGTTCAGAGACCTCTATTAGCACTGCGGTGCACGAAGCTATCTGAAATTTCAAATCCCATACAAATTTACTAGTGTTTGAAATTGCATCAATTGTTTTTTTTTTTTTTCAACCACAGGCGACATTTTTTGCCCTCGGTTGTATCAAATGACGCCACATTTCACACCCGTATTGCTTTTTAGTAGGTACCTAATTTGAACTAAATTTTTCCTTGTTTAAAAATATCTGAAACTAACGATTCTTAACAGTACCGTTCCATGATGCTTCACCTTTTTTGCTATGATTTTTTATGATTTGGATAAAATCTATGGCTGAAACATATTCATCTATTAACCTTACGTAACTTTCAAAATTTGTGAGCTATGGTCTCATTACATCTTCTTCACAATATTTTCCATGGATTCTTTAATAGTTAATAATTTCAGTCCGTAGACAGATCTTTTCCTCATCAACTCCTGTCGCGATCAAAAAGGTGTATGTACCTATATTCAGGGTCAAACCGTCAAAGGGTCTCGGAAACGTAGAAAAATATGAAAACTCATGAATAAAACAGTTGCTCAAAGTAAAGGAAATAAAAATAACAAGTAAATATTAAAATACGTTGAAATAAGAACCATTGTAATGTACCTACATAGCTTTTTACAAAATTTGAAATAGGTAGTTCTCAGTAAACTAAAACAAAACCTATGGGAAACAAAATAAGATAGAAAATGGAACCTACTGAACTATGAAATAACCAGAAGAATAGGGCTAGACTGGGGGTAAGGGGTGTCCTAATAAATAATGTCCAAATTCCCACTATCAGTTCCCCCCTCCCACCCTATTAAAAACATTATTAGCTCCTCCCTCTACTTCCTCTCTCCCACACCGCACACCCCCACCCCCTTCCTATGCAACAAGTCCTAACCTTTTATTGTAATAGTTTTAATAATTAGCGTAGTCACTGAATATGATCTGAGAGGATCGAAAACGGTTTGACATACCTACCTATTTTTTGTTAAAATATTAATAAAGTGAATATACAAAGTTTATTGAAGTGTTATTTTAAGTATTATTTAAAATGGCTATCCACGACGTGGCTTATGAAAAAAAGTTTGAAATGTTAGACTTTTAATAGAAGATTAAATCAAATTCTCATAAGTCTGAAAAAAAACTACGAATCATGCATCCTCCCAGACTCAATGTACGGTTAAAGGCAAAAACTCTAACAGCAAGGAGCGTCTATATATCAATTAAAATGCTCACAGCGATCCATGAATATGGATGTTAAGAAAAAAAACTTCGAAATGGATTAAAAAATTCAAGGCATCAGACGTCTAGTAAAAAGTTATTGATATCATCGCATAACAAAAATGGCAATGAGTAGGTCATGTCGCGAGACGAAACGTAGCGGAGATTTAGCTGAGAAAATCTCCTAAGTTTCCGTGAGTGCAAAGAGGTCAACAAAAAAAAGTTTCCTTGACATTTACGCTGACACATAATTTTGTATGGAAACGTGTACACAGCGGCCCCTACAGAAAGCTCGGCAGTCCATACAAAATTCTCGTGAGACTTACGTTATATTCGGAATAGGGTAACTGTGTTATTCCTGTCAAAATGTTGTGAGCTGAGGGGTTATTGAAAATATCACTCTTACTTTTACTTTTATCTGTTTATTTTTTCGTTCAAAGTGCGATTAGGATCGAAAGGAACGTCTGACCCTGTGATCAAGAAAGGGAAATCTATAGCTACTAATAATAGCAAAAAATTGCTAAAAACTTTTTTGTGATTTTTTTCCTAGAGAAATTCCTTTAATCATAAAAATACTATAGCATTTTGGTTATATCGATCAATAATAATAATTTGTTATGTACGTCCTTGACTGGAATATTTATTGAAACACATAAGTGTTTGAAATTTTTGTTGAAACACATAAGTGTTTGAAATTTTTGTTGAAACACATAAGTGTTTGAAATTTGTGTTGAAACACATAAGTGTATGAAATTTTTGTTGAAACACATAAGTGTTTGAAATTTTTGTTGAAACACATAAGCTGACACACCCCTTGTGTGCCAGCGATAAGTGCAGGTGATAGCTTATACCTGTGGGTAGGTATGAACGTATTATATTGTGAGTGAAGGAATAAGCGCCTACATGAGTATAATCCCCATATTATATAGTGAAGAAGGAAGTTGATCTGAGCCTCTCATGACTCATGGATAGAGAAAAATAGTATAGTTGGTTATGATAATCTGTATCTAAAGAAATATATTGTGTAGGTATTTGATTCCAGAGGAAGGCATCAATAATGTATTCAAGTACAATCCTTGAAGAGGATGTAAGATGAAAGATAAGAGTATGGAAATGAATGAAGGTTGTTCTACAAATACTCACGGTTTTTTAAGTAACACAAAAATTGCACTTTATTATAGAGAATTAACTTATGAACTAATTACAGTAAACTGCATGTTACATGAAAATAAAACTATTAAGAATGAATCAACGCGAATCATGATTTGTAGACAAGTTAACACTACTGGATGCACAGACGGAAGTGGCTTTTTTCCAATCAGCTGTGTTGATATAATATGTTAATTATTACTGTTGGAATTTTGCGGATGATAATCCAGAATCTTCTACTGTCATCAGGTGAAAAAAGTGTTGCAAACGCAGGACATTTCTCAAAGTTGCCATGTAACAAAATAAACAAAACAAATATTAGAAAAATATATGACATATAGTTTGGCTACACACTCGATATTTTTCATACAATATTTTCAATCAATCCTACCACCGAAAATATTTTACATATCTGCTTAGACTGCTTAGATTGTTGGTTTTAAATTGCTATGGCAATTAATAATAGCAGGTGGCAGCGGGAAATATTATACCAATCAAAGAAAAATGTGATTCGTACTACTTGATCAGAAGTTCCTACATAGAATTTTCGGAACGAAATGTCGAATTGTCCACAGTTTTCAACGTAGTAGAGTAAAACTGTGAACATAACATAGGTAGAGAAAAATCACACATAATTAATTGCCGTTTCCTATGCATGTCGTCCGACAGGTTTTGCTGCTAGTTATTGAATGATAGACCATGAGATGGATGGACATTTTGTAAACAACTAAACCATAAATTCTATAACAATCAAAAACCCATAAAAGTTTCACTCCGTATAAATAATATTTGTATACAATTTCCTTAAATATATAAAATAGTTCCCGCGATCTCTTGAATAAAACTAATAAAATAAAAAATGCCTAATTAATACATAACATCTTTTATAATCCTATTTCGATTTGTCACAATATTTTCCTTATCCATTTTTTAGTAGTTTAAAGTTGTTATGAAGTAGATATCTAATCCGGTTTTACAGTCTTCCTCTGTCTTTCAACCGTAGCAGACGTTTTGTGTTTTTTTTTAAGGATGAACAAACAAAAAAAACTGTGAGTTTGATGTTTATTAAATGTGTTTAGATTTTTTTAAAGTTTGTCTAAGACTAAATAAGTACCTTCATAGTATAATAATTGTGCATGTACCATATTAGATTTATTTTTACATGCATAACATAACAAAAACCGTTTTCTTAAAAACATCTAAAAAACCAACTGTCTCGGTTGTCTTGTACTATGGGCGCTGACTTCGAGAGATCGATTCCGTAGTGTTTTTCCCTTGAAATTTCTACCCGGCTTTAGCCTCTCTCAGCTTGAACGGGACTAATTATTATTGACAAGTTGACTAAGAAGTTATATAAAAAAAAACATCAATTGCCTGAGGTCCGGCGATTATACCTAGGTACTCACACTTTTAAAAAAAGTGAAAAGTGTTAATTTATTTATTACAGCCAGTCTACAGGTTTAAAGTACCTATGTTTATTATCTCAATAAGTTTCATTTTTAAGTTGAATTTCTAAAAGATGAATGTAAAAATCTTCTACGTACTTACTTGAAGTAAAAAGTTGAAATATATACTTAAGTACGCTCATGGCATGTCAGGCGCTATAAAATTGCATATGTATCCCTCAGCCATTCGATGGCTTCGGTCGTCAAATTATTGAGGTCCTCCATCACTCCATTGAATTTATGTGTCGGGCATTCCTGTACTATGTGGTGCAGGGTCTGGGCATCAGCACCGCAGTCACATCGGGGGTCTGCAATATATCCCCATTTATGTCTTTCCGATGCGCTCCTGCTGCATCCCGTCCAGTTCCCTTATTCTCGTAGCGGTCTTAATACGCTCTTATCTTGAGTGACAATCATAAAATGGCGGATTGGTATTCACAAAACAAGATATCTTAAAAATTCGTTATGTTTGAAATATCAGTATCAAAATGATCCAGTTCAAGATAGGATTTAAGATTTGATTTTTATTTGATTTGCTTGCGATCGTGTCTTAATCTTATCGTTAAGTGATTTTTAAAAGCGATTGATTACGAGAATAGCCCTACAGGTTTAAAGTACCTACCTATGTTTATTATCTCAATAAGTTTCATTTTTAAGTAGAATTTCTAAAAGATGAAAGTAAAAATTTTCTACGTACTTACTTGAAGTAACAAGTTGAAATGATTTGGACATGTTAAAATAATGATACAAAAAGGAATTCTAAAAATGTAGGTGTATACGTAAGGCTGAGAGAAAAGATGTGAAAAAGCGTGGTAGAACGAGATCGAAGTGAATCGAACACATCGATTTAGTCTTCACGAAAGGCGAGAGGTTGTATGAGAAATGTTATGTCGGTACAAGAAACACTAGGAACTTGTAGATGTGGAGATTTTACAAATTCATATCTTTTCCTGAAGAGGGCCTTCTCCAGACTCCTTCATGATCAATAATCCCTTTTAATCAACCAATGTAATACCCCCTTTGCACAATTATTGTGCAAAGGGGGTATTTTCGTGGCATGATACATACCTAATAAAAATCAATAAATAAATTGTGCAAAGGGGGTATTTTCGTGGCATGATACATACCTAATAAAAATCAATAAATAAATTGTGCAAAGGGGGTATTTTCGTGGCATGATACATACCTAATAAAAATCAATAAATAAATTGTGCAAAGGGGGTATTTTCGAGGCATGATACATAATAAAAATCAATAAATAAATTGTGCAAAGGGGGTATTTTCGTGGCATGATAGATACATACCTAATACAAAATCAATAAATAAATTTTGCATAATGATCACATATTACGACATGTTACTCAAAAAAGAATTTGATAAATATATATTCTAAGGTGCATTTTTAAACCAAACGATTAACGAATATAGTGCCAGAGTTGCAAGTGAAGTATATCTATCGAATGTGTTTTGGTACAAGGCATTAACCCACATTTATAAAATTTTACTCCAGAAACAAAAAATATATGCGAACCGATGTGTAAATACTTATGCTTTCTTCACCACATTGCGCAATTTAAGTCTAAAAAATATCGAGATATTAGAAAAAAACATGATTAAAAGGTTGTTTAAGTCCTTTTACATCGCCACTAACATTAATTGTGTCCGTCATAAAAAAAAAACTATCGTTCATTCATCATGCGTCATGTGGCATCATGCGTCATGTGGCTTATGCCTTTTACCTGAACAAACTAGATTATTGTGGCTTAAGTCCTTTGAAATGGTTTCGCTTTGCATTCAAGTCCTTCTTTTTGCAATCATTTGCGTTTTTATTTAGGAATAAAGGTTTGCGGCTTAAATCCCTTTATCGGAATGTGTCTGAGACACACAATCTTAGTTTAAAATAATAAAACCAATTTGGGAAAAAAATGTGGATTAAAGCCTTTTACCAAACTGTTTTCTTTATAGCTGATATGAACACTAATCTGTCTTCGCCCAAATTAGTTCTTGTTTGTGTCCACGGTGTCCAATATCAACCAAAAAAGAAAGTATGCTCTGTTTCTAGATTCGGCTCTATGTTTGTTTGATGTAAATGCACCCTAATGGTATGTTTAATAAAAAAAAATGCTACGTAAATGACGTAAATAATGAAAGAAAAAATCAGTACTTCCATTTTTTTATACATTTTTTATCTTTCCAGGGTATATCCAGCACCCTTAAAATACACCCAAGAGATTTTCCATGTTCGGGTTGAAGATCTTGCTCGCCTTCGTGCGAAATACAATGTTTCAGAGAAATGTTTGGATGAAAGTGTAGATTTGATACAGGATTGGTACTATAAACAACCACATTTTCCACACATCGAATATGGTATTTATTTATTTTTTGTTTGTTTATTTATTTACTAGCTCTCCCGACAGACGTTGTCCTGTCTACTACGAATATTGAATTTGAGATGATTATCTATTAAACTAATATAATTCCGACCGATGCATCTGTAATTAACGATGACTACATGACACATTCTAAAAATTGCACCAACTGTATGTAGTCAAAAGGCAGAAGGGGTCATCTGCAATTTTTGACATTTTTACATTTTCTTCTACAAGTTGATAGAAATGATCATATCTACAAGCTGGCAAAAGGATATAACCGTCCTGTGCATAGAAACAAAACTGCAGAAGGGGTCATCTGTATGCTCGAAAAATTGACTTTGGCAAAACAAACCATTTGCAAATATCTCCTTTTGCCAGCGTATTTAATTAATTTTTTGTTACACGTTGAGGCTTAGTAAGCTGGCAAAAGGGTGAATCTGACAGATGCACCCTTTTGCCAGCTTACTAAACTTACAAATCATACAGATGACTCCTAACGTAAGATTCTAAATACACATTACTTATTTATTTATTAATTAATGTGTACATAGTACAGTTATTAAAATACAGGTTCATTATTTGAGTGCATGCACATCTGAAGGTCAAGGTGAAATATCACGACAATTCGCGCTCATTATTGTTGTTTTAATGTCGTTTCGTGCACTTTGGCGGTTGTGTGTTTTCGATTAAAAGTTTAATTCTAATAACAGAACACTCGGTAGGTATAGTTATCACTAATTGTGCTCATTAATATAACGTGGAGTAGATATAGACTTGCAACAACAATATCCAAACGATTGCAGTGGTTAAACTCTAAAAAAAATTACATATTTATTATGTCCAGGAAAGTTCTAGATACGATCCTATATCCAGCAGTGGAGGTATGACTGAGAAGAAGCGAAGAAGATAACTTTACTGGATATCTCTTATTTGCTAAAGTTATATGAGGAAAATAATAATTGAAATTGTGAAAATAAGAGGAAATTGTGTGTGGCAATAGGCGCCATTACAAGATACGCTGTCTTATTAGGATGCCATAAGGGGGCATCTGCACGTTGAAAATAAAAATTATTTTTTCTAAACATTGTAACAAAAAAAAATATAAATCAAATGATTCACATTTTGTAGATCTATAACACATAAAAAAATTAGCTGCCAAAGTTTAACAGTTTTGAAATTGTATATTTATGAAAACTTTAAATTGCTCTCCTGCAAAATTTTATAAATGACAGATAACCCCTTCTGCCTTTTGACTACTGTTATTCCGCCCAGTTATGATCTCTATTGTTTTATCTCTTCTAGTTATAAGATTTAAACATCCGTTTGTATTAAATTTGGATTTTGGGGTGCTTCTTTTTTTATTTTGGTTGTTTTTCTATTATGTATTGTATTATATTAGCTATCCTCGATACAAGTTTAGACCTAGTGACCTAGTGAGGTAGCATTTTCCTTGTAATTTATTTTTTGTAATGTTAATTAGTATAAATTATGTAAGCAGATATGATTAAAATGTGATTACGAATAAATAAAAAAGCTATCAACATTTGACAAATATCAAACACCAATATATTCAAAAAAAGAAAAGTTAACAATTGATTTGTTATTTCACAAAGTATTTTTAATACCCTGACTAGTTTTAGTGCCTACGAAACTAGTCAGGGTATTAAATAATTTGTGAAATAACAAACCAATTAGGTAATTCATTAAAATTACTTTTTCTATATATTAATACGTGAAGGAAAAACTTATTTGTGACTATTTTTACGAAAATTGCGCGGACGGAGGAGTACGAAATTTCGCATACTTATAGAGGAGTGGCGAATGCTAATATATTTTTTTTAATTATGTATAAATATAGATTCAATCAATAAAAAAAACACATCGTGCACAACTGTAATGTTAACACTACGCACACATACCTTCGATGTATTTTGTTTATATGTGGTCAAATTGAGAATAGATTAGTATTTTTTGTATTAAATAATCATAGAAAAACTTTGAACATATCACCATTTCAAATTGGCATATTGATGGCATCGATTTTGAAAGAAAATTGTGAAATACCGCTCGCTCAGTCTTTGACAAAACGATCTTAATAATGTTCAAACTTATAATCTAAATTAGTTATGGTCTGATTTCGAGCACTGGCCGACCACAAGTTTAAATAATTCCACCAAAAATGCACGTTCAATTCGCTAATTTTAGAAAAGTATAAAGTATTTATATTGTGAAAACCATTAACAAGGCTACCTACATCCAGTTTTCTTGAACTTCCTAAAGTTTCGGTAGTTTTCTTGCTTTTTACATTCAAAAGAACCTTCTCCTGACAATAGGAAACACAAAAAAAAAGAATTAGCGAAAATGGACCAGGCGTTTACGCGTGACGCGTTGACCAAGGAAAATAGGGCTCCATTTTTTATGTGCTAACCTTTTAAACAACAATAATTGAGCCAATATAAACAGGATTATGCAAAAATAATTATTAGGTAATAAAAAAAATCTTAAAGAATATGTAACAACTATTGACTCTAACAATTCATTACTGATGTTCGATTTTTAAATGGAACAAACCACACCGTCTTCTACTGTTATTCGAAGGCTGGCTTAGTGTGATCACTTTACGTTAACAACGTTCGCCATTAGGTGGTAATGTTTAAGTCTCCGAAACTCCTAATCATGAGAATTCTCAACATGTTCAACATTCGAGCAATCTCATATTTGCAACAAGTAGATATTTGACAATAAATGAAATATAGAGATAAAAGTTGGAAATTATTGAAAAAAAATCAACAATACCTAGGTACAATAAATGAAAAAGTCCTCAAAATAAAATAAATATTTATTTTAAAAAAAGCCTAAAAAAAACTATGGTTTTTATTTTTTTTTATTTATTTTACATCCCTCCATAGACCCATTACGGGCACTCGGGTTTGTCATAATTACAAAAACATCACAATCTGAATAAAATTATATCTATATAAAAAGCAATGAGAGAACAACGATAATATTTGGATGTAAAGGGTTCAAATCAGAGCTTTGTCTATTAAGCACATAAAACATACTAACATAAGCGAGTTAGAAGACAGTTCCACGTTTACAGTAACTAGCCATATAAGAAAGGACTTTTTCAGTTAGTGATATAATGCCATCATTTGTTCCCTTTCCTTTTTAGAACCCAAACTGATGAGGACTGAGCATATTGTGGTTCAGTAAAGAGTTTGTAAGTGTTCAGCGACAATTTTTTCTAGAAATTTACTCAGGACAGGCAGAATTGATATGGGCTTGTAATTACCAAGGTCCTTTTTATCGCCTTTTTTATAAATTGGAATCACTCTAGCGATAATTAAGCAGGTCTGGGAATACTCCCTTTTCAATACAATTATTAAATATTGTTACATATCAGCTAATTTAATGATTACATATAACCTTAGTGCTTCAGTGTCCTTCCCATTTCACAGTAAATTTTCAGTTCATGTTGGATTTAAGTACATAATTATTGGTTATTAAAATATTAAACAAAATATGCAGGTATTTCAGGTACAGTAGAATTCTTATTTTTATCAGTAGAAGAGAATTTTTGATAATCCGCAAATTTGATGACAATCAAAATCAACTTTTACCTATAGTTAAAATTTTAATTAATTTGTTTTAGAAAGATCGGCCATTGTGAGGCTCCTTATTGCCAATAAATTTAGCATTGAAAGATCTAAAGAAAAATTGGAGAACTTTTTAACGATGAAATCTGTCATACCGGAATTCTTTGGAATACGTGACACTCAGGATGAGCGAATCCAGAAATCCTTGAATATGTTGGAATGGGTAATTTTTCCACGACCCACTCCAGATGATAGTAGAATTATTTATACCAAGTAAGTAGATATAAATGTATTTCAATTACCATTTAGAAATTGGGGGATTAAAACGTGCTTTTGAAGAGAAAAGTCTGGGTCTTTCATCCCAAAATGACATACAGGTACAATCAAAATGTACCAATCAAAGAACAACGGAAATAAAACTGTAAGAAACGTCAGGAATGGGTACCGTAACAGTGGAATCCGAAAGCAGCTAATTCAAAGATACGCACGTATGGTGAGATGGAGTAGAAAAATAAGGCTTTTTTAGAAGGAGTACATAAAAAATGGACCCCTTAAAATAGCTAAATGGCAATGCGGATCACCGCAGAAAGAACAAAATGATTCCCAATATTATTTTTTATTCATTCTCTATTTATTGGTGATCTATTCCTTCAACTCAACTTTATTAAGTTATAATTTGTAGTAGGTACTAAAATTATTATTGTAAACTTTGGGTCTTCCGATAGTCCTCCCTCAAGCATTGCGGAGAACCATAGAGAAAGCTTTTGGAAGAAGCCAAAAAATCTTCTTTGATAGCCCTCTCCACTGATGGATGAAGACCTTTCCACCTTTTTCTATCCTTTGATAAGAATCATATCGTCAACCTATCTTTTTTGAGATCTCCCTATTATTGGCCTCTTGTTTTCATAATATGGTCACCATCGAAATTTCATATACTACCTATTATTCTCTTATCCTAGGATCAACGATTCAAATCCCGAAAATTTCGACCCACTCTGCATGTACACAACGGCCTTTCTGCTGGCCGAAATGCGACTCTGTGTGGATGCAGTGTGTGGCGATGTCTTTATTTGGGATTTCGTCAACGCGTCCTTCGGCCACGTCACCAAAGTTCCACCGATGCTTGTAAAGAAAGCAGCCTACGTAATGCAGGTAATCATAATATTGAATATTTTATAACTATCAGCAAAACTTGTATGGCAGACTAATAAGAAAATTAGTATAAATGTTTACAATTTGACATTTCTTCTCGTAGCATCAGTTATATGTTATACACCAGGCTAGGCCAACAAATCGATCACCAAACAGAAATGCAAAATATTTCGCGTTGGGTTATCAAAATGTTACGGCACGAAAATACCAAATTACAGACGAACTTCACCAATTATAATAAAACTATTACGGGCAAATTTTTCATTACTAGAGTTAAGTAACCGTCGGTAATGCACTGAGTTCCTAGGGAGCGGCAGTCTTTCAAAATATATGACAATGTTTTTATGTACTGCGGTAACAATGTTCACAATGTTCTAAACGGATACCTATATTCACCGCTGTTTATAGTAGCGCCGCCGTATTCAAGGGCGTCGCCAAGGGGGGGGCAGGGGGGGGGGGCCTCTGCTAGAGATTTAAAAATGTAGCCAATTCATGTTTTCTTCATCCTCCATAATATAGATGGTTTCTACGACAATCAATAAAAGCGATTATCCACGGAACAATCAAACAACTAATGACCCCTTTCGACAGGTTTTGTGCTAGCGAGTCTGTAACCTGCATATGCAAATATCACTCATTTTATTCATAAATATCATATGTGTTTGTGGCACACGTGTCTTACCATGGGCAATCCAAAGATAAAGCCAAAGTTTTTATTTGCATTCTCCCTTCAACACCCCATTCAGGGGCATAGGAAGGCACAAAGAGCTTTCCATTGCACTGGATCTTGCGCCATCACAGAGGGGACACACACACGCTCCGCTATCGGGCGCCAGGATTCTTATTTCCAAGAGGCTTATTTCTTGCGTTTTTTCTGACCTGATGGGGTTTAAGGACGTGAGGTTGTTTTTAACCTAACAGTCTCGATCTAATTTTTCGCTTTCCGGCCTCTTATACAAGATAGTCGAAAAACCAACAAATAAAAGAGCAGAGGTGCTATTCTTAGCCTGTGATATTCATGTAGGTACCCTTCTTATATTTTACGTAATAAAATTTCTATTTTTGCTTCCTTTTTAACAAAAATTTGATTGATTAATTTGATTAATCTTACAAACGCCAATAATACATAAGTACATTAAACAGTAACGGATGAAATAAGAAACCTGTTTATAGTTTAGCGTCATGGTGTTTTATTAGGACGACAACCTCAATGACATTGGATTTGACCTTATCGATTTTGTCTTATTAATCACGATAAGTAAGTACCTATAAAAAAGAGTTCTGTTTATTTTATTTCATTTTTTCATACGCGTCCCCAACAGTTATGGTATGTTTTCCTACGGATACGGCGGCGGCGCTACGCTGAATATGTCTGTAGAGAACATTGTCAACATTGCTACTGTACCTACCCCTATTCTGTAGCAAGTGTAGGGTAGTCACTTGAAAAAAGTGTATACACGTATCGAATGCGAGAATCGCATATAGACGTTTTTCATACAAAATGTATCGCCTAATAGGCACGTTTTTTCAAGTGACTACCCTACACTTGCTACAGAATAGGGGTTCTGTTCCGCACCGTTTGACTCTAAGGCGGGAGGAACAATGAATTGTATATCCTTGGTGATCAGGAGTCTAAAAGGGTTGTGTTTGCTGGGTCCTCTGCTTCACACGCTCGTCCAGGTCTAAAGCATCCAGATAAGAAGGCAAGGTTTGAAATGAAACTCGTCGCTGATGGATCAACACTGCATATATTCTCGCGAATGTTCTGGTTTTATACATTCAATATAGGTAGGTACATTGCACAGCTACTTGCCGCTTTCTCATGTTCTTCGACTTGGTAGGTACATGAATATTTTTACTCATAGTACATGGAATATACATGAGTCTTGTGATACGATTTCAAAAAAAAAATAGATTTCGCTGAAATTAATTTTCTCGACGTTTTCGAGGGTGTAGATTCCAAAAAAGAAAAAAAAATATATTTCCGCGTACGCCAAAAATGTGTGCGCACCCATAACTCATAGTAATTCTTATCCGATTTGATTGAAATTTGGTAGAACGGTTAGCCCCTCGATGTAGATGAGTCAGTAAAATGTTGAGATCTGTACCTTCAGGGGAACCCTCTTAAAGTATCCAAAGAAAATTTCACTTGTTCTAGAAAAATGGCTAAAAAAGAAAAACAAAAAAAGGTTTTTTAATTTTCATAAAATATGGTATACGGGTTGGTCTTATGCTCCTACACAAGCACGAAAAATTTGAGGTCCGTAACTTCAGTGGGTCCCCCTTAAAGTACCGATTAATATTGAATATGTAGTTCTAAAGCAGATAATAAAAAGCTCCAATAGTCGATATCATTTTAAAGTTTCTATAATAATTCCAAGGATAAATTCATTTAAATCGTAAAATTATGAATTTTTATGCAAAGATATGTTTTACACGAAAAGGCTGTTATAATATACTATGAGTTCTGGGCTACCCTAGGTTAGCAGCTTTTTTTTTTAATAATGCCAGGTGCTTTCACAATCAGCTATCGTAATCGTGAAAGCACCCCGCATTTGCGTGATCCTTACTTTAAAAATCTGGAGCACTGGCGAGTCACGCGCCCAGCTCCCATTCATGTACCAAATAAAATAACGAGTTCTAATTGTCGCTATTTTTTACAAGTACTATAATAATTTAAAACATGGCCAAGTGGCCACCACGCGCACCCAGCGTATGCGTGCTCACAATATTGGAAATCAAAATCCTTAAAAATAATACAATTTAAATGTATATATCTCTCGACACAAGACTTGTTCTTTTGAGAGAGTAAACGATTTTATTTTATTTGTACGTTTGTATATATATATATATATATACATATAGGTATATATTTTTGTAAATCTTATAATCTGTGTAATATGTTTTTTTGTTTTCAAATAAAAATAAAAATAAATATCTAAGTATAGGGTACACATCTCAGTCAAATATGAATCTTTGCTTTATTTACTAACCGAGATGTGCACTCACAACTGATTCTATACAATATAATATATACGGTAAATTCGTACATTATTCTTACGACTATAGGTAATATAATGAGGGTGCCTGGACTGCCTGGTCCGATACACCTACCGTAGTAACAAAAAACATTGTCATATAATTTTGAAAGACTGACGTCTTGTCAGACAACGGACCGTTCCCTAGAAACCTCAGTGCATAATCAGTATGTATGTTCATTAGGCGAAACATTTTTCAATAGGCATGTGAAAAAAGTAATCAACAAAGTTACAGAATAAACTTTGAATGAATCGATTAATTGAAATCTTATTGCCGAAGGTTCGAAACATTTTATCCTAGGTAACGACGGATCGTTACCTAGGAACCCAGTGCATTTACCTGACATTCTAAAATACCGAAACCCCTAATAAAAAAATATTTACGCAAATCTTTTGATTTTCAGCACTGCTGCGGTCAAAGCATCAGAGGAATCCATTTCTTGAATTTACCACCGTATGCTGTGACCATCTTCAACCTATTAAAATCCCTTCATTCCAAGAAAATATCCGAAAGAATCTATATTCACAGCAGTCTGGATACTTTGTATGAACACATTCCAAGAAGCTTTTTTCCAGCGGATATGGGAGGAGACGAACGCAAATCTTCTAAAGAAATCGCAGGTGAGAAGAGAAAGATTTTTTACGTTTGTATTTTCTGAATAATATCGGTAATGTGCAACACACATAAGTCGAAACTCTTAATTTCGATAAAGACATGAAAATAATCATAGTAGAAAAACCTGCCATTTGGAATAGGTACCTATATTTTGTCCATCAAACTCTGTCAAAAATTTTGCATCCTTTATTTCTGGTACTTATTATTTATTGTTTGTATATCTGGCGAATTTTATGACTTTGGGTTTTCTTGTCACATTTTATAGTCAATGTCTCTCCCTTTTGCAAGAAAATCAAGTTCTATTATTCCTCGTTCTCTAGGGTCTGTATCAAATTTCCATAGTACACGGTGGTTTGTCAAGAACCACGCGAACTACAGCATACTATGGAAATTTGATACTTGGTACAGACCCTTAATCTTTTCTTTTTCAAATATTCACAGCAGTACTAGAATATTTCGCTTCTTAATAAAAGACTTTTTTCCCGCTGCAGATCGATAACCCGAATTTCTGAAAAAAAAAATGCATGTTGACTGAAGCAGAACTTGCATCCCGTCATTGAGACTGCCATTCTGTACGTGTTCGTTTCAAAACTTTCTCCTCCGCCGTCTTCATCTAACAATGTGTTCCAACTGCACACTTCTAATCAGAGTTCACTCTTTCGTACTGTGTCCTAGGGGGTTTCCCAAGGATATTTCTAGCGCTGAGGGATAGTTATATGATGTCATATTTTGTAAGTGATTGATCTGGACTCTTTGTAGGGTGGACAAAGGTCTTGTATTTCCTCACGATTTATATGATGTCATATTTTTTAAGTGATTGATCTGGACTCTTTGTAGGGTGGACAAAGGTCTTGTATTTCCTCACAATTTATATGATGTGATATTTTGTAAGTGATTGATCTGGACTCTTTGTAGGGTGGACAAAGGTCTTGTATTTCCTCACAATTTATATGATGTCATATTTTGTAAGTGATTGATCTGGACTCTTTGTAGGGTGGACAAAAGTCTTGTAATTCCTCACAATTTATATGATGTCATATTTTGTAAGTGATTGATCTGGACTCTTCTTAGGGTGGACAAAGGTCTTGTATTTCCTCACAATTTATATGATGTCATATTTTGTAAGTGATTGATCTGGACTCTTTGTAGGGTGGACAAAGGTCTTGTAATTCCTCACATTTCTCTGGATATTCTAATATTGGTTTGTTTCTCCTACATCTTCTATTTTATTGATCTTCTTGATCATATTGTGATCTGTTCCTTTCATAAAACCTATCCGTGGTCATTGACGGCCGGCTATTCTTCCACTTCTTGGATGGTGTATCTGGAAATTTTCTTCCTTGTGGTATACCGTCAGCTGCCACATTAGCAATGCGATATACATATAATGGCTTGGCTTTATATAATGCTAGTAAAAAGGAATCTTCAAATTCGTGTAGGTAATACTCTAGTGGTGGAGGGTCTTATTCAATTAGCAATGCGGTGTCTCCCATTCTACTTACATATCCCTTCAATATAACATTCAGAAATAGCAACGGGTTTCTTAGTTTGCTCTAAAGGAGCTCATAAGGATTTCAAAACTCAAAATTTATTGTATTTTTTTTTAAAGATACTTTCAGGGACGTCATGAAGTCCCCAGAATGGAGACAGTGGTTTATAGATACAGGAAAAATACGCGTAGATGAATCAAGAAGACCCAAGGCAACTCAAAATATCATCACTGAATCATCGGAGATAGCTGGGTCATTCAGGATGCTTGACATAGACTAAAGGTGAAAAAATTGTGATCGTTTTGGATATTGTGATTTAAGTTAAATATATTATGTACATAATATGCATATGATTTTTTTTTCTTCCAACCATAAAAAGCTTTTCGAGGCTGTCTTTCCACGAGCTAAATGTCCAAAAACTTGTTCGAGACGGAGAGACAACAGTCTCACCAGGTGCTGCTATGGATGATTTTATTACCCCTATAACACCAGGTGCTGGTAAGGGGTAATAATATCATCCACCGAATTGCAACCGAAGTGTAAGGAGCATGTTGGACAGCGTTGTATTGTCGTGAATACCTCAATTGACAATAAACAGCGCGTAAGACAACAGCAGGTAAGGTAGAGAGACCAAGAGAAAGGGAGTCAAAAACTATTACTGTACTCGATCTTATGAAATCTTCTCCAACGCCAGTTCCAAATTTCTCAGTAAAGGACCATTCTTGTTAACTTCAATATTCTGATGTATAGAAGTGTCTGAAAACTTCGGTCCTTCAATCATTCAGGATCCTTCACATATTCTCCAGCCATATTCACCCCCTCTCCATAAATTATGAGAATTGTTTGGTTTTTATTACTAGATTCAAACTATAAAATTAGTATCACGATGTTATAAAAAGCAGGAGTGTTAAATATCAACTGTGGAATTTCACACCCATTATTTCGTTTTCCAGTTGTTGACATGTGAATTTATTCATGCAAATATTTATACTTTTACCGACATGCTTCTGATAATACAAGCTTTCCCGACAGACGTTGTCCTGTCTTTACTATGAATATGGTCGTGTTGTTCAGTAAATTAGCAGCATTTTTATATTCATTGTATTTATATTTTGACATATTGTATTGTTTATATTTTGGATTAAATAAAAAATTTATTTATTTATTATATTGATTTCAAATTTGCAATTTATACAAAATACGTTTAAAATATGTTTGAATGTTAAAAAAAATATTTCTCAAAGCTCGAAAGAAATTCTATCAAAAATCTGCGTACCAATGTTTTGAAACACAATGGTTGTCAAGTAAATAAAAATTATGTTGTTATGGAATTTTTCACAGATGGCGTTGTTGTCAGTAAATCCGTTCCTACTAAATAAAATATTAAGTATTATATTAAGTATATTTTATATTATTTGCCATCCATTTTTCGAATTGAAGAAAATTTGTATAAAGTTTAAAGCTACTAAATTTAACATCCATAGCCATTGTTATGCATTATTCTGCTGTATGGATACAAAATATCTTTAGGTACCTTTGAGACGTGGTACTATAGATTTGATTTATTTAAGGAATCTAGATATAGGTAGGAAGTAGTGATGAATCGAATAGCATTTTCACCGGATACCGGATATTCGGCGAACTGAGCAGCCGAATACCGGATATCCGGCGTATGTTTCTGGTTGGTTGGTACATCCATATGGGAACATTGTCGAAAAAACCATCAACCGCATTAGTTAGTCTGGATTAGTGTGGTGTGATATTTTTTTCCTATGATCAGTGCGTTTAGATTTTTAATTTTTACCCTAGGAACCAAGGTTGTACCCAGGATAACATTTGTGCATCAGACAATTGTCAGACCCGCACTCCTGTATGGCTCCGAATGTTGGACAATGTACAAGACCTATAATAGACAATAATTGTCAAATAATTGTCTTAATATCTCTAATTATTAGAGACAGCAGAAATGTGTATACTGAGATGGTCCACTGGTGTGTGAGATAAGATCAAAAGTGCTCACATTCGTGGAAGCCTAGGGGTGACATCAATAGCAAACTAGAGGAAAGGCAGTTGAGATGGTATGGACACATATAACGACGACCACAGGAGCATATCGTACAACAGGCAATACATTTGAATGTTCCACGCTCTGTGACTAGAGGGAGGCCAAAGAATTCCTGGGTGACGCAAAGGCGAGAGCAGATGCAAAGATGTGGGGTGGGGGAAGTAGTGCAGCAGAGGAGAGTGTACAGCCTGAGGACGAGGAGAGCTGACCCTAGCAGTCTTCATAGACGTTAAGCTGGGAGCAAGCCAGGGAGAGAGAGGAGACGAGCAAAGCCGCTTGCTACTTCTATTTAAAGAAATAGGTACCTATTCATTCTCCATAATTTACCCTTATTGCAGTATGTTTGCTTATCGATTTTCTAAGATGTAGATTTATTTTTGATTACAAGGTGTATTTCATAAGTGTTACTTACTAAATAAATCAATTGGTTATCCAAACATACCTTTTTTTACTATCCGGTATCCGGCCGTTGGGTTGCCGGCTGAGAATAGCACCTCTGCTCTTTTTGCTGGTTTTTCGAGCATCCTGTAGGAAGCAGGAAATCGAAAAATCAGATCGGAACCATGAGGTTGACCACCTCACGTTCTTAAACTTCAACCGGTCAGAAAAGGCACAATGAGCCTCGAACGCCTTTAAGCGCAATGGAGAGCTCTTGATGCCTCCCTATGCTCCTGAGTGGGGCTTAGGCCTCCCGCATTGTTGGTTTGGAGGGGATTCGCTTTGGGCTTGATTTGTGTGGGACCGGCTTTTCGGTTTGATTTCATTGATCTAGCTGGTTGGTTTCGTGCGGGTCGAGTTTGCTGCGGATTGGTCTCCTCCGGGCTGGCTTTCGTTGTGCGGGGGCCATAAAGGGAGTATGTATGTATCTATGTATTGTTACATTATTTCCCTGGCTCGGGTAATCCTTGTCTAGGGGTAGATGGGGCATAATCCTTGTGTCGGAGAAATGACTAAGAATGCAGTTTATGGTAAAATAATTAAATTTTATTTACTACTTACATAATATAATTAAGACTAATGCCCAAAACTTACAGCTAAACTTACAATTAAAAACCATTAAAACTAATATTAGAATTATCCGAATCATTTATTCTCACAATCCGCACGGTAACAGTCCATATTATTAATGTCCATTAAAAGCACATAAAAGTCTTTGCGCAACACTAATTTTTTTTTTTTTTATTTATTCTTTTTATTTAATAAATAACAATAGTTCTAAAGTCGAAATCCACGCACACGCACGTGGAGGAGGATAAATCCTCCTCTCTCCTCCACCAAAATGGTTTGGTCGTCACCCCATTGTTTGGCCTTTTTACACCTCCAAAAAAACGAACTTCCTCGTGCCGTAACCCCAAGCGATCTGTCCGACCTGCGCGTCACCGCTGCCCTTGGCCAAGCTTGCTACCCCGCGCATCCCTGTGACCTCAACCCCTATTGATCTTGAGGGTGGCAGGTAGATGCGATATTGGGGCTGCAGTTTTTTTTCAGCACACAAAATTATCGTTACATTCACCTCTCCTGTCCCGTAAAGAAGGTTTGAGAGGCAATGTCTCTTAAAGCTTCTACACTGAGAGAAAAGTAAGGGGGAAAAGCTCGTATTTCTTGAGTTTTTTCTCGTAAGAACTGTTTTTTTTGACTCAGAGTGAAGCATTGGTTTTTTCAATGCTCCGTCATTGAATTTTCATACGAGGTATTTTCCCGTACGGTTTACTGGAAATTAGCAGGTATTGGAGAGGAATTAATCTATGCAATGTCATTGAATTTTTAAATGATAGTTCATTGGAAAAAGCAATGCCGTCATTGATATGTCTAAGTAAGAGACTTTATATTTTCTATTAACGTACGGGAAAAAATCAATGCCGTACGTGGTATAAACCGTTACATCATTGAAAAATCTAAGTAAGGGCCTGTATATTTTCTAGTAGCGTACGAGAAAAAACCAATGACGAACTTGCTACAACCCGTTACTTCATTGATATATCTAAGTAAAGTCCTTTATATTTTCTAGTATAGTACGAGGAAATACCAATGCCGTGCTTGGTACAACCCATTACTTCATTGATATACCTAAGGAAGAGACTTTTTATTTTCTAGTACATTACGAGGAAAAACCAATGCTGTAATTGATTCAACCAGGTAGCAACCCCTTTCTTACCTATTACATCATTGCTATCTAAGCTCTCAATACCTACCTAGATCTAAAAATTCCACACATCCAGGTGATTGAGTTTGTCTTCTTCGTACTTGATACGTTTTCTCCCAGTTGATCAAAGCAAGACACTATAGAGGTATTGATGACTTGATGAAATTTTTGCGTCTCCCTAGATTACATTCAGCTCGTTTTGTGAAGTTTCATCTAAATTATAAACTGATGAGTTGGTGACGCATAGTCTCCTTGAGGAAACTCGCCAAACAGCTGGGAGAATACACCGTCTTCTCAGGCTATCCCTCAGTTGTCTTCCGTAGGTATGGATCACACATGTTTACCTAACATCTACAATGTGTTAATTTCGAAACTTGATCAAACGAATTGTACGAATAAAAAATTAACGATGAAGTTGCGGAAGTTTTTTTGGAATATTCTTCTTTATTAAGACTTCAGTTATAAAAGAAAAAGAAGAAGAATTTCCCAAAAAAAAAATCGCAATTTCATAGATATTTTATTTTGTCTTTTATATTTATTTATTATCCTTATACGGCACTTAATTTTTTATGTCCACACTTGATCAAACGAATTTTTTGAACAAAAAAAATATAGCAATAAATTGATAATATTAATTTTTTTTTAAGTAAAATCACTTGATTTCAATTGAAGGTCTTTAAAATAAAATAGAAAAAAATTTTTTTTTTCCAAAAATAATTTCCAATTTCATTGAAAAAAAAATCTGTTAAGTAGGTATAGGTACCTACTTATTTATAAGAAAATAGGTTGTTAACCTGAAGAGAAAATAAATATGAACACGAAGTTTGAATTAAGGTATCTATTTCAATTTAAAGTGCCAATTGCATTTTCAACGTAAAATGTTTGTCTTTTGTTCGTACAATTCGTTTGATCAATAATTATCCAGATAACACACTGTATAGAGAAATATAACTAGGTACATAGTTTGTAAAATGATTTTTGTATAAACTTTTAAGTAATGAGTAAACAAGTCTTGCATCTACGAGCTCAAGCAAACTAATGGTAGATCTAAGAGGTAGGTCGATTGCGTCTGGTAAAAAAATATCCCTACTACGGACGTACTTGTGAAAACCCCGTACGAACTTGGTTTTAACAGGTGCCGCACGGGAGAAAGTCAAGGGCCTGGATTTTTTCACGTTGTCCTTGCGAAATTCTCGTATTTACTTGTTTCTGTTGAAATTAATTATTGTCATTGGATTTTTCAAGTTTACTAGCTATTTTCCATTACCTACCAGCTCTTACCTAGTATCCTATTATTTGTACTGGCTTTACTCAAAACCAAAGAAATAATGGAATTTACAACAGAAATATATTTGACTTGCATAGGTTTTTGAAATTGTACGGATGTCCAGGAAAAAACTCCATGCTCCATCATTGAAAATACCAATGATGTTGCGTTTTCATATAAACCATCTCCGTAATAGAAAGAAACAATTCCCGTACGGGATATTTTAAATTATTATAAATTGAATCATTGTTTTATTCCAGTTGCATTAGTTTAATCAATGACATACAGCATTAACATTATTTCTATTCTTACTGGAAAAAACGTAAAACAAGTAAACTTGTTTCTTTCTATGAATTACTTGAATAATTCTCTGATCCGAGAATTTCGGAAATTCCATTCTTGGGAATGGAAATAAGCAGATAAGGTGAATTGATTATTTCAATGATAATGGTTTTTTTCATAAAAGTTTATGATTTTTTCTTGTATTCTGCGGTTTTTATAAAACCATTTACTGTACGTGCCTTCATCATGACAAAATTTCTCTCAGTGTAGGATCCAATCCAACACAGGATGAAGCGACCTGGACGCGCAAAGCCCTGTTGAATGCTTACGACGCTTGTCGAAATTCTAGTATCCAGAAACACTCTACAACGATTATCAAGCAGGACATTTTTTATTCTAAAGTTAAATTTTATTTTTTTTCTATTTATTTCACTCGCGGAATACAGGCCATAACTAAGAAATATTCGGGCTATTCTCAGTTTATTAACTTTTTCCACTGCACTTAGTTTGTTATTATCATTATTTAAGCGTTTCTTTTATAAGTATTATTTACTATATTTTCTTAAAACTATTTACTTAACTTATTGTAAAAATTATTCCGTGCTTATACATAACAAAAATAGTTGAAAATTACTTAAAGGTAAAAGGGTGTTGTTTGTTGTTTTGTTTTTTTTTGTTTGTTTACCGCGTCGACATGGACTGCATCAACAGTACATATCTTTTTGTGGAGGAACTCTCGCCACCAGCATGCCTAACATATCCAAACCCCTAATTACAAACGCATTAAATTTAAAAAATGATTATTAAATATCTGCATACTGATTTCATAAACAAAAACTATTGATGTCCATCTTTAAACAAGCCTGGACGCCAAAACTTTGAATACAAATGCTCAGATTAAAATACTTAGAATACTTATATTATTATAAGGTGATGTCCTATACTGGTGTTACATTAACCCAGGTAACTGATAGGACGCCACAATAAAAAAATAAAATTCCCTGTGCAGAGGCAACAGACTCACTAGCTCTAGGCTAGGCTATACGATCCATAAACATGATATCGTTCAATACACACAATTCATCGTTGATTCGAGACTCTCTTCACTAGAGTCAAATCATTTATAGCAATCACATATTGCCAGAAACTTTCACACGACGCTTAATCGCGTCCTGTCACGGAAGTCACAAAAAGAAGTCATCTTTGATCATCTGCCCGTCGCATGATTTTCGTTATTCATACATACCAGAAATCATGAAATTCTACTCATACACACTCACAATCAACACAGTGATCAGCTGTGGGTTCTTCATTCAACTCTCTTTCATACACTGTAACATTCATAAAAATTAAAACTGCATACCCGGACTAAGATCAACAAGACTCGTTTTTTTTCCACATTCCAAAATCTTTCAACATTGCAGAATACTCAAGGCGCCGTTTGGTCCGTAGCCGTAGCGCGCCTAGACGGCAATCCTTCAACGGATTCGCCCGCAATATCATCAGCTCCAAAATCAAAAACATAATAAAGCATCGAAATGACACGATAGCTCGCATCTATAGCTAATCCCAAGACACGCTCCGAATCATACAATATGTACATCAGCTGGGCACGAAAACAAAGCACCATATTTCACACTTCTTAAAACAGCTGATGTTTCAACATTCCAGCCATACTAGACCAGGTCAATAAAAATCGAAAGTAAAAAAAAGATATTCAAACAGTCGTAACACACAAGTGCATACAGACAAAACAAAAGAAAAAAATGTCAATAAAGATTCACCACAACCCTCAAAACAGTTTGGTCCCTTATACCTGGGTCAATGTGTCACTAGGAGCAAGTACAAAACGGGGACTCTGAAACATCTGGCGTCAACCATACTTTCAGAATGACGGTTACCAGAGCGTAGGGCACATAAAAAACTGTGATTCCAGGAATCAATAGAATAGGATGGGGCACGCGTCATTAGGAACTGCAATGGCAGAACATTGCATTATTTAATAAAATTTGAAACTACTAGTAATTATGAATTATTAATACTAATCTATAAAATAAAATAAACTATAAAATAAAAAATATAAAATTGTAAAACTTCTGAATCTATGAAAAATCGTAATTAAAAATTTGCAATACTTTAAATGAAATTAAACTCTCAAAATCTAAATTTAAGCTGTTCAAAAATTTCTTAAATTCTAAAAAGCAAAAAAAATCTTAAGTTTAAAACTGCATCCCCAGTCAAATCTCTAACAAAAGGATCCCGGACGTGAGCTCCCACTTTGTTACATTATTTCCCTGGCTCGGGTAATCCTTGTCTAGGGGTAGATGGGGCATAATCCTTGTGTCGGAGAAATGACTAAGAATGCAGTTTATGGTAAAATAATTAAATTTTATTTACTACTTACATAATATAATTAAGACTAATGCCCAAAACTTACAGCTAAACTTACAATTAAAAACCATTAAAACTAATATTAGAATTATCCGAATCATTTATTCTCACAATCCGCACGGTAACAGTCCATATTATTAATGTCCATTAAAAGCACATAAAAGTCTTTGCGCAACACTAATTTAATAAATAACAATAGTTCTAAAGTCGAAATCCACGCACACGCACGTGGAGGAGGATAAATCCTCCTCTCTCCTCCACCAAAATGGTTTGGTCGTCACCCCATTGTTTGGCCTTTTTACACCTCCAAAAAAACGAACTTCCTCGTGCCGTAACCCCAAGCGATCTGTCCGACCTGCGCGTCACCGCTGCCCTTGGCCAAGCTTGCTACCCCGCGCATCCCTGTGACCTCAACCCCTATTGATCTTGAGGGTGGCAGGTAGATGCGATATTGGGGCTGCAGTTTTTTTTCAGCACACAAAATTATCGTTACAGTATCCGGCCGTTAGGTGCTAGTTATCCGGTATTCGGCCGGATACCTAGTATTTAGGCCGCCAGATCGGCCGGATACCGGATATCCGTTACATCTCTAGTAGGAAGACTCATAGACCACGTGACCTCCGCCATTTCTAACCCTGCTGCCACTGCGGTGTATTTTTGTTAGTACTAAAAGTATTTTTGTGTTTTTTTTAATTGTGTTTTCTCAATTAAATACGAATAATAATATGGTTAATAACTGTGCGGCCCCAAATTGTTCCGACAGGATATACCTACTGGCGGCCATCTTTTTGTTAAGAATTTGACAGCTCCTTATGAGTCTGCCCTGATTTATATCTAGGCACCTTCGATTCATTAGTTTGATCACAAAACAAAAAGCTCTAAAAATGAAAAGTTTCGCACACATTGAAACAAAACGGATAGGCTAAAATATCAGACACCAAGAGCTGCTCATTAGAAAAGTAGTGAAGAAAAGAAGAACAGTCAGGTAAGATAAGCTTATATAGACCAGGTAGGTAATTGAGAGCATTATCTCTGTATCTCTGATAGCATTGACAGGATGAAGAGATTGCTGGAATAGAATGACGTGGAACCTGAGAATAAAGGGCTTGAATTCGCCAAGAAGACCGTAAAGAGATAAACAAATTAGTTTTATACAAAAATTTCCACTATTGCAATATTTCAATCGAATTGTTTCTCGCTCAACACAATTTTTAGGACATTCCGTGATATTAATATCTTCATTTTTTTCTATCTACACTTGACCTATATCACTTGACTTTTCTTGAAACGAAGACCTACTTATCACAATAGTCGCTGATGGCGGGACACATATATTATGTATGTACATTGTACATAGATGTACGTAAGTTATGCCTGTGTCGTTTAGTTCTGCATCTTTCAACCGACGCCTGTGAAAATAATATTATTCTGTGATTTTATTATAATAATATTATCAAATATATTTTCAACTTGGCAACATTGTTAGAATTTCAAATTTAAGTATAGAATTGTGTCGCTAATCGTCGGTTTAAATATAACCCGTGCCAATGGCTGGCATAATCTGACCACTGTGGGAGAATTAGTCTTACAAATCTGAATGTTTTCATTTGATTTCGAATTAAATTTTACTTAAAATTCTTTAAAGCCAGGACGATTATTATGACAGACGGAGTTTTTTACTTACTGCCACATTTTGGTTAGTCTGCCTGTTATTGTGTAACATCAGTAACAGAATACCTACCCGTTTGTACCGGTTTACCAGAGTCGAGTCATCGAGATCTTCTGTCCTGGGTTGTCAATTGAAACAAAACTCTTTTTTAATTTTTAAGTGGTTCCTTGGAGTAGGTTCACGGGGTCTAGATCTTTAGCCTCTAGATTTTCAGGATTATCTGACTAACCATAGTCAAATGTCCAATGACATAAAGGAGGAATCGTTGTAAAGCGGTTTTGTACAAATGTGCAGCATCCTTTGCTAACACCATATCTTGGAGAAAACTAACCACATTTTCAAACCCTTACTTGCTCATGGTGTTTCCCAATTAGTTTTTACTTCCCCACTAATGCCAGACGTTTCAAGAAGTCCAGTATTAGAAGGGAATCCAAGGTGGCGAAGTCCCCCTCTATCCTGTGTTTACTAAAACTTCTTTCTCTCGCATAAACTGCTGCATCGCAGCCTGTAAGGAGGTGAGGTGTTTCTACCCATTCTCCGTATAATCTACAGGTTCCATCATCTTCGAGTCCCAGCTTCTTCAGGTGTTCCCCTGAGTTTATTTTATTATTACGAAATTTGACCGATTACACAACTAAGTATTCACATTGTAACGGGCGTTTTTCTGCGTGGATTATAAATCAAATTACGCGCGCTCTAGTCGCAAAGAGGTTAGTTCATTCTATCGGCGTTTGGGGGCGTTAGTGGTGACGTGTTAGCCGAAGCGATGTAGGTACTCAGAAATTAAGGATTTGCGGTCACGCACGGATTATAAAATGTTCGACAGGGTTAATCAGCCGGACATTTCTGCGTTGAATTTGTGAAGGGAGAGAATTCCCTGTGTGTTTTCTGATATTAAGCAGAACGATGTAATTGTGTGCTAAGTCTGTGTGTCGAAATTTAGTGAACCAAATCGTTACCCGCCGTAAATAGAAGGTGAGAAATTTTCGTCTAATTTAGTAAATCCATCAATTGTAATGTTCATGTGGGTATTTCGCAAAGATTCTAATTTGCAACGCATTTTTTAATCATTTCAGAAGTGCGGGTTCTAACCTTCCGGTTTAAAAACTAATACATTCTGTGAGACGCTGCCGTGATTTTGAGGGTCATTCATACGAATTCTACACAAAACGTTGAGGCATCTGTATCGTATTCTTTTGGGACGAGATTTATTATACTGAGACGCTTATTTTGCCGAGACGGATCGACCGAGGAGGTATCTATCTGTGAGGGCCTAGCCATTTGAGGGAACTACATATCCTTTAGGCATTCGACGGTGGAAGCTTTCGTCGAACTATATCTATGCGAGTTAAGTAATAAACATCCAATTTATCTTGTCGTGTACAATCGTCGTAGATCATCCTTTTTTTTATTCGTCCATGGGGAACAAACTAGCTGACCTTGAACCCCGACCTTACTTCATCCACTGACCTGTCTCCGTATTGTTCTCATCTTGAGTAAAAATTTATGTTGCATGTTCTCTAATATAAATTATTTGGATTAAATTTTGATTTGATAATGAATTAAGTCAATTCGAAATTCGTATTGTCTGCTATAGAGTTTCCGTTCAGAATTATAAACGTATAGATTACTAATTTGTAAAGTTGTACCAATCTTGCTTACTTAGATGTTACGATTTGTTAGATAAAATTTAATGTGATTAGATGATTTATTGAATTAATATTATAAATTTTGCGAAAACCTTGAAGTGTGGTATTCTTTATCAAATGCTTATATTGAAATTTGATTTTGTTTCTAGTCGCTAAAGGGCGATGAATGGAATTGTGAATTTTTCGAAGAAATAATTTTTTGTTTCAATAAACGATTTTTTGTGTAAATTTTAAATAATTTTTTTATTTTTAGTATTTTATAGTATTTTTCCCTGCTTGATGAGAGGACCTCGTTATTAAGGATCCACTACCTGATGTTACTGAGCTTAACTGGGCTGAAATATTTTTTGTGTTGGATAAGACCAACTGATACACCTTCCAAAGGTCGTGACCACAGAGGATCGTTTGCCTTGTAGTCGAAGACTCCCGGCAGACTTTCTTCGGTGTGCGGGCTCTTCTCAGTCTATCCAGACTCAGGAGAATCCGTCACAACATGTATAGATATTCGAAATGCATCACATTTATTTATATAAATTACCACTGGGTAATATTGACGACAAGGAACTTTCTTTCATAGAAAAAATATAAAACAACAAACTATTGTTAGACCAATTATGATTTATGAGTGAACTTAGATCGCATATAGATTAAGATTCAACATTATTAAATTTTGTTCGATACTGTTTTCTGAAAGATTTTTAGGTGATAAATACAAATGATTGCTTATATAAACAAGGAAATTCTACGGAGTCTAATATTATTATGATGTAGACCCAATAAACAGACGTGGATATTTAATTATATCAACATATCATTTGATTAACAAACATTTTCAATAAACATATCATACATTTATTTACAAACATTGGGCCAAGGTGAAATATTTTTCTTAAATTTTTCCAGTGCACGCAGTCTCATTCAATTGGAGAATAACGTGGAGTTTCTGAAAGATATGCACGTTTAAAAAATAAGAAGATTACATTTTTCTTAATCGTATGACGAATTGAATTTTAATTTCGCGATTTTCTTAATGAAAATAATTTGTCGTGGATTCTTTATTAGCAATAAGATACAAAATCAGCCATCAATCAAACGAGAACTGGCAACCAATACAGACAGGAACTTGACTTAATTAATCAGATATGATGCTCACGAATATTTAACAGAGACGAATTCAAATAATTAATCAAGATTTAATTTAAAAAAAAAACTCTTAGTTGACTTCTTTAAAGAAAATGATATTCATGAGGGCGCTTTTCCGTGCAACAGGTTTGGGATTTTTTGTAATTATTGACGCTGTTATTTTTAACATGCGATTTCCAATACCTCATATACATAATTACCTTACAATTTATTTGAGACTAGATGACCCGCCCGTCAACCCGCCCGTTTTGACTTATTACATGAATAAAATGTAATTTACGACATAATAACATAATTAAATAAATTTAATTATGTTTTTATGTCGTAAATCGTAAGCTAAAGCTTATAATTTATTGTATTGTGTAATATTTCTCGTTGATCGGATGTCGAATAAAGTTCGACGGGTCATAAGTTTGTAATCAAAATAATTCTTTTATAATTAATTGCTTTACTTTTAAAAAAATCCAAGTGATGGCGGTGAAGTAGGAAATAAGTCACATATGAAGCCTGTTACCTTATGGTATATATTGTTGAAAGAATAGGTATACCTCATTTACACCAAATTTTACTGAATAATTATTTATTTTTATTTTATTTATTACAGTAAAAATAAACATCACTCATCATAACAGCTTTCGCCTTTGCGATGAGTGATGACAAAACAAACAACAAAATAAAACAAAAATCATATCATAAATAGATAAAAACTAGAAAACAATAAATAATTACCTATTAATAGTAATAAATTTATATAATTAACAATATAAATATACACACATAAAATAACAAATATAAAAATGCATTGAGGCATCATAAAATAAAAACAATTTCGCCAAAACAAAATTACATTTTTACATGGTTGCAACACCGCGTCCGATAGAACGCACTGTGTAGTGTGTAAGTAGTGAGTGTGCATCGCAGTACCAAACATAAACCATCGATACATCGACGATCCACGCCCGGCACCGCGATACAAGTCAGTGCGTATTATACGAATTAAGTCATGATAAAAAACAATCTTAGCCAAATGAAAAAAAAAATATATAGGTACATAAAGTTTTTTTTTTTGCATTTGTAAAATTTACTTGCATTAAAATTAAATAGACAACAAATCAATAAATAAAATCAACAACTCAACTTCACGCACGGCTACATGCAATAGAGTACTAATTTAATAAAAGTTGAATCATTTGGGTAAATTGATTATAACCTACATGAAATATATCGATATGTTCAGACAAATAATTAAGGATTTGGATGGATCTAGCGACTGGAGAATTAGCAAGTATGTTGGTTCTGCTTCGAGGGGGGTAGAAAAGAATATGATGTCGAGATCTAGTATAGGAGTCTGGAATGTAAAATTTCAATTCTTGTAGAATATCAGGGTTGTGAATTATTCCGTGTAACAATTTAAAAAAGTGTCTACATAAATATTCGTCCCTTCGTTTCTGCAATGTAGACATTCCCAAACATCCCAATACAAAAAGTGATGGAAATAGATATGGATAATACCCGTATGTAACTCTATAAAGATGTCTAGCGAATCTCTTTTGGATCTTTTCAATCATTTGTATATATGAAGCTTCATACGGTGCCCATATTATAGACGCGGATTCCAAAATAGACCGTACAAGGGACTCGTAGAGCAACACCAGAGTATTCGGACTTTTAAAATGCATAGTATTGCGGAGTACGAAACCCAACATTTTATAAGCCTTCGCTGAAGTCACACATATATGTTCTTTAAATGTCAAATCGGTTTTAAATATTACTCCCAAATCTTTGGTTTCAGTCAGTCGAGATAATTTTGTGTCCTCCATATTATATTCTGCTAACAAAGGGCTGCGTGCTCTAGAAAAGGACATAACATGACACTTTGGAGGACTAAAAAATAATTTATTCTTACGTGACCAAATCAACAAAGAATCAATATCCTCTTGCAACGCTGCTACATCGTCCTGACACCCTATTTCTCTGAAAAGTTTGAGATCATCCGCATACAATAAATATTTGGAATGTTTGATGTTAATTCCAATGTCATTAATGAATAATGTAAACAACAGAGGGCCCAGATTAGAGCCTTGCGGTACTCCAGAATACGTATAGTACATTTTTGAACTACAGTTATGAATTGAGACATACTGCTGCCTATTACACAAATAACTAGCCATATATTCTATAAGATAATTCGACAGTCCGTAATCATTTAATTTAGTTATTAATATATCATGATCCACTTTGTCAAAGGCCTTTTCGAAATCTGTATAGACAGCATCAACTTGCATTCGATTGTCCATGTTTTGCGTTACATACGTACTAAAACATAATAAATTTGTAACCGTAGATCTTGTAGGCCTAAAACCATGTTGCTCATTTGCAATAAGATGATTCATACTATTCCATATTCGTTTATGAATGATAATTTCCAACAATTTTGCTGGAGCGGACAAAATAGCAACCGGCCTATAATTTTTAACATCGGATTTATCACCCTTTTTGTGAATGGGACTGACTTTGCTAACTTTCCACATTTTGGGAAATACTTTTGATTCAATCGACAAATTGAATATAAAAAGTAAAATCGTTTTAAGTTCTTCACTCGCTTCTTTGATTATATACGCAGGTATTGAATCAGGGCCCGACGAACGTTTTGGCTTTAGTTTAGAGAAACTGTAATTGATTTCATCAAGTGTTATGTTAGGAATACTACTATCTGCTACCATATTGGAGGGTCGAATGTGGTGGAAAACGGGTTTCAATTGAGGTGGAGTGGGATTGTATACAGATGAAAAATATTCTGAAAAGATATCAGATATTTGTTGGGATTCTGAACATAAGGTATCATTATATATCATATCGCGCGGTAATCTGGAATCACCCTTCTTACTTGCTATAAAATTCCAAAAAAGTTTAGGATTCTCGCATATTTGTGCTTCTGCACGACTGATATGTCGCTCATAGCACTTGCGTAAATCCCCCTTTATTGATCTGCGCAAGTCGCAAAATTTTGCATATGCTAAATTTGATCCCGTTTGTTTCCACAATTTATGAATAAAATGTTTTTTCTTAATATTCCGTATCAATTGAATGGAAAACCACTCTGGATAACCATCACGAACATTAATGTCTATATTTTTACAACACTCATCAAACATGCGGTACAGTTTATCATAAAAGCAATCTACAGCCTCGTCAACATTAGAACATTCATATAAATCATTCCAAGGATCATTTGTGATCATATTTTTGACTAATGAAATGTTTTCGTTTTTGAAATTCCACCTTGAATTATTCATTGTTTTACCTGCAGAATCACAATAAAATTTTCGTGATGATAGTGACATAGATATCTCTAAAGAAGGATGGTGAAGATCCTCAGTAACCAAAGGTTGATCATGTTTTTTAACAATTAAGCAGTCGGGGTTCAGATTCGTATAAATTAAATCTAAAATTCTGTTATAATAATTTTGAACATTGTTCAATTGTGAAAAACCAAATAGTTTTACGAAAAAGTTATGTTCGTCCTTTGGATAATTATTAGATGGTAAATTAAAATCACCAAATATGACTATTTGTTTTTCTCTGATGTTTCTGTTTGCCATCTCTAAATTTCTATAAAAGTTACAGAATGTTTCCTCATCAGAATTCGGTGGAAAATATACTACACAAACTAATAATATTGTATGTCTAAAAGTAAGTTTGACCCACAGATTTTCACCGTCAGTTTCCAAACTCTCCATTCGCTGTGCAGCACGTAGATGTTTGCTTTGAATCGCCAGGGCCACGCCACCTCCTCTGGACATGCGATCCTTACAAAATACCGTGTATCTGCCATCAAATACTTCCGCATCCATGACACCATCCGTAAGCCAAGTTTCAGTGAGAGCCAAAATATGTATGTCTTGAGATAAAAGATTACAAATAAATTCATGGGTCTTCGTGTTCAGTCCTCGTACGTTTGAATACACACAGTTGAGAGAAATTCTATTGTTCAGGTTGTGTAATGGTGGCGGTTTGAGGTCGTCTCCGAAAAGTCCATTCATTGATTCTCGTGTTAAGAGGCCATCTTCCAGGTTCCATCCATGTGTTAAACTCAGATGCTGGTAGCGAGATCTTAAATGAAGCATGGTGTCCCTTGGTAATAATTTTTTCCACCTCAACATTAACGTCAGGCTCTTTTTTCTTCATATCAACATAATAATTAAGAAAAATTGGTTTAAATTGGTAAATTCTTTCGATGTATCTATACAATAGGCAAACATACATCACATGTTATGTACTTCCTACTACACCGCCATCTATTGAATTTTTTAAAAAGTAAAGCAATTATAGAGGAATTGTTTTGATTTCAAGCTTATATCTCATCGAACGTCATCCTTCACCCGAATCAACGTAACTATAACATAATTCAATAAATTATTAGCTAAAATTAATTAAATTTTTACATCGTAAATCGCATTTTATCTACAAAATAATTCAGACATGTTTTTTTATTTGCTTTTTACCGTATGTCATAGCATCACGCCTAAACGGCTGAACCGATTTCACTAATTCTTTTTTTGCCGTGTTGGCTTTTATCAGGAGAAGGTTCTTATGAAAGAAAAAATTAAGAAAGTTGCGTGGAAAATCTACATAATAATTCAGAAATGTTTTTTTATTTGCTTTTTACCGTATGTCATCGCATCACGCCTAAACGGCTGAACCGATTTCACTAATTCTTTTTTTGTCGTGTTGGCTTTTATCAGGAGAAGGTTCTTATGAAAGAAAAAATTAAGAAAGTTGCGTGGTAAATTGGGAAATTAAATAAAACTCGCATTAGCCACTACTTCTCTATCTACATAATAATTCAGAAATGTTTTTTTATTTGCTTTTTACCGTATGTCATAGCATCACGCTCAAAATACAAATGCTACGTCAGATATGAATCTGCACAGAGCCGTGCAAAATGCCGGAGAAGGTTCTTTAATACAATTTGTTGCATTAACTTTAATATATTTAGAGCTATTTTAAAAACTCTATTTTTTAGGATCTTCATAGAAAATTTTAATAAACATTAAAAGTGTCATTCTTCTCTCTTTTTATGTATTGTGAAAGTTTCATTCCTCTTTTTCTGTGGTTATGTCAGTTATAGAGGTCTGCAAAGCAATGGGAAGCTAGACTAGAACCTGTTTAATTACCTACCGATCAAGCCTGACAATCGGAATCAAAAACGTAAAGCAAGACGGGTATAAGCTAGTATGTTAATATTTGGTTCTCTGTTGTCTCGGGAGCGAAAGAAAAGGCATGAATAAATCTTTTGCGCTCAACCGTTTTCAGTTCAGGATCTTTATCTCCTTGACCTTGAATAATATTTCTTCGCCTAGGTTTGGCGGTAAATATTTTATTATTATCTTCGATGTTCGGGGGATGATTTATAGTTTTGTTACTTCTGAGAACTTCGCTAAACATCCTTGATGAAGTAGATGGTTCATTTGTATCATCCATATGAGGGATATTATTACGAGCCTTTTGAAAAAGTTCGGTTGGAAGCTTTTTGGTTGCGTTATCCTGACTATTATCGTTGGATCTTCCTGCATTCTGGCCATTTCTGAGTTCCAATATTGTCATTTTCAACTGAAGGTTTTCTGCTTGCAATGCAGAAATAACCACGGCAGCATGACCAATATTCGATAAGAGACTCGTTGTAGCATTGTTGACTTGGCCTCTTATTTCGTTATTCATTCTCGTTTTATCAGCGACAAGTATTGCATTTACTATATCAATGTCCCTCTTGGCATTCTCAATATAATCATGAGGTGATTCGCTGTTGATGAAACATAATGCAGATGGTTCCGATGACATGATACCATCCATTCTCGATGTTCGATGTAAGTATCAGCACCTCTATTTGGCGGGGTTTTTGTATGTGGTATGTAAGTAGCAAGTTCGCACCTGAAGAATAATTGATGGTGACAATAATATTGTTTGAATTCTTGCCTTAAAATATTCTGTATAACAGCTGATATTCTTCCACACAAATATGCACAAATGAAGCGCGATATTTAAATTTATACTTTAACACTACTTTTGATTCGTGATATACTTTTATTAAATAACTACGATTTTTTTTAGATGAGCAGCAAAAAACGACGATGTTTTATAAACAACAGTGTTGCCATCATGGTAAGATTAAGATTATTTATACCATTATATATACCATTATATATATATATATATATACCATTATGGTAAGATTAAGCGCAACAGCTATTATAACAACATATATTATATATACCATTATGGTAAGATTAAGCGCAACAGCTTAACCGCCAAATACTTACGATAATATAAATTTATTTATTTATTCCCAAAAAATACAATCAAAAAAACCTAGGCATTTTACAATGTGCGTGTATACATACATATATACACACACATATACAGACATACATATACACATAATTTGTATAAAGGGTTTATTACCTCACTAGACGAGAGTCTGTGCTGAGGCAATACTACTTAATGTAAAAAGAAAAAGAAACCATGCACCCATCAACCATATATGAAGTTTTAGATAAATAAAATTAATAAAAATAAAAGGAAACAGAATAGGTACATTAATTAAATTTTGAAAAAGGAATAATAATATTGTCATGTTTTTAATGTTATATTGTCATAATTTTGACGTTTATAAAAAGCTTCGCGTTGACAACCTTAGACAATAGAAGTGCTAAGGTGAGACCATAGCCATCTTCTGTGGGATGCAAAAAAACGAACGATCGTGTTTTTTAAATCCTATTTTTATATTTCGTGTTCAGAATGAAATACAAATAAACAAACACCTACTTTTTAATGATCTTTCGGATTATTTTAATATATTCGAAATTATATCAACAAGTTTGGAAAAGACATAATATATTTGTGAATAGCTAGTTACCCGTGGCTTCGCTCACGTGCTTTTTGGTTTCTCTTCCTAAACTGGCGGAACGCTGACACCTACATTCACTGTGTATCAGCATTTTCTAATTCGTCAAAGAAGATAACTCTTGTATGTATCGTGAGTAAACTAACGAAGAGGCGGTTCGTTGATATATCTGCATAATGTGCACTGTGCTCCCTGCTAATAATACATTATTAATTCGTCTTATTTAAACTAATAAATTAAAATCATCATTAAAATATTTCGGAAACAGCATCCATATTTTATTTTATTCGTATCCCAGGTGGGAACAAATAGGCGAGAAAATATACCTCGCCTATGAAATATTACTACAGTACTGCGAGTTAACATTTGAACGTGCCCAAGAATTCGGTTGATTTTGTATGAAAATTTCTAAAACGGCGTAAACGGTGGAGTTTGTTAAAAGAAAACAATCACGAAACATAACCAGGGAAGAGGGGCGCCTTTTGGGAAAATCACGTGCATTTATTCTTTTTTTTTCAATGTAGGTACCATCAATATAGGCAAACTTATAGCACACCAATAACAGCCGTATGTATATTACCTACAGTTTGGGAAAAGTCGTACCTATTCATAAAAATAATTTAATGACGTCATTGGTAGGTAGGTAACTACCTACCCAGCCAACTCCCGATTACACAACAGAACAGTGTCCTTGTTGGCTTTCACGGCCATGAGGCGTGCTCGTGTTGCTATAAAAATAACACCGAGGTACGTATGTAGGTACCTACATAAGGATAAAGAAATACTGGTGATCAATTAATACAGTTAGGTACTTAAACCTAGTTCACAGTAGCGTAGTTTACGTTGGTTGAGTGTTTTAGTCGAGTGACGAATAATTTAGTAGGGGAGAGTGTGGAGGTATGGGACGCAGGAGGTATGGGACAGTACTCGTATTATTCATATTTGGCGCAGTTATATATTCATATACTTGTCAAAAGATGTATATAGGGGTACGTTTAGTAAAAAATCATTGACGACATAAAAAGTAATAGTATACCTATTACAACCCATCCTTTTGGGGGAAAGTAAACCAAAGGTAAGATTTTTTTTTATGTTTTATTGCTAAACCTGCGATAATTATTCGTCATATTAACGCATTGTTTTAACATAACTTAAAACTTATTGTTTTAAATTATGTCATTTACCATTTTATTGTTCATGGTGGAGGTTTCGGACAGTTCATTGAGTGAGGTATCGGACATACCCCATTAGATATTTTTTATCAAATCAATGAAATATTTAAGCTGTAATGTATTTTTTGTAGATGCCGAGATTAAGGATAAAAAAAATATAAATTGAATAAGGAATGATTATACAAAAATTCGCCAGTCTGTTCAATTACAAAATAATGAAGTACTGGTATTGCCATCACCTCAAAAACATGGCAGTGCAAAAAGAATGCAAGAAGTTTTTGCATTCGAAATAAAATTTGATCGTTTTAGCGAAATTAATTAAATAAGTTACAATTTTATTTTCATGTCCCATTCCTCCCATATAGGTGTCCCATTCCTCCGCACTGTGTGGAGGAATGGGACAAAATCAGGGTTTTATAATATTTTGAATAACTCATATGCTCAACCGTATAATTTTAAGTATATGTCATAGCTAATAGCATACATTCAGCAACCTAGTATTTTTTTTTAAATAAATTGCTTTTTATTTTTCCAAAATTCAATTTTTAATAAATTTGTCCCCTACTAAGGGTTGTGTGATCAATAAAAAATTGCCGAATAGATTAGCTGGCAGAAGAGTTGTCACCTGATAGGAAATTGCGACGTGCGTCCGGGAGTGCGGGCGAAACTTAAAATGTCCGGGTCATGACTTTTCCCAATGACCTTTTTTTAGTTTAATTGTACCTTTCAGGCCACAAAATTTTTGGAACGACCTTTTTTAGCGCACATTCACCTTTCCGGATACCAAATTTTTGGATTAACATTTTTTAAGTTTGTGTTCGGGTCAAACATTATACAAGGGTAGCAACATTGGCCGGTAGCTTAGTCGGGTCAATATTTTTTTTAATGAACTGTTGAATAGAGTGTGAAAGATTTTTGGTCAAGCAGCGTGTAATTTACTAATTTAGCTACTGAAGTACCGCTACTCGACCAAGTGTTAACCAAGCTTTAGTAAATTCTTTAGGAAAATTAATTTCTTTCGCACTACATTGACGAAATCTACGGAGGTTGCTAGTGGTTTCAAAACAATTATTTACGATCTATCCAAAAATCATGTGAGTATTTTGTAGATGATTTTAAAATGTCATATTTATCAAATTGGTTACATTTTATTTTCATATTCAAAATAATCTACTTTTTTCAACATATACTTACCTACTATTCATGGATTACGCAATAAATTCAAACCAAGATTACCTAAGTATATAGTTTTTTTTTTAATAATAATCTAGTTTTTGTCAAAGGTTTTTGTACGAAATGTCTTTCTTTTTTTGACTAAATGGCTTCAAATATATTGACAGATCAAGACATAAAGAATTGTAGTATTTGTAGTACAATCCAGATTCTTACCTTGTACCTACTTACCGTAAAAAATAATTTTTTGATGCAGTTATATCAAAAAAAATATTTGTACACACCTAAGGGAATGCCGCATAATAAAAAAAATACTTTCAGCAGCTATTTTGAAACCTTTACGTTCCTATATTATATTATTATGTACGTATGTAAAAAGTCTCTTTAAAAATCTTCTTTAAAAATCTCAAAATCTTTAAGTTATTTTTAATTTAATTTATTTTAATTTGCGTGAGAATGGAAACTGTTAAATAACTCATACTTATAATCCCTATTTTTTATATTTGTTTTTGACAGGATATTTTCAACGTATTTTTAATTTCACAAAAATAATCTTTAATTTTGGAAACCAATGTTCTGGGCATTACAATAAGGTACATGCAGTATGTATATACCTAGCCGCACGTGTAACTTCATCGTGCCGCGTTTCAAGGTTAGGATCTCAATAGTATTATTTTGTTTGTTGCAAAAATCTTTATCATACCATAACACTGCTTAAAATAAATATTTGACAAAACAATGAAACCGGTCGATTTTTATTTTAGTAAGAAGCTATACATTAATTTACAGCTTTCTCACTTAATTTATCTAAGAGATAATATGGTTTTTCGAAAAAAACTACCACGCACCTAATCGGAATAATAAAATTTGACTCTATCTGCAGTTGAAATTTCGATAAAACCAGTTTTAAACGTTTCGGCTTTTTTCGATATTTTTATAAAATTCTGAAATAGGTATAGGCACCGAAACTCGTAAATTTGTCATAAAAAATGTTTTACTTTATAAAAAATGTTACATGTAAAAATGAGATCCAACTGTCGATGGCCTGAGTCGATATGTTTATTGTATGAAACGATGTCGTCAATAAATTAAATTTTTACAAAAATTGTTAAGAAAAGTTTGAGATGTAATGCTATAATGTATATATTTTTTATAGAAAAATCAATTATCTAGTTGGAGGGTTTCGGCGTTTATCGATATGTTTATAAAATTCTGAAATATATGCACTGAAACTCGTAAATTTGTCATAAAAAAAAATATTTTTCTTTATAAAAAAAATTTGAGAAATCCTGGAACTTTTTCATTAAATTATATTTTAGATATTGTATTTTTCTATATACATACTCATTTTTAGGGTTCTAGATTTTATGGTTTTCGAGATATATGAAAAAATTAAATAAAAATTCAAAGGTTGATTACCCCTGACTGAAAAAAAATTCAAAATTCTGAGTATACAAATTTTGTAGGCTTAAAGTACACAATATTTTCTGAAGTTTTAGGATCTGTGCATCAAGCGAATCAAAAGTTATAGAGGGGACGGACACACACACACACGTTGGAAAAGTGCCCCTCACCCCCTCCCCTCTAATTAATGATATCTTTTGAAAACAAAATAGTATAATTTGACTCTTTTTGTAGAAATCATTTTTTTTTTAAATTTCGATAAAACCAGTTTTAAACTTTTTAGGAGCCACTTAAAAATCATCCCTTTTTATATGTGCCCTTTTTCGTCCCTTTTAGTGAAAATTTGGAAAAACTGTCCAAGAAAACTACTACTTATTTCTATAGGAGAATTCATATGCCAAATCTCAAGTTCGTACCATGTCTAGTTCCCGAGATATTCACATACTTTGAAAAACATTCAACCCTATTTTTCACCCCCTTAGGGGTGGAATTTCCAAAAATCCTTTCTTAGTGGAAGGTTTTGTATTGAAACCTACCTGATTTCCAAATTTCATTTCTCTACGATTAGCCGTTTGGGCTGTGCGTTGATGAGTGAGTATGTCAGTCAGTCAGTCAGGTACTTTCCTTTATTATTATAGATTATGGCAGGAACACCCCACTTAGGGGTGTTGATAGCTACGCGCCATGAATAGCGCATCCCTTCTGTCAAAAAAGAAAATAACAATAAAAATATACATTACGAGTTAAAACTCACACGAACTGGTAAGTAATATTACATGGGATAATTGTGGTTTATTATATAAATTGTGTTTTCAAAACTAATGTTTTATTATCATTATTTAGAGAATTTAAGTGTTTACCAATTATGACAAATCAAGGATATTTAGTACTGCAAATGATGAATTTGTGAAATGGAAAAAGGGTAATACGCCAATTGCACCTCTCCTAAAGATTTAAAGGTAATTTTATATTATATGATTTACTGAATGTTGACATCAACCAATATTTGAAGCATCAACCAATCAAATTTAAAAGTTGCCTATTTTCACGTACAATATTTTCTTGCAAGGAGTGACATTTTATTTTTAACTTAATGTTGCATAATAGTATTTTAAAGACTCCTTAGCATCTTTCACTGTATCAGGATGCCCTTTTATTTTCAATAATCCTTTCGTATCATATATTTTTTATTTGCTTTTTTGCCAACACATTTTGAAAATCTATGTAACACCAACTTTCATTTTTGAATAGGTGATTAATATTAACACTTCACTATCAACCACGCACAAAATTGCCACGTATTGAAACATAACTTTGAGATTCTAGAATTAGGTAATCCACCACATTTTTCATAATATTGATGTTTTGTTATTATTTCCAGATACTAATAAGTAGTAGGAGAGACTCAATTTGGATTTCGCAACGGATTCGGTACCAGAGAGGCACTTTTTTCCATTCAAATGTTGACTCAAAAATGCCTTGACCAACAGAAAGACGTTTACATGTGTTTTATCGATTATGAAAAGGCATTCGATAATGTAAAACACGACAAATTGTTGGACCTTCTCTACAAAATAGGGCTAGATGGAAAAGATATCAGAATTATACATAGCCTATACTGGAACCAGATTGCGCACGTCCGTTTAAATAATTTTAAAACCGACAATATAAAAATCCTTAAAGGTGTAAGGCAAGGATGCATACTTTCGCCAATGCTATTTAACCTGTACTCAGAGTTCATTTTCAGAGAGGCCTTGGAAGACGTTGAAATTGGAGTAAAGATAAACGGTAAAGTTATCAACAATATAAGGTATGCGGATGACACTGTCATTATGGCCGATACTGCCGATCATCTGCAGCTGTTGGTCAACATGGAGGGAGTTTGGGCTTAAAATGAATGGCCTCAAAACCAAAACGATGTTAGCCAGCAAACGGAGGGACATAAACGTTCATCTCAACATAGATGGATGCAGAATTGAGCAAGTGACTCGTTTTAAATACCTAGGATGCTGGCTTAACAGTGAGTGGGATCCAGACTCGGAGGTCAGGACCCGGATTGAGATGGCGAGATCAACCTTCTACAAAATGCAGAAGCTTTTGTGTAATCGAGACCTGAGCTTATACACAAGGTGGAGGACTGTTAAAGCTTATGTTCTGCGAGTGCTGCTGTATGGAGTGGAGGGTTGGACCCTCAAAGTCTCAACCATGAATAAAATTGAAGCATTCGAACTCTGGCTCTACCGAAGAATGCTCCGCATCTCTTGGAGAGATCGAGTAACAAACGAGGAGGTCTTGAGCGCAATGAATAGGGAGAGAGAGCTGCTGACCACTGTCAAAAGACGAAAAGCCGCATACTTTGGCCATATCTTTCGCAACGACAAATATGCTCTCCTTCAACTGATTGTGGAAGGGAAGATAGAGGACAGGCGAGGTATGGGCCGTAAAAGAGCCTCTTGGCTTAAGAATCTACGACAGTGGTTTGGTGTGCATGAGGCTGCAGAATTGGAGAGACTTGCCCAGGACCGTGAGACTTATTCACAGATGGTCGCCAACCTCCGATAGGAGTGGCACTAAAAGAAGAAGAAGAATAAGTAGTATCCCATGTATCCCCAATGAGATTCGCACGAAAATTTAAACCCAAAAACTGTCTAAAAATACCTGATCCTGCTATCTCTCTCTAATATGTCACCTGATAACGGATAACAATAGTTTAATCTCATCGTCTCTTTTACTTGAATGTATTTTTTATTATCTCTCTCTTTTAAACTTACCGATTGTATGAAACAGGGTTGTCATTTTTTACTATATTTTAGTACCTATATTATATTTTTAACTTTTGCACTATATTAATGTTCCCGAAAATGTTTTTTTTAAATTATGTCAGAAATTAAACAGGATGTATTACAATTATTACTTATTATTCATAATATTGAAGTAAAAAAATGGTGATGTACTGTAAACACGGTGAGTTAAATCAAACATGGTACTAAATTTTTTTATCACAGTTTATAGAGTCATATTTTTCATAATGTTTTATTATTTCTAACTTTTAACGAAACTTTTTCAAAACCACCTCTTTGGGGTATCAAAAATTGAATTCGAGCCGCTGTTATCCTTGAAAGACTCTTCCACCTTCACCTGCGATGGACATGTATATTCTTAATCACCATTTTATTCATAAGAACTTAGTTCCCTTCTCTACCACATTTGGAAACCTTTTTGAATAAATAATATAAACATCTAAAACAGCACCTTCCAAACGGAAGACCAGTGATATTAGTCGGCGGCTTTCGTACGTACAGTATATTGAAGATCGTAGTTTCGAATCCCAGTGCCACCCATTCAACACTTTATGTGAAAGATGTCGAAAGTGTATTTGTGTTCACTTTGAGTGAAACCAGATTTATTTCTTTTAAAAATATATTTTAAATAAATTTGAGACAGTCCTAAAACCATCATAGTAAGGACAATACTTTAACTTAAGGACCACCTAACATAATACAATAGAAGAGTCTTGTGCGCGCCTTTCATCTCGATTAACAATAAACTCACCACCCATCCATTAGAAAAGCATGAATACCAATGCAAGAACTTATTCTTGCACCTTAGAAATTAAATGCGCCTTTATATTTATGTTCTTTATTTTAAAGTCGTTATGACTTGTTAAGTCTAGACAAGATGGTAGCGGAAAGAATAAATATTTTTTAAATAATATTTCATATTTTAATTTAGTAATTAATATACTTGTACTTAATTATGATAAGTTACTCCAATGCTTTTATTAGCATTTTTAAACCTATAACAGCAACCTTTTACTACTAAAAACATCATTTTTACCTCATTTTCAACGCAAAAATACAATGAAAGACAGACAAGCGACACTCACAGAGGTTGGTCAACGACTGATGTTCTGTGTTGACTCATGTTCACATGTTGTGATTTGGACTCATGTTTTTGTGTGCAGATTTTTGAGTCCAATTGCTCCTCTATATTTTTAACATATCACTGGATTGACTGAACATTTGACTGCAAATTTTACACTCGTATGAGTCGTATGTCTTTAGACTCCGCTATGCAGCAGCATGCGTGTCTTTAAAATATCAGATCGAGTGAACTTTTTAATGCAAATTTTACACTCGTATGGCTTTTCTCCGCTATGCAGTTACATGTGTCACTGTTTCATTAAAGCACCAAAATTTATTGAAAATTTTACTGCAAATATTACACTAGTTTAGCTTTTCTCGTATACGTCTTTAAAGCACTAGATTGAGTGAACGTTTTACTTCAAATTTTACACTCGTATGGCTTATCTCCGCTATGCAGCCGCATGTGTGTCTGAAAATTACCAAATTGAGTGAACTTTTTACTGCAAATTTCACACTCGTATAGCTTTTCTCCGCTATGCAGTTACATATTATGTCACTGTTTCATTAAAGCACCAGAATTTATTGAAAATTTTACTGCAAATATTACACTAGTTTAGCTTTTCTCGTGTATGTCTTTAGAACACTAGATTGAGTGAACGTTTTACTGCAAATTTTACATTCGCATGGATTTTCTCCGCTATGCAGCCGCATGTGTGTCTTTAAATAACTAGATGTAGTGAACTTTTTACTGCAAATTTTACACTCGTATGGCTTTTCTCCGCTATGCAGCCGCATGTGCGTCTTTAAAGTACTAGATTGAGTGAACTTTTTACTGCAAATTTTACACTCGTATGGCTTTTCTCCGCTATACTGCCGCATGTGTATCTTTTACAAATCAGATCAAGTGAACTTTTTACTGCAAATTTTACACTCGTATGGCTTTTCTCCGCTATGCATTCGTATGTGTGTCTGCAAATTACCATATTGAGTGAACTTTTTACTGCAAATTTTACACTCGTATGGCTTTTCTCCGCTATGCAGTTACATGTGTCACTGTTTCATTAAAGCACCAAAATTTATTGAAAATTTTACTGCAAATATTACACTAGTTTAGCTTTTCTCGTGTATGTCTTTAAAGCACTAGATTGAGTGAGCGTTTTACTGCAAATTTTACACTCGTATGGCTATATCCGCTATGCAGCCGCATGTGTGTCTGAAAATTATCAAATTGAGTGAACTTTTTACTGCAAATTTTACACTCGTATGGTATTCTCCGCTATGCAGTCGCATGTGTGTCTTTAAAGTACTAGATGTGGTGAACTTTTTACTGAAAATTTTACACTCGTATGGCTTTTCGCCACTATGCAGCCGCATGTGTCTGAAAATTACCAAATTGAGTGAACTTTTTACTGCAAATTTTACACTCGTATGGCTTTCTCCGCTATGCAGTCGCATGTGTGTCTTTAAAGTACTAGATGTGGTGAACTTTTTACTGAAAATTTTACACACGTATGGCTTTTCTCCGCTATGCAGCCGCATGTGTATCTTTAAATACCTAGAGGTAGTGAACTTTTTACTGCAAATTTTACACTCGTATGGCTTTTCTCCGCTATGCATTCGTATGTGTGTCTGCAAATTACCATATTGAGTGAACTTTTTACTGCAAATTTTACACTCGTATGGCTTTTCTCCGCTATGCAGTTACATGTGTCACTGTTTCATTAAAGCACCAAAATTTATTGAAAATTTTACTGCAAATATTACACTAGTTTAGCTTTTCTCGTGTATGTCTTTAAAGCACTAGATTGAGTGAGCGTTTTACTGCAAATTTTACACTCGTATGGCTATATCCGCTATGCAGCCGCATGTGTGTCTGAAAATTACCAAATTGAGTGAACTTTTTACTGCAAATTTTACACTCGTATGGTATTCTCCGCTATGCAGTCGCATGTGTGTCTTTAAAGTACTAGATGTGGTGAACTTTTTACTGAAAATTTTACACTCGTATGGCTTTTCGCCGCTATGCAGCCGCATGTGTCTGAAAATTACCAAATTGAGTGAACTTTTTACTGCAAATTTTACACTCGTATGGCTTTCTCCGCTATGCAGTCGCATGTGTGTCTTTAAAGTACTAGATGTGGTGAACTTTTTACTGAAAATTTTACACACGTATGGCTTTTCTCCGCTTTGCAGCTGCATGTGTGTCTTTAAATAACTAGATGCAGTGAACTTTTTACTGCAAATTTAACACTCGTACGGCTTTTCTCCGCTATACAGCCGCATGTGCATCTTTAAAGTACTAGATTGAGTGAACTTTTTACTGCAACTTTTACACTCGTATGGCTTTTCTCAGCTATGCAGCAGTATGCGTGTCTTTAAAATATCAGATCGAGTGAACTTTTTACTGCAAATTTTACACTCGTATGGCTTTTCTCCGTCCGCGCCACGAGAGAATGTCCTACCGGTATAGGGTATTTCAACAGTAGGTACTCGGCACAAAAATAATATTTTTTTATTTATTTAAGCTGCCAAAAAAATTATTAAAATATGTAGGAATATTTAATCTAGGTCTATAATAAAAAAAAAAAAAATATTTAATCTCTTAAGGAATTAATATGTGTAGGTACCTAATGTTTCTTTACTATTTTACAATAATAATTGTATTTAGGAATCAAAAAAATAACGGCTTTACTCTCCATTGTTGTACCTATAAGTTAAGATTTTTAAATGCTTACAGTTAAGATATTCTAGGAAATGTAGCAGAACCCAGGTATCAATAGCTGTTTTTTTGTTAATGACTAATAATCCCTTTGTTTTCATAGAAACGACAACATACCTAGTACCTATATAATAAGTGAAATCCAGACGAGCGGCTCGGGGATGCATCGGAGCAACCAATAGCGTTCTGTCGTGATGCGCACGCGCGTTGAACATATAGGAAACTGATATTATCAATTTTCGACGTGAAGTCTCAACTCCGCAACAGACGAGTGGCTATAGCCGCCGCCGTTCGTACTGATGGTTGTAGGTTCGATTCCCGGTGCAGGCCGTCTTTTTTTTTTCTATTTATCCGTTTTTTTTCTGTGAAAGATGTCTAAAGTGTATTTGTGTTCACTTTGGCTGAGCACAATTCATTAAAAAAATTAGGTTCGTTAGCACAGTTCCTACTATTTTCATGACTAACAGTCATGAAAATAGGTTAGGTTAGAACATAATTATTTAGGGGGGTTTGGGGGGCGGAGCCCCCCATACCTCTTCACATGCACCCCCGAATCCATTTTACCCTCTGCAAACCGAACATATTTGAATTTTTGGTGCATTTGAATTGTTGACGCATTTCAATTTTGGCGCGAATCTGATTCCCCGTACATACATACTAGGCTACCCGTTCAACGCGCTTGCGCATCACGACAGAACGCTATTGGTTGCTCCGATGCATCCCCGAGCCGCTCGTGAAATCCAGATGGGGAGATATAAAATAAAAAGGGTCGTTTCTTATCAATAGAACTGATTATTCTTTGGTTTTGTTTTCTTAGAAAGACAGTTATATGCCATTTTTTATATTTGGGATTCCTCAATGATGATTTGTTTTCTGACAGGGAAAAGTAAATAACAAGGATTTTTAATACATTTATCAAAAAAAAATAAAAAAAATACTTAAACAAAATATATAAAAAGTAAAACAAATAAACATACAATAACATAAATCTTACTTAAATATTTTTTTAATAAAATAAACAGCTATTAATATTAAAAAAAAATTATATCTCGCTAAATTTGAAACATCTATAATAAATTGTTCATATTCGTTGATATCCTCAAACGCCACATCTCGCATCCAATATTCCGCCTCAACTTCTTGGATATGTCTGCAATTGTTGCATTCCGTCTGTTTTCTTCAATAAGTTCTTGGACCGAACTTAAAGGTTATATCGATGTTTCTGGATCCAACGTAACCCTTGAGAATACCCCAACTTTCTCAATTGGGTTGAGGTCAGGGTGATAGGGAGGCAACCGCAACACGTCATGACCTTTTTCATTAAAGAGACGATCGATTGCGTAGTCCTTATGATGAGGCTTACGAAGTGTAATAAGTCTGTAAAGCTCCGTTTTCAGCAAATCATCCGTGAATGGGATGGATCTTCTTTCAAGCCATTCCTTCATTTCGGCTTTCCTTGAAGATGAATTGGGAGTAGGATTTAAGCATCAGACATTTTAAAAAACTTTTTTGTAACCCTGTACTTCAAGAAATTGACAAACGTGCGGACACCTCGAACAGCAGAACGATACTGGCAGGCAGGTAGAACCAATCAGCACGAGTTAACGCAACACCACACAGACGCACGGCGTGTAAGACAAATGCATTAACTAATACTAATGATGAGGACATAAGCTCGTGGTTTTATCTATACATGTGTCACTGTTTCATTAAAGCACCAAAATTTATTGAAAATTTTACTGCAAATATTACCACTAGTTTAGCTTTTCTCGTGTATATCTTTAGAGCACTAGATTGGGTGAACGTTTTACAGCAAATTTTACATTCGCATGGCTTTTCTCCGCTATGCAGCCGCATGTGTGTCTTTAAATAACTGGATGTAGTGAACTTTTTACTGCAAATTTAACACTCGTACGGCTTTTCTCCGCTATACAGCCGCATGTGCGTCTTTAAAGTACTAGATTGAGTGAACTTTTTACTGCAAATTTTACACCACTCGTATGGCTTTTCTCCGCTATGCGGTTACATGTGTCACTGTTTCATTAAAGCACCAAAATTTATTGAAAATTTTACTGCAAATATTACACTAGTTTAGCTTTTCTCGTGTATGTCTTTAAAGCACTAGATTGAGTGAACGTTTTACTGCAAATTTTACACTCGTATGGCTATATCCGCTATGCAGCCGCATGTGTGTCTTTAAAGTACTAGATGTAGTGAACTTTTTACTGAAAATTTTACACACGTATGGCTTTTCTCCGCTATGCAGCCGCATGTGTGTCTGAAAATTACCAAATTGAGTGAACTTTTTACTGCAAATTTTACACTCGTATGGCTTTCTCCGCTATGCAGTCGCATGTGTGTCTTTAACCCTGGATAGCTAACCTCCGTCGAATCGACGGGCATCGCATAGTAATATCGCTGTCTCTTTTTAACGATGCATCCGATCATCTTGGTTCGGCTAGTCAACTCAGCCGGCGCTTTGGACAATAACCGGGTCTGGCTCTACTAAAATCTATAACTCCTTTATTTGTAAAGATATTCTTTTCAAATTTTTTACTCTCAAAAGCAGAAGGTTTGTTTATTATGCTGATATGAAAATAAATAAGTTTTAATGTACAGTTATTTTTTTAAAAACATTTGAAAACTGACTTTTGTAAATAAAAATCATACTCACTTAATAGTCTATTTATTGACCTTTAATTCGATTTTAGAGTACGTAAAAGTAGTTTTGTACATAAAAGACAGATAAAATGAACTAAAAATCAAAATAAAAATGATCTATACAGGGTGTATAATATAACAAATCAAAGATACTTTACTTGTAGAATCACAACTAAACAAGTATATTTTGTTGGTATGAATCTTTTATTAATAACATGTAATAATTTTCTATTATTTCTGTAATTAATATTATATAGAATATTATATTTATTAAACAAAAAAAAAAAAAAAAAAATAATTATAATATATAACAGTACAAATAAATACAAATAAGGTTATTCCATTCCCCAAACAGCAATTGAAATTATGCTGGTATTAGGGGTAATGATATTTAAGACAAGACTAGGTACTTTTTTGACATAACGAACAATATATACAAAACTTCGATACAATTCAAACAATCAAATAACAAAAAAAAAAGTTGTTACATTTCAAATTCAAATATCTTATCTATTGCTAACAACTAATGGTATGTGTTACATATTTTTGGAAACCTTATTTTATATAGATAAATGTCAGCCATAAAAATTTTTGGTATTCTATTAAATTTGTTGTAAGTTTTTTCTTAATTATACTGTAAAATTATTTAAAAATAATATCTTCCGACGCGTTGAAATTTATGTTAAATTATAGCCTAGATATATATCCTTAATATATAAAAAAATTGGCTGCTCGGTTTTGCTCTTTTAGAAGTTATGAATGATAAAATTACAGCCAGTACTAGTAGAGTGCCAAAGAAAATCATATTGCGAAAACCAGGGCTGACTATCACAAAACTTCTTTTTATGGTTAAACGTTGAACCATGTAAACAATTAATACATTAAATAAAATTAAAATTATATTGTTTCGATTTTATTCACAATAACTATTTAAAAGCATATATTTTTGATGGACATATAAATATAAGCGCGTGCGTATTAGATTTCATGACCTTCAGGATCAAAAAAGTAGATACAGAGTACCTACTTCATCAAATTCATTCATTTTTTAAGTTACCTACCTATGGATTCCCAATAGTATTATGTTATTATAGGATCTGGAGCATGAAGAAGAGAATAAACCTATCTTCTAATAGCATAAAGAAAGTAATTGTGGAAAATTATTATTATTTTAATTGTATATATTGATCATGAAGTGTAATGTAAAAGCATGATATAAGGATAAAAGGATATTAATACCTATTATTTTCAGCATATTTACCATTGTAGTTTTTCAGTAATATTAAAATTAATTGTTTGAAATGTTTATCACGTTACACCCTGAATAGAATATTCTCTTTTATTTATTTTTTTAGTTTATTTTATCTATTTTTTATATATGAAAATTATTTTTACTTAATTTAAAATCGAATTAAAGTTCAATAAATATATTATTAAGTGAGTATGATTACTATTTACAAAAAACAATTTTCATATATTTTAATAAAAGTAAGTGTACACAAAAAATGTATACTATCATAATAACTAAATATTCTGCTATTATTGGGCAAAATTCGAAAACGAGATCTTAAAAAATAAAAGAGTTATAGATTTTAGTAAAGCCAGCACCGGTTTTCGCAATAGGATTATCTGCGACACTCTACTTGTACCGAGTGTACTTTTTTATTCATAACTTCTAAATGAGCAAAAACGAGCAGCCAATTTTTTGATATGTTAAGGATATATACCTAGGCTATAATCTAACATAAATTTCGGCGCGTCGGGAATGGTGCGCTCATGGAATTGATATTTTTTATGATTTTACAATATTATTAAGAAAAAACTTATAATAAATAAAATACCAAATTTTTTTTGGACAAACATTTATCTATATAAAATAAGGTTTTCGAAAATACATAACACATACCATTAGTTGTTAGCAATAAATAAGATATTTGAATTTGAAATGTAACAAAATATACTTGTTTAGTTGTCATTCTACAAGTAATGAATCTTTGATTCGTTATATTATATACAAATAAATGTTAAAAATGTAGAAATTTGATATTATTATAATGGTTAACATTTATTTTATCAAATGCAATTAAAAATATGTGGAAAATGTGTACCTGAAAAATCAATAAATATTTGCGACTGTTCTACCATATTCCACAGTGCGGCGATGAGGTTGTCCTAATAGCATACTCGCCGATAGGGTAGGTGGCATACTTTTTTGAGGTATATGTAGCTGATGCCCGTCGTTTCGACGGATGGTTAGCTTTAACTGGCTTTAACGTTAGTATTTTAGTTTCACTACGCGTGCATATTTTAATTGTAAACTGTTTATTTTTTTATTTTTTCGATGTTTTTATGTAAGTGAAGATACGATAACTATTGTGATAAGCCAGGAGTACAGTGACAATGATCTGAATGTCGATTCTGAAAGTGAAACCGAAAACATTTTGACGGAAGATGATGTCCTTTTGGACATCTCTTTAGACGAAAATTATGAACCATCAGTCTCTGAAGAAAGACATTTGAGTCCACTATCTCATACATTTAGAAGGTGAAAGAATGTTGTCTTCTTCTTCCTTAAGCATCCACTGCTGGATGACGGCCTCCCTCGTATATTATATCCGACCATTTCTGAATTGAACTTGATATATGCGTGGGATAGTTGGTAATACAAGGCCACGCTTGTCAGCGGGTTGGCCTCGGATGCTGCTCCTTCAGAAACCTCACAAAGCAGTATCATATTCTATGGTAAGACTGGCTAAAACAATGATGCCAACGCAAGTCAAAGAAAAGATCGAGAGCGAACTTTTAGGGCAGCTATCCACCAGTCAAGAGCAGCAACCTTCGGGTCAAGGTTCTCTTCAAGTTTAAGAAAATGAAAAAGAGACATTACAGAGAAAAAAACGTTTAAAAAAATACTTTTGGGAAGAAAAAGTTGATAACAGTAAGTATTTCTAAGGTAGCAATATGTGGTGAACATTAAGTTATTTTTTTTGTCACATGTGCTATATAAAACAGTTCATTTTGTATTAAAAAATAAAGTTTTATGTTTCCAAGTGCCATGCAACGCCAGAAAACTGATTATTTTTTTAAAAAAATTGTAACTTGAGCATTATAAACATTTTGATGAAAAAATGTGTATTTTTCTTTAGAGGTCTAAGAAAAACCGTTATAATTTGAAAAATAAATAAAAATATTCAATTAATTTTTATTCTTAAATTAAGAAACCTATTAAATAACCGTAATATAAAGAAATAAATATCCTAAGATTTCAACTTATTACAAAAAAAAATAGTTTTTCTAATGCCCGTCGTTTAGGCGGATGGTTAGCTTTAACAGGGTACTCGAGAAGGTTAGCTATCCAGGGTTAAAGTACTAGATGTGGTAAACTTTTTATTGAAAATTTTACACACGTGTGGCTTTTCTCCGCTATGCAGCCGCATCTGTGTCTGAAAATTACCAAATTGAGTGAACGTTTTACTGCAAATTTTACACTCGTATGGCTTTTCTCCGCTATGCAGCCGCATGTGTGTCTTTAAAGTACTATATAGAGTTAACTTTTTACTGCAAATTTTACATTCGTGTGGCTTTTCTCCGCTATGCAGTCGCTTGTGTTTCTTTAAATAACTAGATGTAGTGAACTTTTTACTGCAAATTTTACACTCGTATGGCTTTTCTCCGCCATGCATTCGTATGTGTGTCTGAAAATTACCATTTGAGTGAACTTTTTACTGCAAATTTTACACTCGTATGGCTTTTCTCCGCTTTGCAGCCGCATGTGTGTCTTTAACTTTAAAGTACTAGATTGACTGAACTTTTTACTGAAAATTTTACACTCGTATGGCTTTTCTCCGCTATGCAGTTACATGTGTCACTGTTTCATTAATGCACCAGAATTTATTGAAAATTTTACTGCAAATATTACACTAGTTTAGCTTTTCTCGTGTATGTCTTTAGAGCACTAGATTGGGTGAACGTTTTACTGCAAATTTTACATTCGTATGGCTTTTCCCCGCCATGCAGCCGCATGTGTGTCTTTAAAGTACTATATAGAGTAAACTTTTTACTGCAAATTTTACATTCGTATGGCTTTTCTCCGCTATGCAGTCGCTTGTGTTTCTTTAAATAACTAGATGTAGTGAACTTTTTACTGCAAATTTTACACTCGTATGGCTTTTCTCCGCTATGCAGCCGCATGTGTATCTTTAAATACCTAGAGGTAGTGAACTTTTTACTGCAAATTTTACACTCGTATGGCTTTTCTCCGCTATGCATTCGTATGTGTGTCTGCAAATTACCATATTGAGTGAACTTTTTACTGCAAATTTTACACTCGTATGGCTTTTCTCCGCTATGCATTCGTATGTGTGTCTGCAAATTACCATATTGAGTGAACTTTTTACAGCATATGTTACACTCGTATGGCTTTTCTCCGCTATGCATTCGTATGTGTGTCTGAAAATTACCAAATTGAGTGAACTTTTTACTGCAAATTTTACACTCGTATGGCTTTTCTCCGCTATGCATTCGTATGTGTGTCTGAAAATTACCAAATTGAGTAAACTTTTTACTGCAAATTTTACACTCGTATGGCTTTTCTCCGCTATGCAGTCGCTTGTGTTTCTTTAAAGCACTTGAATTAGTGAAAGATTTATCGCAAATATTACACTTGTATAGCTTTTGTCTGCTTTTATTTTGCATATATGTCCCCAAAGACCGCGATTCCGGGAAGTTTTTATTACAAGCATCATACTTGCATGGTTCATTAGGTATGTCGACGTTCTTTAGAAATAGTTCTATTTCATATTCGTTCAATTCATAAATTACGATATCACCTACAAATGATTTGTGATCAGCACACGTGTTGTCCATTAATGCCATTACGATTATTATATACTAACGGATATGTGCACTGCGGATTCACCCATATTGTATTGTAAATGACAATATTCGATAATAATTAATAATAATGTCAGAATCAGATAATTATTAGGCAAGAGCTATTCTCCGGTACAAATTGGTAACCATAGAAAAAAAAATCATGACGTATTGTCTATGGTATACTTATTCCATAGATAAATAATACATTATGGGCGCGAACACGTAGAAAGCCGATTCCGACACCTGCCGACCGGCGCAAAGAATGTTTCTATGCATTTGAATGGACGTGCGCACAATAAAAACAGGGGCCCGCTTTCAGGCACTAGCACGCGACGCGGGCATATTTACCGGAATGAATTGGACATTCTTTTTTGGGCAGGCAGACGCTGGTTCTGTCATTTTTTCTCTTGTTATGTGTCATTACTGTCATGTCGAGTCGTCAAAATATTATTATAACTCGATGGACACCGGGAATTTTACTGCCGCGGGTTTTGCTAAAACTCCTATTTAAGATAAAGGAAACAAATTGCACAGCAATAAAAATGCCGTAGACAAAAATCTTGGAGAGAAATCTCGATTGGTAAGTTTTAATAACAATTGATATTCAGTGTGTTTATGTATCTACATATTGCAGTAACACATGGTTTTTAAATAAGAATGTGTGGATATTATTAGAGACCTTAAATATCTTGCATGGGCATCACCACATTCCCAGCTTTAGTGAAATGTTAACAATGAATCAGGTCACGCACCTGAGGAAACACGAGCTTACTCGAAGTGAACACAAATACAATTTTGACGCCTTTATAAGACGAGTATTTGAAGAATAATTATTGATTTTGATTGAGCTAGATATGGGCACATCAGCTATAAACTGCTCGCCTATAGCTTATTTGAAATACAGTTTCTCCAACCTCCAAAGTCAGTTGTAATGAATTTGTAAGAAGCGCCCAAGCGCCTTTAGAACTATGGAATAAAACTGTTTGTAATTTTAAAACGTTTTATCCTGAATGTTTTTAAAATGTTAATGAAAATTAATTGGAAGATATCTCTGTCCAATGATAAACTCACCCTCTGTATATTTAATTGTATAGAATTTTATTGTTTTGTAGAAATTTATAATAAATCATTCTTATTTCAATAACAACTTATTACATGTAATGGTATTTTCATTTACAGAAATTAAACTGTGGCGGCCATGTTTTGCATGACGACATCATCCACCAATAGCGTCTCTCCATGATGTCGACATCCAGTAGCAGCCTGCCACATCGTGCAAAGCCGTACAGCTAACAGTCACCATCAAGTCTGCATACAGAGAACACGCACCAATATCCGTCTCGCGACGCGCATCGCGGTACGCCACTCGGCGTCCGCGCAGTACATCTCCTTCATACTTT